>CM046295.1:29645583-29649777 GCA_025267735.1 Mactra quadrangularis | reverse complement strand
TAACCCTAACCCTAACCCTAACCCTAACCCTAACCCTAACCCTAACCCTAACCCTCTAACCCTAACCCTAACCCTAACCCTAACCCTAACCCTAACCCTAACCCTCTAACCCTAACCCTAACCCTAACCCTAACCCTAACCCTAACCCTAACCCTAACCCTAACCCTAACCCTAACCCTAACCCTAACCCTAACCCTAACCCTAACCCTAACCCTAACCCTAACCCTAACCCTAACCCTAACCCTAACCCTAACCCTAACCCTAACCCTAACCCTAACCCTAACCCTAACCCTAACCCTAACCCTAACCCTAACCCTAACCCTAACCCTAACCCTAACCCTAACCCTAACCCTAACCCTAACCCTAACCCTAACCCTAACCCTAACCCTAACCCTAACCCTAACCCTAACCCTAACCCTAACCCTAACCCTAACCCTAACCCTAACCCTAACCCTAACCCTAACCCTAACCCTAACCCTAACCCTAACCCTAACCCTAACCCTAACCCTAACCCTAACCCTAACCCTAACCCTAACCCTAACCCTAACCCGAACCCTAACCCTAACCCTAACCCTAACCCTAACCCTAACCCTAACCCTAACCCTAACCCTAACCCTAACCCTAACCCTAACCCTAACCCTAACCCTAACCCTAACCCTAACCCTAACCCTAACCCTAACCCTAACCCTAACCCTAACCCTAACCCTAACCCTAACCCTAACCCTAACCCTAACCCTAACCCTAACCCTAACCCTAACCCTAACCCTAACCCTAACCCTAACCCTAACCCTAACCCTAACCCTAACCCTAACCCTAACCCTAACCCTAACCCTAACCCTAACCCTAACCCTAACCCTAACCCTAACCCTAACCCTAACCCTAACCCTAACCCTAACCCTAACCCTAACCCTAACCCTAACCCTAACCCTAACCCTAACCCTAACCCTAACCCTAACCCTAACCCTAACCCTAACCCTAACCCTAACCCTAACCCTAACCCTAACCCTAACCCTAACCCTAACCCTAACCCTAACCCTAACCCTAACCCTAACCCTAACCCTAACCCTAACCCTAACCCTAACCCTAACCCTAACCCTAACCCTAACCCTAACCCTAACCCTAACCCTAACCCTAACCCTAACCCTAACCCTAACCCTAACCCTAACCCTAACCCTAACCCTAACCCTAACCCTAACCCTAACCCTAACCCTAACCCTAACCCTAACCCTAACCCTAACCCTAACCCTAACCCTAACCCTAACCCTAACCCTAACCCTAACCCTAACCCTAACCCTAACCCTAACCCTAACCCTAACCCTAACCCTAACCCTAACCCTAACCCTAACCCTAACCCTAACCCTAACCCTAACCCTAACCCTAACCCTAACCCTAACCCTAACCCTAACCCTAACCCTAACCCTAACCCTAACCCTAACCCTAACCCTAACCCTAACCCTAACCCTAACCCTAACCCTAACCCTAACCCTAACCCTAACCCTAACCCTAACCCTAACCCTAACCCTAACCCTAACCCTAACCCTAACCCTAACCCTAACCCTAACCCTAACCCTAACCCTAACCCTAACCCTAACCCTAACCCTAACCCTAACCCTAACCCTAACCCTAACCCTAACCCTAACCCTAACCCTAACCCTAACCCTAACCCTAACCCTAACCCTAACCCTAACCCTAACCCTAACCCTAACCCTAACCCTAACCCTAACCCTAACCCTAACCCTAACCCTAACCCTAACCCTAACCCTAACCCTAACCCTAACCCTAACCCTAACCCTAACCCTAACCCTAACCCTAACCCTAACCCTAACCCTAACCCTAACCCTAACCCTAACCCTAACCCTAACCCTAACCCTAACCCTAACCCTAACCCTAACCCTAACCCTAACCCTAACCCTAACCCTAACCCTAACCCTAACCCTAACCCTAACCCTAACCCTAACCCTAACCCTAACCCTAACCCTAACCCTAACCCTAACCCTAACCCTAACCCTAACCCTAACCCTAACCCTAACCCTAACCCTAACCCTAACCCTAACCCTAACCCTAACCCTAACCCTAACCCTAACCCTAACCCTAACCCTAACCCTAACCCTAACCCTAACCCTAACCCTAACCCTAACCCTAACCCTAACCCTAACCCTAACCCTAACCCTAACCCTAACCCTAACCCTAACCCTAACCCTAACCCTAACCCTAACCCTAACCCTAACCCTAACCCTAACCCTAACCCTAACCCTAACCCTAACCCTAACCCTAACCCTAACCCTAACCCTAACCCTAACCCTAACCCTAACCCTAACCCTAACCCTAACCCTAACCCTAACCCTAACCCTAACCCTAACCCTAACCCTAACCCTAACCCTAACCCTAACCCTAACCCTAACCCTAACCCTAACCCTAACCCTAACCCTAACCCTAACCCTAACCCTAACCCTAACCCTAACCCTAACCCTAACCCTAACCCTAACCCTAACCCTAACCCTAACCCTAACCCTAACCCTAACCCTAACCCTAACCCTAACCCTAACCCTAACCCTAACCCTAACCCTAACCCTAACCCTAACCCTAACCCTAACCCTAACCCTAACCCTAACCCTAACCCTAACCCTAACCCTAACCCTAACCCTAACCCTAACCCTAACCCTAACCCTAACCCTAACCCTAACCCTAACCCTAACCCTAACCCTAACCCTAACCCTAACCCTAACCCTAACCCTAACCCTAACCCTAACCCTAACCCTAACCCTAACCCTAACCCTAACCCTAACCCTAACCCTAACCCTAACCCTAACCCTAACCCTAACCCTAACCCTAACCCTAACCCTAACCCTAACCCTAACCCTAACCCTAACCCTAACCCTAACCCTAACCCTAACCCTAACCCTAACCCTAACCCTAACCCTAACCCTAACCCTAACCCTAACCCTAACCCTAACCCTAACCCTAACCCTAACCCTAACCCTAACCCTAACCCTAACCCTAACCCTAACCCTAACCCTAACCCTAACCCTAACCCTAACCCTAACCCTAACCCTAACCCTAACCCTAACCCTAACCCTAACCCTAACCCTAACCCTAACCCTAACCCTAACCCTAACCCTAACCCTAACCCTAACCCTAACCCTAACCCTAACCCTAACCCTAACCCTAACCCTAACCCTAACCCTAACCCTAACCCTAACCCTAACCCTAACCCTAACCCTAACCCTAACCCTAACCCTAACCCTAACCCTAACCCTAACCCTAACCCTAACCCTAACCCTAACCCTAACCCTAACCCTAACCCTAACCCTAACCCTAACCCTAACCCTAACCCTAACCCTAACCCTAACCCTAACCCTAACCCTAACCCTAACCCTAACCCTAACCCTAACCCTAACCCTAACCCTAACCCTAACCCTAACCCTAACCCTAACCCTAACCCTAACCCTAACCCTAACCCTAACCCTAACCCTAACCCTAACCCTAACCCTAACCCTAACCCTAACCCTAACCCTAACCCTAACCCTAACCCTAACCCTAACCCTAACCCTAACCCTAACCCTAACCCTAACCCTAACCCTAACCCTAACCCTAACCCTAACCCTAACCCTAACCCTAACCCTAACCCTAACCCTAACCCTAACCCTAACCCTAACCCTAACCCTAACCCTAACCCTAACCCTAACCCTAACCCTAACCCTAACCCTAACCCTAACCCTAACCCTAACCCTAACCCTAACCCTAACCCTAACCCTAACCCTAACCCTAACCCTAACCCTAACCCTAACCCTAACCCTAACCCTAACCCTAACCCTAACCCTAACCCTAACCCTAACCCTAACCCTAACCCTAACCCTAACCCTAACCCTAACCCTAACCCTAACCCTAACCCTAACCCTAACCCTAACCCTAACCCTAACCCTAACCCTAACCCTAACCCTAACCCTAACCCTAACCCTAACCCTAACCCTAACCCTAACCCTAACCCTAACCCTAACCCTAACCCTAACCCTAACCCTAACCCTAACCCTAACCCTAACCCTAACCCTAACCCTAACCCTAACCCTAACCCTAACCCTAACCCTAACCCTAACCCTAACCCTAACCCTAACCCTAACCCTAACCCTAACCCTAACCCTAACCCTAACCCTAACCCTAACCCTAACCCTAACCCTAACCCTAACCCTAACCCTA
>CM046295.1:29050583-29643083 GCA_025267735.1 Mactra quadrangularis | reverse complement strand
CTCATTATAATAATTATTATCATCATTGTCATCATCAAAATTTAAAACTAATACAACGACAACAACAATCATCATCATCAACAGCAACAATCATCATCATCATGATATTATCATAATCCTCCTCCTGATCATTATCATCATCATCACAACAACAGCAACTATAATCACAATCATCAACAGCCAAAAAATTTATTTCATTAATTATCATACTCCTCTTCATCAGCAACTATGAACAGACACAAAATGTTTTTAAAATCAAAATAATTAGAAATATTCTCATTGCAAAAAACACTTCTTATCAAATTAACTTACTTTAATATATAATATAATATCCGAAAACACTATAACATTTTATCCAAATAATTTCACAAAACTGTACTCATTGAATGTCTATATACAAATGAAAAAAATCAAACAACTAACCGAATCTAACCAGAATAATGATTGACAAGTGGGCGGAGCAATTGTTCAAAACGAAATGAACATTAGCAAAACCCCCTATTCCTAACCCTAACCCTAACCCTAACCCTAACCCTAACCCTAACCCTAACCCTAACCCCTAACCCTAACCCTAACCCTAACCCCTAACCCTAACCCTAACCCTAACCCTAACCCTAACCCTGGCTAAGGGTAGAGGTACAGGTAGAGGTAATGGTTGGGGTACAGGTAGAGGTTGGGGTAGAGGTAAGGGTAAGGGTACAGGTAGAGGTAGGGGTGAAATTTTTGAGTCAATGTCGTATCTATCCTAGTTAAAAAGTTGCTATTTTGCCCATTCTCAAGCTGTCATTGACTTTTTTATCAGGGAAGATAACTCAAAAACAATGGCGCCAATGTTTCTATTTATTTAATTATGTAACCACCATGAGGTCTTCTTTTTCTGCTAATTAGGTTATTTTTTAAATAATGATAAAGATTATTCCGATTGCTAAGAGCATATCAATTTCATAAAATAATGAATTATAAATTTTGAAATTATACATTAGTTGCAATTGTCCAGAACAAAAACGTATTAAAAAGAATAAAATAAATAGTTACTTACGTTTTTCAATAATATCCCATTCCATATAACTCAAAAATATTAAATAAAAATTACCAACAACATACTGCTACTAAAGCAATAACTCGAATGAAGAACATAAAGGAACTTCTATATATATATAAACGAGTCAGGTCACATGACCTGCTAATTTGAATTTGGTTAGGGGGTAAGGGTAGTGGTACAGGTAGGGGTAGAAGTAGGGGTAAGGGTAGGGGTACAGTGTAGGGGTAGGGGTACATCATCATCATCATCATCATTATCATCATCATCATGATAACCATCATCATCACCATCATTATCATCATCATGATTACCATCATCATCACAATCATTACCATCATCATCACCATCATTATCATCATCATCATGATAACCATCATCATCACCATCATTATCATCATCATGATTACCATCATCATCACCATCATTATCATCATCATCATTACCATCATCATCACCATCATTACCATCATCATCACCATCATTATCATCATCATCATCATCAAGTGCATCACCCATATCAGCATCATCATTTATCATCAGCATCATCATCATCATTATCATCATCATCATCATCAACTACATCAGCCATATTATCATCATCATCATCAGCCACATTATCATAATCATCATCATCAGCATCATCATCACCATCATCATCATCAATAATAATAATAATAATAATAATAATAATAAATATTCCGATAATTACTCTTCAACACCAAATACATAAATGACACAACCCCTACCCAAAACCCAACCCCTACCCTAACCTTGTCCATAATCTAAAGAAAAGTTCATTCAGTGCAAATTTGTGCCATCATTTTTCTGCCACACTTCGCTTTTTCGTCTAACCCTAACCCCTAACCCCTAACCCTAACCCTAACCCCTAACCCCTAACCCTAACCCTAACCCTTAAATTTTATCGTTGCTATTCACCCGTGTGAACTGCCAATAACACTAGTTAGAGGTATGGCAGTACTATGAGATAGATAAAATACCTATTTAATTTATTTTATATATTTTATACATATTCGTCATCGATATCATTTTTGTTCCGTCGAATCCAATCTGTTCGTTTAACAAAAATTAAAATAATATTTAAAAAAAACTAAACGCCCCAAATAGAAACGTTGAAAGTGTATAAAAGCATTCATTACAAAAAATAATTACAAAAAAAATTAAAACTCACAATTAAATAATATTCCACAAATTATGTTAAAAAACAATCTGAATGTCAGCACGTCATATTCATCAATGACAAAAGATAGAGCCTAACACATATATTTAAAAACTTAAAATGGTAACGGGTAAGAGGAAACAGGTAGAAAGGACAAAATAATTGATCTTTACCCAATGAAAGACCAAATCCAAAGAAAAACATCAGTCTGAAAAATTAAAAACCCAGAACTGGCGAAAGGTAAACCGCGAATGACCCATCCGAATGACCCATGACTCGCAAGTTTCCTAAACCCTAACCCTAACCCTAACCCTAACCCCTAACCCTAACCCTAACCCAATGTTAATAATTTGTAATGATGAATAATTTTGTTTGATCAGTTTGTTGAATTCTCTGTAACATTTATCATATCTCTCAATACACAACCCTGTTAAACTAGTTATATGATCAAATTCATCAAAATATTCTCCAGTTTCTGACCTCAATAGTCTAACATTCTTTGAATTTGATAAAATCATTTCTCTAAAATACTTGGTTTCAGTATCTGTTATATCATCAGTGGCATAATATATCACATCTTCAAGTAGTAATGAATTTTCAATCTGATAAGATCCTTCAATATTACATTTAAGAATCAAATCTTGTAAAGATAACAATTGATCCTTCTTATCCCTAGTGCCATAAGGTGTAAAGAAAATTGACAATACTCTAGTTAAATCTAGATCTTTTGAGATCAATGAGTAAATTTTAGTCATCAATGATACAAAATTGTCTATAGATAATCCAGCATAGAATATGAGGAAATTTTTATATTTCAATACATCATTTATAGTTATGCATTGACTGAAAAGTTTTAACACGTTACTGGTCTCAAGGGTAGATACACATATGGCTGCAAAAAACTCAAGATAACTTTTATGTAAAAAACCCAGTTTGTGTTCTTGTTTACTAAACTTTCTTTTTACTTTATTCTTAGATAATATTCCAATTGTACAGAAAAAGTTTGTTTCCTCTTCAGACAAACAATACGGTTCTGAGGCCAGTTGATCCCTAGTAAATACAAGACTTGTTATATCAGTATCATGTTCAAATAATAATTTGAATGACAGCAAACATAGTTGCTCTATTTGTGAAAAATGATCCTTAAAATGATTAAGCTCAGACAACCTATCAGGAAGTTTTAATTTAGAGGGCTTAGATTTTTGAATGACATTCCCTTTATTGTGAGTTATTTTGAAAAGCATGTCGGCTAAGCCAAGATAAAGGGTACCTCTTCAGTCTCACATAGGCCAATTTTCAGACCCCATCAGAGTGCTGATTCTTTTATTGTAATATACAGACATGTCTATTAGGCACTAATTTCCAAAAGATTTTGGATGGAACATGTAGAACAAAAAAGTTAAGAACGGTTGAATAGTTGTACCCAATGGGCCTACGGACTCTACATGGTAATTTATATCACCCCACGAAAAATGAGAAAGATGTATATTTCTTATAAAAAATTTGTTATTTAGTTTTATAAACATGTACTTTAAAATTTTGAAGAGAATCCACGCCAACTCTCTCCTTGTCTGCAACATTTACCGAGGTCAGAAGTGCAAATACCCCAAAATACACAGGAAATGTTAAGTTTCAATTTGCATATAGATGAGAAAAAAAAACAAAGTTGATTTTTTATATTTGAAAGTATTCAAAGATGTAGACAACACATTTAGACCATGTTTGATATGAATAATATAGTTTTGCTGGCCCTAAAAAGAAAATTATATAATTGGAAACCAGGGCTACGGACTCTACACGGTAATTTATATCACCACTAGAAAATTTAGAAAGATGTATATTTCTTATTAATGATTTATAAATAAGTTTTATATTTATGTTTTTATCAATTTGGAAATGAATCTACAGTGACTCTCATTGTTAGCAACATTTACCAGGAACAACAGCGCAAATACCCAAAATACACAGGGAATGTAAAATTTCAATTAACATCTAAATGAGAAAAAAGAAACAAAACTGAAGTTTTTTATATTTGAAAGTATTCGAAGATGTACACAACATATAAAGAACAAGTTTGATATGAATAATCATATGTTTCATGACCAAATAAAGAAAATCATAAAATGGATAGGGTTGTAGCAATACGGTAAAAACCGTATTGCAATATATTGCAATACACGAAACCCGTATTGCAATATATTGTAATATATTGCAATACATATTGTTCTTTGCACATACATGCATAGCCTAAATTAATGCATGTGCATCGTCTTACTTTTAACAACATTGTACATAGATATTTGTATTTTCAAATGATCTACACGTATTACACAAATGATTGAATAAGTTAGAAAAAGGTTTTGAATGGACTTTCTAAGATAATTATTCTCTCACTTTACGAAAAATATTTCAAGTTTTCGAACACATTTTAACATTAATTCAATCATTAAAATTCAGACTCTGATAAAAACAATCAGTATGGTACATAACTAGAAAAACCGGTTCTGAGAAAAACGAACGGTTAAAACCGTCAGAAGTCGTATTGCAATATTTACCGATATATCGGTTAACCGTTACACCCCTAAAATGGATATCAGGGGCTACGGACTCTACATACTGACTTTATTGTAATTAGTAGATTGAAGAAAGTAGTTTGATGTAAATTGACCTGTGTAATAATATTCTTTTGATACAGTATTAATTTTCTGACTTTTGAAAAAACGAGCAATAATATGAAGAAACAATTCCTTTACTTTACTTGAGAAAACACGAAAAATGTATGTTTCTTAATATTATATAAAATGTCAAAACAAAACAAAGTCCTGAATTTCTACCTGTTTCTATGTATATTTCAACAACAAAAATCTATCAAATAAGTTATCTCTATACATATACATGTGTATAAGTTGAATATGAATATGTGAAAATTAACATGGGGCTACGGACTCTACACCACACCATTATCTGTTTCTATCACATATTTAAAGCTGTTTGTTTGGTTTTAAGTGTGATTATCCTTTAAAAAAACAATAAACTTCAACTTACAAACACTACAAATATATATTTAAGTATCTTCTGAAAGGTCTAATGTATCAGTTTGACCATTAAAGAAATCTATCAGAAAATTTATAAATTACGTCAAATTTAACATTATTTTCAACAGAATGAAGATTGTCAAGACATACAGTATTTAGATACGTAGCTAGTCAGCACAAGTACGAAACTAAGAAAATTAAAAAAGTTTTATAATTTTCCTGCGTGAAAAAAGATTTAAATATATCAGGGGCTACGGACTCTACAGGGCTACGGACAGCACTTATTTGTCTTTAGATTTTTTTGTTCTTCTTCTGATTTAATTCCTTTCCTGCATTACCTACATGGCACAACCAAAAACAGAAAACGTAATAAAACAGCAGATATGTTTCTTTATATCAAGTCAGCACACAGTTTAAAACAGGGGCTACGGACTCTACATAAAATCTACAATGTTCAGTAGTTATTTTCCAAAAAGAAAATGCATATGCTCTGAAAAACTTCATTTGGGTTAGATAAAAATAATCATAAACTGTAATAGTAAAAAGATGATACAAGTGAAATAAAGCAGTAACATTGTTTTAAAGTCTATCAAAGATAGTAACGTAAAACTCTAACTTGCGTTACAAGGGTACATGTTTACTATTTCATGAATATTTTCTTAAATATTGATTATAAATAAATTTCGTAAATAACACCGTATACCTGTATGTCAGTCAGAGATAGAAAACACATCAAAATAACTGTAACCAACAAACACTTTTCAAAACAACTGATGAAAAAAGAACAAAACCTCAATGAGACTCAAAAACAGTGTAAAAACAGGGTTTTTATGGAATATAATCCTAAATAATTCAAAAAATGGCAATAGAACATATATAAAACTATACATCATCAGAAAGCTCTCAAGATAACGTGTTAGAAAAAAATACTCTTCATTTAATTTAAAATGAACTTTTCTGAATATTTCAATGTAACATTGGAAAAATCAAAAGGTCCCATTTATCTTGGCTTAGCCGATGTCCAAGATGTTTCCATATATCAATGAATTTGACATAGATGTTAATGGACGGTCAAACCATAACATAACCAAATGAGATGTAGTCATGGGAATATGCAACATATCTACAGAATTGACCTGCTTAGCTGCCATCATAAACTCTTCATTATTTTTGTTTTCGTCAAACTTAGTGTTTATAATATTTATTAAGTTACTAACATAGGCTTTTATTTCTATTTTACCCAGGCCAGTCATTTTAACTTGGTGGTCTAAGTTTGTTTCAGTTAATCTGACATTTTCTATTTTGTAAGGCCTACAAGTTGTAAGATAAACACATTTCAGTGATATAGGCCTAACTGGTATTTCATACCTTCGTTTGTCAGTAGGGTCAGTAGGTACAGGAGTCCATTCATCTAGTCCGTCCATAATAACAAGTGAGTCATGATTACATAAAATCTCCTCAACAATATCATACATTCTGTTTGAGTGGTCTTTGTTTTCACTATAAAACAACTGATTGACTACAATTGCCTTTAAATCTGCAGAACCAGTATCTCTTAAATTAATATAAAATACAAACTCAAACCTATCAAGATAATCAATGTACTTCTGCATTTCAACTTTTTCCAATTTCCTACCCAACTTTGATTTGCACCATAACAAAGCTAAAAACTTACAAAATGATGTTTTACCGACACCTGCGTCTCCTGTTAAATATATATTCTTACAATCTTTGTCTTTAACATGAAACAAATCAGAACAAGTTTAAACTTTCGGGAGTTCGTCAGGAGATTTATCAGTTTGTTGTTTTTCAACTTTGTGATAGTTTACAACATACATAGTTGGTACTTCATACAATTCTAATAAACCACCTTTTTCATTTTCTAGTAGTGGACACAAAGGTAAACTTGAACAAATATCACTCTGGTAAACATCAATAAGTATTTTCTGAATGTCTGAAAGTATATAATTGTACATACATATAGTTCAAAGATAAAAAAAATTGACCAAAAGCTTAGTGGTAAAGTACTTGTTTTAACAACAGTAGGTTATGATTTCATTCTCTGAACACATCATATCAACAATAATAAAACATACTAGCTGCTACTTAACTTGGTAGTCAGTATTTTAAAAAAGAAATAAAAAAAGGTTTTCTATGTCCATTCATAGTTTATAAGTTATCATTTGCACTTTCGTGTCCAGACATTTTACATCCGAAATATTTGATTGTATTGTTCTGTGAACCATAACATGTTTGTTTAAGATTTGATTTATACATTGACTGGTCCAAATTGAAACCAATACTTATAATTAACAGATTTTAAATTGAAAGTGTTAGTGAGATTTTTCGACTATCTGTTGTGATTTTGCCCATTACAGTACAACCTCTCTTGAACAACGCCCACTGGTAGGGACTAAAGTGTGTTGTTGCTCAGAGGTTGTTGCTCCGCAGAGGTTAAATTCTATTACAATTATGCCTATTGGAAATATAATACATAGTTGTGCAGAGGATTTGTTGAGTAGAGGGCCCCTCTGCAGAGGTTATACTGTATATTAAAAAAACTGACTGACTTTATGATCGCAATGAATCACATTCTGATCACATGTATTAGGAATGAGACGATATGCCAAAATATCGATACACATCGATACCTTAGGGTCGAAATACATATAGTGACCCACCACGATATATCGCGATACGGCCCTGACATTCGTAATCAGGGGTAGTCACTGCATTGTCACGGTATTTTCAGTATTTGACGGGTTTGTCGTCAAGAAATATGATCTCTGTGGTTGGTTGTAAAATATGTATTTACAACTCAACCTGTGAACATCATCATCTCTGAAAACTAATACATATATCTTCTACACCGTTGCCTAATATTATTAGTTACACAGTCAGTTACTGACCGGATACGGTGTGATCAGTAAATTAATATTGGGTGAGAGCGTAGCTCGAGCCCAATATTTATTCACTGACCCGGTATCACACCGTATCCGGTCAGTAACTGACTGTGTAACGAATTTATCTTTCCGAGTACCCCCATTTGGAGTAGAAAAATAAGGTTTTGTCAGCGCTAGTATTTAAAAATTTTGTTACTGACTGGATATTAGAATCTACTGACCTAATATGGGATAATACATGGTCAGCACGTGACCGCTCTCGGCCAATGAAAAACGAGTATTCTGTACGAGGTAAGATAAGATATAATGTCATTGCTCAGGTATGGCATGACAAACGCTGCAATATTCTAAACTG
Organism: Mactra quadrangularis; assembly: GCA_025267735.1. NCBI lineage: Eukaryota > Metazoa > Mollusca > Bivalvia > Venerida > Mactridae > Mactra > Mactra quadrangularis. The sequence continues at coordinate 29,634,571 of CM046295.1, read as the reverse complement.
AAAAATGTATGTGTTACAAAAAAATATTTGTGTTGTAAGAAATAAAAAATATTTGTTTGGTATAGAAATATGAATGTAGTATAAAAATATATATTATGTTCAATAAAATATTTATGTCTTGCAAAAAAAATATTTGTGGTATAAATATCTTTAAAAATATATATACTTAGCAAAAGTTATAACGCAAATGGGTACAAAAACGTAAATATTTTCAAAAGTTGTAAAGATAATGATGTGAAATTTTACATGAATATAAAACAACCTTTTTTTCATGAGTATTCAATAGCAAAACAATATGTGACGCTTTTTGGAAAAAAAATATTCACAGAACCAAAAGCCCAGTAGGAGAAAAAAAGTTAACAAGATTTGATAATGAGCGAGCGTCTAATTTGAATTCACGTCTGCTGAAATCCTGAGTCTTTAAGACCCAAAAGGACGTCGTAAAAACGTAGTGGGTTGCTTGTCCAATCCTCATGTAAAGCAGTGTTTAGTTTCTGTATCGTCACATACTATTCAAGACGTTGACGAATGCGTCTGTCAAACACGTCCCAAGACGTTCTATTGGATTCTTGTCTACTGAAAATGACGACAAGTCTAAAATCTTATTGTAATTAGCCCTGAGAAATTGAACTGTTGTCCGGGCGGAATGTTGTCTGCCGTTAACTTTTCAGAGAAAAAGACCTGGACGTCCGATGACGTATTAAACGGCGACGTTATTAAAAATTTCACCCTGGTAGCGTTGGGCGTTGTGTTTCCTATTCATTACTAAACCCAGCTTGGCAGAATGGTCAATGTTTCTACTCAATTAACTGCTTGAATAATTTTTATCCAATGACCTGTAGCCTGCTCAAAACCCCCGAACGTTCCGTAACGTTCCATAACGTCAGGGTCGGAACAAGATAACCCAAAGACAACTCATCCCGTGAAAACTGAACCTCTAACTAACGGACTGAGTTGTCACAACTTTGAGTTGAGTTATCTGCGGGTTGAGTTGTCTTAGGATTGAATTTCCCCGTATCCGAACGTTAGCTAACAGTAGTAACTGAACACGCTGATGGTAATTGTTAATGGGATAATCGTCAAACGGCTTATCCCCGTTTTTCAATGCTCAAACTTAGCATATTTACTGACTTGTTTCCTAGATGGCGAGTGCTACAATGTCACGCGGTCTCTAGAGTTCTCAGCAAGCTTATTTGTTTGTGTACACACTAACGTGCTGCGCAGGATTCGTGATTTGCCAATCCTGTTCACCCAAGCATGACAGCACAAGAACTTTTAACACACTATCATGTTTGACCATACCAAGAGACTAAATGATGGCAACTAAACCAATGTATGATATAAAACAAAAATTGTAAAGAAAATTACCATTTGCGTTATAACTATTGCTTAGTATATATGGTATAATTAGCATGATGGGAAATAAGGTCTATTGTAACAAGGGATCAGATTGGTCGACTGTTATATGGTGGATTATAAAATAAACTACCAGGGGCTTGTGCTAAAACTTACAGTTACAAAATAAACACCAGAAACCGTTACTTGACTCAGTTATATAATTATGTATGTATCACAGAACACAGCAGAAACCATCCTTTGTATTCTGAACAATAGCAGCCAAAGGGTCGAACTAGTCGTGTCAGCCAAGTCAAGTAGTATACTCATAATTCATAGTTTTAGGGGATATGTCAGGTGAAAACAAACTACAGATCAGTTGTCTATGACTGATGCATCTGGTTCGAACCTTTTACCGCTGCAGGATCGGGTGCAATGTAGTTACTCCCCCTAGATTCAAGCACAACGTGAACTCGGTTTCGTGTTCTTCGATATATAACTGATACTGTTATAAATTTAAAACTGCTTATCATGATGCCAGACGTTGTAAGGCCTTCTATGCAGACGATCTAAAAATGAATAGAAAACTGCTTTGTTTACTCTAATTACCATCTATATTACTGTCGACCAACCAGAGCCTTTGTTATAAAAAACCTTTTTTCTCATCATGCTAATTATACCATATATATCTTTTTAAGATTTTTATAAGACATATATTTTTTTACAAGACATAAATATTTTTATCGAACATATACATTTTTTATCAAACACATATTTTTTCCCATTTAGAATATTGCAACGTTTGTCATGCCATACTCAGGGGATCACATCGAGATGACTTTTGTGGCGATCAATCAATACATGTACATATATTCATTCAGATGAAACACTAGTACTAGCATCCTGATTTTGTGATTCCTTTTTTAAGACTGAGGTTTGCAAGCTTATTTGATGGTGGTGTTATTTACAGGCTGTGGTTAGACACTTTTTGCAGATATATAGTTACGATGTAAATAAGTTACAAAACATAAGATTGTATCATAAATATCATACTTGTAATTGGTCACCAGTACATGAGACCCTTATAACAAAGTAGCCAGATCTTAATTAAGTGAGTAGGCGAGCAGGAATTTTATATCAGGTTTTAATCAGATAGTGGACATCTCAACCCCAAGTTTGGACAACTCAACCCATGCATTAATAATTCCGTAATATATATTTAAGTTAATTGATTTGAAATACAGATCTCAATACAACGACATCCGTTACAAGAACATTCTCGTCATACCGACATATTTTGTGGGAACAAAACATTTTGTACAATATTTGTATCCGTTATAACAGAAATTCATGTTTCTGGTCTTTGTTTTCCTTACTGTGCATTGATATCATGTTCATGAATTGCATACATTGAATCTGTTTTTATGGGAAATTAATTTTCAACATACAGATGATATCTTTAATGCTCAGTGCTAAACTGGATTTACTCAGGTTTTTATTCGTATGAGTTGGTACAGTTCGGCGTCGTAGATTATATTTGTATTTGAAAGGCCAAAATGTATCCCATGACATTAATCTGATTCATTGAAAATTGTAAGTGTGGTGAACAAGGCTTAAATCAAACCTGTCCAGAAATCCATCACTGATTATTTGTCTTGGTTGCTCTGTGTGATAATAATATTATTATAATTAATGTTGTGAATATATAAACACCAGTTCCCTTGAATATACTGTGTTTTACTTATTAGTTATACATGTAGTATACTTTCAGAATAAATACGTAGGTGCATAATGTTGCATGATGTCACCCCTGCGTAAACAGATACCACATTGTTAGAAGATTTCATTACAATGACATGTGCGTTATAACGACACTTTTCCTAGGAATGAACGATGTTGTTGTATCGAAATCTGACTGTAGTACTTTTCTCACCTACGGACTATATTTGTGAAGATAATAATTTCATTCCAAGAAATTCCTAAATCATACATGTAAAACAAGTTATTATAGAGAATGACGTCTAAAACGAAAGTCATTATCTTCACATACTTATCCAGATCGTTACTTCAACTGTGCATTGTTTTCACAAAAAATAACAAAATTATTGTTTTATCCAATTCTTATTTGAACCTAAAAGGCCTATTGCTAATGTGATTTTGAACTGACTTTTTGGAATATTCCTCAGTTGTATTTATCGTCAAGGGGATCATAACTTAAAAAATGAGGATATTTTGAATGATAATTCCACAATTTTTCAAAAATAACTACTCGTATTGTATCGTATTGTATCGTTATTAATCATATCGTCTCTTTTCGTATCGATACATATCTAATCTTGTTATGACCGTATCATCTCATCCCTAACATGTAATATGTATCTATACTGATCTTAAAGTCAATAGTTTGAATGTACTATCCATAATGGATAGAAACTCATACCACTAAACTATGGAATAATGACCTGCACCAGGTATTAATTTGAATCGTTTACACTTTGGAGTCCTTACATGATAATATCATATCTGCAGAGTGGCCCTCTACAGAGCAATTCCTCTTCACAACAAGAAAATATTGATGCAAAGATCAAAGAGCGCAAATAATTAATAACATGAAAGTACTCCTTAAGTCTGTGATTTTCAATAAGTGAGACGTTAAAATTAAAATATTGCTTAATAATCGCTAACTAAAACGTAACACCTACAGTATATTAATGTGTAATATATAATAGGATTAATATCAGTGATGGTCTAATTACCCTTCCTTGTTAATAGTGTCAGTGTCTTTGTCAGTGGTTTTGACCGTCTCCAAAAATGTAAATACGAGCGTGTTTTGTATAAATAGACGATGGAGAACATGGGCGTGTTTGATTTGCGAGATCTGAATATCGGAGTACTCCTATCACTGAAAAATGGAATCAAACGTTTCAGATCACATGTGCTCGGAGTACTCCGAATACACCTGCCTTTTAGGAGGTGTAAGTGGAGTATGACGTAATTAAGATGGTGGAAAGGAGACCAATGTTTGAATGAGAGGATTTCAAATGTTGTTTTTGACCATATATTGGGCATATGGCCAACACCAAAACTGCCCGTTTGCCGTAGGCAGCGTCCCGTAACCGGGAAAGGAGGATCCTGGTAGTTGAGGGAGACCAAGGGATCTACAGTCTTCCCAACACACTACTTTGGCCTCTGATTCAGGGTAGACGGGTGTCCAAGTAGGCCCAATTTGGTCAATCGGCTGGTCATGCCTTGCCCTTGAATAGTTGCATACTTGCAAAAGCCATTTCATTCATGTAAGTTCATGTATTGTTTTATGTGCACTATCCCAAAATTATTAACATTACTAGCATACTCTTAATTTGAAAAACCATATGTGTACTCCATTACGATCTGAGTGGGCTTACTGAATTTAAAGTACTCTCTTTAAAGTGTAAACGTTCAAAACACCTATTCAAGAAGGCGGTGGCTCATGGGCCAATTGTGTTGATTGTAATCATTTGCAATTACATGCAAGTATATCTCTCATGTATCCTTGTGGTGCGGAGGCTGGATACCCGCCTCCATTGCACTTCCCCTTGTTGGAGTCCGAGGTGGCTGGGGAACCTGAGAGATGAATCATTATTATCTCAACCATGGATCCTTTAACCTCTTCTAAAAAACGCAAGTCTGACGAATCACCCAACATTTCAAATGAACAATCAAGTCAATCATCTTTTCCACGCTTTCTGGTAGTAGAAGCGTTGGGAGATGAAAAATTAGCACAGTTGAACCCATTTATCATTGAAAAGTCAATTTCTGCACTCATAGGAACTCCAAAATCGGTTAGGAAGCTCCGTGGTGGAGAACTCCTGATCGAGGTCCAAAGAAAACAACAATCAGATAATTTGCTAAAATTAGGATCTTTTTTCAACATTAAATCTTTTTGCACTGCACACAATACCCTCGAGTTGGGTATCCCAACGTTCGCGTTGAGATGTACATACCAAACCCGATGCAGTGTTACAAATGCTTTAAATATGGACATCATGAAACTAAATGCACTAGAGAGAATATATGCCGTAAATGTAGTACTTCTCATGCTGGTCTGCTTGAAAACTGTTCTAATGAAGTCAAATGTTCAAACTGTGGGGGTAATCATTTTGCAACCTCCCGTTCTTGCTTAGTCTGGAAGACAGAAAAAGAAGTTCTCCGTGTTAAATATACACAAAGTTTGTCTTTTCCTGATGCACGCAAGCTTGTAGAAAGTTCCAAAACTAATTCTTATTCAGCTGTTGTATCAAAACCAGTTAAGATGGTTGATTCTGCTGTGCAGGTCAATTTATGTATATGTTCTCCTCTTGAAATCACTCCAGTGCAAAAACCGTCTCCTATTCTTTCACGTAATACGTCCAAAGCAAGTACAAGTTCACAGACAACATCTACAAGTACCTCATCTGTACATCAGAGGCAGGTCTCACAGGCTTCTTCGTCTCCTGAGCGGGTGATTCAAAGGCAATCACCCAAAAAGAAGGTCGTCCTAACCGACCGAGTTAGAAAAGCGGAGAGGGACCCTGTCCCGTCCTCCAACCGATTCGAGGCTCTTATGAGCGACATCGAGTTGATGGAGGACGAGGACATGGGTGTCCACAGCTCTCCTCCCCGGACTTCGGCGCGAAGTCCTGTTAAGTTTCAGAAGTAAGTTTTTACTTTTCGTTGAACCATGAGTCAAACTATACTTCAATGGAATTGTCGTGGTCTTAAATCAAATTACAACGATCTAATTCTTTTATTATCGAAATACTCCCCAAAAGTAGTATGTCTTTAAGAAACATTCTTATCTACAAATGATAAAACATCAATAAAGGACTATACGCTTTAGAATAAAATTTGCACAGACACAATAAGAGCATCTGGCGGCTCAACAATTGCGGTTGCAAACTGTATCCCTCAACGACAAATTCAGACACGAACTAATCTGCAAGCCGTAGCCGTTGAAGTAACTTTGCACAGACCTATAACTATATGCTCATTATATCTCCCTCCCAATTTATCTATAAATGTTGAAGACTTAAAAAATTTAACTAAACAACTCCCAGAACCATTCTTTTTACTCGGCGATTTTAATGCGCATAATCCAATATGGGGAAGTACATCTACGAATAATAAAGGCAGCATTACAGAAAAGTTCATTGATAATGTTCAACTATGCCTTTTAAATAACAAGTCACCAACTTACTTACATCCAGCCACTGGAAGTTTTTCTTGTATAGACCTTACATTATCACATCCATCAATATACTTGGATTTTTCTTGGTCAGTGCTTGACGAACAATATGGCAGTGACCACTTTCCATTGTTGTTAACTTTAAACGACTCTGTTCCAGTAAACAACCGCTCTTATTACAAATTCTCAAAAGCGAACTGGGAATAATTTAACAAATTGTGTTCTGATGATTTAACAATCCCGAATTTTTCCAACTCTTCGGATATAGCTAATCTCTTTGCGTCCACTCTATCAAAGATATCTGATGAGTGTATTCCTAAAACTTCAATGAAAAATTCAAGTAAAATTAAAAAACCATGGTTCAACGATGAGTGCAGAAGATCATATCGGAAACGTAAAGCAGCACTAAAGAAATTTCATATTTGCCCTACAGCTGCAAATCTAGACAATTATAGAATCCTACGAGCACAAGCTCGTAGAACATTTAAGTTTTCTAAACGTAAATCATGGCAGTCATATGTTTCTAAAATTAACGCCAACACTCCAATTAAAAACGTTTGGGAAGCAGTTCGTAAAATAAATGGTAAGCACAAAAAAGTTCCTACTGCTCATTTGAAACGTAAAGATTCGAGTGTAGCAAAAACGACTAAAGATATAGCCAACACGCTGGCGGAAACTTTTGCACAAAATTCTTCCTCAGCACACTACACTGAAGAATTTAAAAAGGTCAAATCTAACTCTGAAAAACAAACTATTAATTTTCATTCTAACAACGAAGAAGAGTATAACACCCTCTTTACAATTGACGATTTAACCGACTCTATCAAGCATGCCAAAGATACAGCTGCTGGCCCTGATGAAATTTATTATCAATTTTTAAAACACCTCCCATTGGTATCTCAACATTTATTGCTCGATATTTTTAATGATATATGGATATCTGGTAAAATTCCAGATTCCTGGAAGCAAGCTTTGATAATACCAATACCGAAACCGGGTAAAGACTATACTGACCCCCTTAACTACCGACCAATATCTCTAACTAGTTGTATTTGTAAAACATTTGAACGCATGGTTAATAAAAGACTCATCTGGTATTTAGAATCAAACGGTATTATAACTAATTTCCAATCTGGTTTTCGAAAACAACGAAGTACAAATGATCATTTAGTACGCCTCGAAACATTCATAAGAGAGGTTTTTGTCAATAAACAACATGTAGTTTCAATTTTCTTCGATCTTGAAAAAGCTTATGATACAACATGGAAATATGGTATTCTCAAAGATTTAAAAGATGCTGGTCTAAATGGTAGATTACCAAAGTTCATTTCTAGTTTTTTATCAGACAGAAATTTTCAAGTTAAAGTTGGATCAACGTTATCAGAGAGCCACGAACAAGAACAAGGCGTGCCGCAAGGCAGTATTTTATCAGTTACCCTCTTTGGACTAAAAATTAATAATATTGTTAAGGCTATAAACCCTGGTACAGATTGCTCATTATATGTTGATGATTTTTTAATCTGTTATCGATCTAAAAATATTCGAAGTATCGAACGTCAATTACAACAAAACTTGGATAAAATTCAAAAATGGGCAACAGAAAATTGTTTTAAATTTTCCAAGTCAAAAACTCAATGTGTACATTTTTGTCGCTTAAGAAAACATCATAATGATCCCGAACTTTACATTTCTGGCTCTAAAATCCCAGTAGTAAATGAAGCTAAAGTTTTAGGCGTTACATTCGATAAAAAACTTTTATAATCTTTTATACCACACTTAAAGTCGCTAAAAACAAAATGTATAAAAGCTTTGAATCTACTTAAAGTACTTTCACATACTGATTGGGGATCTGATACCCAAACTTTACTAAAATTATACAGAAGTCTTGTTCGTTCAAAACTCGATTACGGATCAATAGTGTACGGATCAGCTCGCAAATCATACTTACAAATGCTAGATACTATACACAACCAGGGCTTACGTATTGCCCTTGGTGCTTTTAAAACTTCACCTATTGAAAGTCTTTATGTTGAAGCTAACGAGCCATCACTAAAATTACGTCGTCAAAAACTTTCATTACAATACGCAACTCGTATATCTTCTAACAAAAGAAACCCGGCGCGAAATGTTATTTTTAAACCTGATTACACCGACAAATTTGAAAATAAACCAAATGAAATCAAACCTTTTGGCCTACGCGTAAAAAACGACTTAGAAATGCTAAATATAAACACTTCGTCTGTGATACAAAACTTAGATGAAAATATCCCCCCTTGGACCTACAACATTCCAGATGTCAATATTGACTTATCAACTTTTCGTAAATCTTTCACTAGTCCTGAAGCTTTTAAATCTGAATTTGTAAACATCTTGGAAAATACAAGGATTTTACTCATTTATTTACCGACGGTTCCAAAGATGGAAACAAAGTTGGTTGCGCCGCATACGGAAACTCTTTCGTTGCAAGAATGCGACTGCCTGACAAAGCATCTATATTTACTGCCGAAATAAAACCAATTGATCTGGCTTTAACATACATATCAAATAGTATAAATAACAAGTTTATTATTTTCTCAGATTCTCTATCTGTATTACTAGCGATTAAAAATCGCAGTTCAGACAATAATCTTATTAAAAGTATCGAGTTAAAATTACATCATACATGATATTTTAAAATCTAAAATAGTACACCTCTGCTGGATACCAAGCCATATTGGTATACATGGAAATGAAAAAGTTGACATCCTCGCTAAAGAATCTTTAAACCTTCAACCAGTTGATCTAAAATTACCAAGCAGTGACTTCAAGTGTTCGATCAATTCGTTAATTAAGTCGAAATGGCAAACAGTATGGAACAACGCTATTTTGAATAAGTTACATGAAATAAAGCCAACCCTTGATTCATCTCCATCAATCAAATTTTCTAATCGCCGAGATCAAATTGTGATCACGCGATGTAGAATAGGTCATACTAGATTAACACATTCATACATTCTCAAAAGCGAAGGAGCTCCTAAATGCATACCATGTGACGAGCACTTCAATGTAAAACACGTTCTCCTTGACTGTCAGGATCTAAAATACATTCGTGACAAACATTTTAAAGTAAACTCACTTAAAGAACTTTTTGAATCTGTACCATCATATGCTATACTTAACTTTTTGAAAGAAATAAATGTTTATGATAAGATATAGAGTTGTACATCATTAATATAGTTTGAATTATTAGTATCATAAATAGCTGTCGGCGCGATATGACCTTTTTGTGTTGGTGCGCCGTAAAACCCAAACAAACAAACAAACAAAAGCAGATGCCGGGCCTCAACTGCAAATAAACTGACAAAAAGCTATTTTTGAGTGTACAATATACTTTCTTAGGCATATAAAATCATAATACATATATTTTAATAACCATCTCAAATTTTTATGAGATGATAATTTTAAAACTATGTGCCTATTTATGTGCCCCTTCCGGGGCCCCATTTAGGCAAGATACAAGACCCCTCATGATTGTCTCCTGGGCTAATATTGATCAGTATGACTCAAAGTACCTCCATGCCAAATTTGGTGCTTTTATAACATTTTGCACAATTTTTTCACTTACACACCTGAGTATAAAGAACTTCTCCGAAACTTGGCCGACATTCTTGACTGTTGACTATATTTTCTGAAATACCTTTTATCCTTTCAAACATTAAGTTAATTTTATAGTTTGTACAAAAAACAAAACTTTGTACAATGAACTAACCCAGGACAGGTGATGCTCAAGATGAAAATAAAATATTATAGGGTATTAGTTTCGATATGTTTTAATGAATGTCCTGTTGGTCTAATTGTAAATGACGAGTATCATTGATGACGATAGTGGTGGTTCATCCGTGTTACTGATAATGTATACAACCTAAATTTTCATCGCTTTGTTACCTTTGAGATAGACTGGCCTATTTTAAAGTTTTCACAAAATAAGAAAGCGCTGAAATTCTTGTAACATTTGCCTTGAGAGTCTAGTTCTTATGTGAGTGGTACCGAGTCCCCAGGGCCTACAAGTTTTGAATTTAGTCATACAGTGTAACCTCTCTTGATCAACACCCAATGGGAGATACTTAAGTGTGTTGCTGTCTAGAGGTCACTCTCCGCAGTGGGTAAATTCAATACAAATGTTACCCGAAGTTTATTTAGGGGAAATACCAAAAGCTGTTATTGAGCGCAGGCTGGCGCTCTTATATGTAATGCGTGTTTAATACTTCTGTGCCGCGATTTGGAATCTCGTGCTCGAGGGGAGGGAGCGGGACTGTTCGGCTGTTACTGCCTAATTACTGTCCAACGCACTTTTCTTAGATAACCATGGGGGCTGCCATTGAACATTAACATCAAAATCTTGATTTTTATTACAAACTATCGGAAGTCATTTAGTCATTCGTGAAAGACGTGATTTTAATTGAAAATCTATGTTATTTTATTGATTACAGTTGTTTGTAACTTAAGAATCGATCGGATTTTCTTATTAAACCAAATGTGTGAAGTAGTTATACATTCGGACAAAAAATGTCTGTTATGACTGTACAGGAATTTCGGACAAAATGAAGTTAATAAAGATTCGACTAAAACACGTACGTCATTTTTGGATCAGAGACATGGCTAAATACCAAGCTTTAAGTCTGTGAATTTTTCACAAAATTGTTATATCTGACAAGTTTTTGTAAATATTCAATTAATTTGGTTATTTAAACAATGAATGGGGGGAAAGGTTACATGATACTTTTTGTTCGATGACAGCATTTCATCAAAAGAGTATGATGACACAAAATACATAGAATATGGTCAAAAACAACATTTGAAATCCTCTCATTCAAACATTGGTCTCCTTTCCACCATCTTAATTACGTCATACTCCACTTACACCTCCTAAAAGGCAGGTGTATTCGGAGTACTCCGAGCACATGTGATCTGAAACGTTTGATTCCATTTTTCAGTGATAGGAGTACTCCGATACTCAGATCTCGCAAATCAAACACGCCCATGGTCTCCATCGTCTATTTATACAAAACACGCTCGTATTTACATTTTTGGAGACGGTCAAAACCACTGACAAAGACACTGACACTATTAACAAGGAAGGGTAATTAGACCATCACTGATATTAATCCTATTATATATTACACATCAATATACATGTAGGTGTTACGTTTTAGTTAGCGATTATTAAGCAATATTTTAATTTTAACGTCTCACTTATAGAAAATCACAGACTTAAGGAGTACTTTCATGTTATTAATTATTTGCGCTCTTTGATCTTTGCATCAATATTTTCTTGTTGTGAAGAGGAATTGCTCTGTAGAGGGCCACTCTGCAGATATGATATTATCATGTAAGGACTCCAAAGTGTAAACGATTCAAATTAATACCTGGTGCAGGTCATTATTCCATAGTTTAGTGGTATGAGTTTCTATCCATTATGGATAGTACATTCAAACTATTGACTTTAAGATCAGTATAGATACATATTACATGTTAGGGATGAGATGATACGGTCATAACAAGATTAGATATGTATCGATACGAAAAGAGACGATATGATTAATAACGATACAATACGATACAATACGAGTAGTTATTTTTGAAAAATTGTGGAATTATCATTCAAAATATCCTCATTTTTTAAGTTATGATCCCCTTGACGATAAATACAACTGAGGAATATTCCAAAAAGTCAGTTCAAAATCACATTAGCAATAGGCCTTTTAGGTTCAAATAAGAATTGGATAAAACAATAATTTTGTTATTTTTTGTGAAAACAATGCACAGTTGAAGTAACGATCTGGATAAGTATGTGAAGATAATGACTTTTGTTTTAGACGTCATTCTCTATAATAACTTGTTTTACATGTATGATTTAGGAATTTCTTGGAATGAAATTATTATCTTCACAAATATAGTCCGTAGGTGAGAAAAGTACTACAGTCAGATTTCGATACAACAACATCGTTCATTCCTAGGAAAAGTGTCGTTATAACGCACATGTCAGTGTAATGAAATCTTCTAACAATGTGGTATCTGTTTACGCAGGGGTGACATCATGCAACATTATGCACCTACGTATTTATTCTGAAAGTATACTACATGTATAACTAATAAGTAAAACACAGTATATTCAAGGGAACTGGTGTTTATCTATTCACAACATTAATTATAATAATATTATTATCACACAGAGCAACCAAGACAAATAATCAGTGATGGATTTCTGGACAGGTTTGATTTAAGCCTTGTTCACCACACTTACAATTTTCAATGAATCAGATTAATGTCATGGGATACATTTTGGCCTTTCAAATACAAATATAATCTACGACGCCGAACTGTACCAACTCATACGAATAAAAACCTGAGTAAATCCAGTTTAGCACTGAGCATTAAAGATATCATCTGTATGTTGAAAATTAATTTCCCATAAAAAACAGATTCAATGTATGCAATTCATGAACATGATATCAATGCACAGTAAGGAAAACAAAGACCAGAAACATGAATTTCTGTTATAACGGATACAAATATTGTACAAAATGTTTTGTTCCCACAAAATATGTCGGTATGACGAGAATGTTCTTGTAACGGATGTCGTTGTATGGAGATCTGTATTTCAAATCAATTAACTTAAATATATATTACGGAATTATTAATTCATGGGTTGAGTTGTCCAAACTAGGGGTTGAGATGTCCACTATCTGATTAAAACCTGATATAAAATTCCTGCTCGCCTACTCACTTAATTAAGATCTGGCTACTTTGTTATAAGGGTCTCATGTACTGGTGACCAATTACAAGTATGATATTTATGATACAATCTTATGTTTTGTAACTTATTTACATCGTAACTATATATCTGCAAAAAGTGTCTAACCACAGCCTGTAAATAACACCACCATCAAATAAGCTTGCAAACCTCAGTCTTAAAAAAGGAATCACAAAATCAGGATGCTAGTACTAGTGTTTCATCTGAATGAATATATGTACATGTATTGATTGATCGCCACAAAAGTCATCTCGATGTGATCCCCTGAGTATGGCATGACAAACGTTGCAATATTCTAAATGGGAAAAAATATGTGTTTGATAAAAAATGTATATGTTCGATAAAAATATTTATGTCTTGTAAAAAAATATATGTTTTATAAAAATCTTAAAAAGATATATATGGTATAATTAGCATGATGAGAAAAAAGGTTTTTTATAACAAAGGCTCTGGTTGGTCGACAGTAATATAGATGGTAATTAGAGTAAACAAAGCAATTTTCTATTCATTTTTAGATCGTCTGCATAGAAGGCCTTACAACGTCTGGCATCATGATAAGCAGTTTTAAATTTATAACAGTATCAGTTATATATCGAAGAACACGAAACCGAGTTCACGTTGTGCTTGAATCTAGGGGGAGTAACTACATTGCACCCGATCCTGCAGCGGTAAAAGGTTCGAACCAGATGCATCAGTCATAGACAACTGATCTGTAGTTTGTTTTCACCTGACATATCCCCTAAAACTATGAATTATGAGTATACTACTTGACTTGGCTGACACGACTAGTTCGACCCTTTGGCTGCTATTGTTCAGAATACAAAGGATGGTTTCTGCTGTGTTCTGTGATACATACATAATTATATAACTGAGTCAAGTAACGGTTTCTGGTGTTTATTTTGTAACTGTAAGTTTTAGCACAAGCCCCTGGTAGTTTATTTTATAATCCACCATATAACAGTCGACCAATCTGATCCCTTGTTACAATAGACCTTATTTCCCATCATGCTAATTATACCATATATACTAAGCAATAGTTATAACGCAAATGGTAATTTTCTTTACAATTTTTGTTTTATATCATACATTGGTTTAGTTGCCATCATTTAGTCTCTTGGTATGGTCAAACATGATAGTGTGTTAAAAGTTCTTGTGCTGTCATGCTTGGGTGAACAGGATTGGCAAATCACGAATCCTGCGCAGCACGTTAGTGTGTACACAAACAAATAAGCTTGCTGAGAACTCTAGAGACCGCGTGACATTGTAGCACTCGCCATCTAGGAAACAAGTCAGTAAATATGCTAAGTTTGAGCATTGAAAAACGGGGATAAGCCGTTTGACGATTATCCCATTAACAATTACCATCAGCGTGTTCAGTTACTACTGTTAGCTAACGTTCGGATACGGGGAAATTCAATCCTAAGACAACTCAACCCGCAGATAACTCAACTCAAAGTTGTGACAACTCAGTCCGTTAGTTAGAGGTTCAGTTTTCACGGGATGAGTTGTCTTTGGGTTATCTTGTTCCGACCCTGACGTTATGGAACGTTACGGAACGTTCGGGGGTTTTGAGCAGGCTACAGGTCATTGGATAAAAATTATTCAAGCAGTTAATTGAGTAGAAACATTGACCATTCTGCCAAGCTGGGTTTAGTAATGAATAGGAAACACAACGCCCAACGCTACCAGGGTGAAATTTTTAATAACGTCGCCGTTTAATACGTCATCGGACGTCCAGGTCTTTTTCTCTGAAAAGTTAACGGCAGACAACATTCCGCCCGGACAACAGTTCAATTTCTCAGGGCTAATTACAATAAGATTTTAGACTTGTCGTCATTTTCAGTAGACAAGAATCCAATAGAACGTCTTGGGACGTGTTTGACAGACGCATTCGTCAACGTCTTGAATAGTATGTGACGATACAGAAACTAAACACTGCTTTACATGAGGATTGGACAAGCAACCCACTACGTTTTTACGACGTCCTTTTGGGTCTTAAAGACTCAGGATTTCAGCAGACGTGAATTCAAATTAGACGCTCGCTCATTATCAAATCTTGTTAACTTTTTTTCTCCTACTGGGCTTTTGGTTCTGTGAATATTTTTTTTCCAAAAAGCGTCACATATTGTTTTGCTATTGAATACTCATGAAAAAAGGTTGTTTTATATTCATGTAAAATTTCACATCATTATCTTTACAACTTTTGAAAATATTTACGTTTTTGTACCCATTTGCGTTATAACTTTTGCTAAGTATATATATTTTTAAAGATATTTATACCACAAATATTTTTTTTGCAAGACATAATTATTTTATTGAACATAATATATATTTTTATACTACATTCATATTTCTATACCAAACAAATATTTTTTATTTCTTACAACACAAATATTTTTTTGTAACACATACATTTTTCAGTTTAGAATATTGCAGCGTTTGTCATGCCATACCTGAGCAATGACATTATATCTTATCTTACCTCGTACAGAATACTCGTTTTTCATTGGCCGAGAGCGGTCACGTGCTGACCATGTATTATCCCATATTAGGTCAGTAGATTCTAATATCCAGTCAGTAACAAAATTTTTAAATACTAGCGCTGACAAAACCTTATTTTTCTACTCCAAATGGGGGTACTCGGAAAGATAAATTCGTTACACAGTCAGTTACTGACCGGATACGGTGTGATACCGGGTCAGTGAATAAATATTGGGCTCGAGCTACGCTCTCACCCAATATTAATTTACTGATCACACCGTATCCGGTCAGTAACTGACTGTGTAACTAATAATATTAGGCAACGGTGTAGAAGATATATGTATTAGTTTTCAGAGATGATGATGTTCACAGGTTGAGTTGTAAATACATATTTTACAACCAACCACAGAGATCATATTTCTTGACGACAAACCCGTCAAATACTGAAAATACCGTGACAATGCAGTGACTACCCCTGATTACGAATGTCAGGGCCGTATCGCGATATATCGTGGTGGGTCACTATATGTATTTCGACCCTAAGGTATCGATGTGTATCGATATTTTGGCATATCGTCTCATCCCTAATACATGTGATCAGAATGTGATTCATTGCGATCATAAAATCAGTCAGTTTTTTTAATATACAGTATAACCTCTGCAGAGGGGCCCTCTACTCAACAAATCCTCTGCACAACTATGTATTATATTTCCAATAGGCATAATTGTAATAGAATTTAACCTCTGCGGAGCAACAACCTCTGAGCAACAACACACTTTAGTCCCTACCAGTGGGCGTTGTTCAAGAGAGGTTGTACTGTAATGGGCAAAATCACAACAGATAGTCGAAAAATCTCACTAACACTTTCAATTTAAAATCTGTTAATTATAAGTATTGGTTTCAATTTGGACCAGTCAATGTATAAATCAAATCTTAAACAAACATGTTATGGTTCACAGAACAATACAATCAAATATTTCGGATGTAAAATGTCTGGACACGAAAGTGCAAATGATAACTTATAAACTATGAATGGACATAGAAAACCTTTTTTTATTTCTTTTTTAAAATACTGACTACCAAGTTAAGTAGCAGCTAGTATGTTTTATTATTGTTGATATGATGTGTTCAGAGAATGAAATCATAACCTACTGTTGTTAAAACAAGTACTTTACCACTAAGCTTTTGGTCAATTTTTTTATCTTTGAACTATATGTATGTACAATTATATACTTTCAGACATTCAGAAAATACTTATTGATGTTTACCAGAGTGATATTTGTTCAAGTTTACCTTTGTGTCCACTACTAGAAAATGAAAAAGGTGGTTTATTAGAATTGTATGAAGTACCAACTATGTATGTTGTAAACTATCACAAAGTTGAAAAACAACAAACTGATAAATCTCCTGACGAACTCCCGAAAGTTTAAACTTGTTCTGATTTGTTTCATGTTAAAGACAAAGATTGTAAGAATATATATTTAACAGGAGACGCAGGTGTCGGTAAAACATCATTTTGTAAGTTTTTAGCTTTGTTATGGTGCAAATCAAAGTTGGGTAGGAAATTGGAAAAAGTTGAAATGCAGAAGTACATTGATTATCTTGATAGGTTTGAGTTTGTATTTTATATTAATTTAAGAGATACTGGTTCTGCAGATTTAAAGGCAATTGTAGTCAATCAGTTGTTTTATAGTGAAAACAAAGACCACTCAAACAGAATGTATGATATTGTTGAGGAGATTTTATGTAATCATGACTCACTTGTTATTATGGACGGACTAGATGAATTGACTCCTGTACCTACTGACCCTACTGACAAACGAAGGTATGAAATACCAGTTAGGCCTATATCACTGAAATGTGTTTATCTTACAACTTGTAGGCCTTACAAAATAGAAAATGTCAGATTAACTGAAACAAACTTAGACCACCAAGTTAAAATGACTGGCCTGGGTAAAATAGAAATAAAAGCCTATGTTAGTAACTTAATAAATATTATAAACACTAAGTTTGACGAAAACAAAAATAATGAAGAGTTTATGATGGCAGCTAAGCAGGTCAATTCTGTAGATATGTTGCATATTCCCATGACTACATCTCATTTGGTTATGTTATGGTTTGACCGTCCATTAACATCTATGTCAAAATCATTGATATATGGAAACATCTTGGACATGCTTTTCAAAATAACTCACAATAAAGGGAATGTCATTCAAAAATCTAAGCCCTCTAAATTAAAACTTCCTGATAGGTTGTCTGAGCTTAATCATTTTAAGGATCATTTTTCACAAATAGAGCAACTATGTTTGCTGTCATTCAAATTATTATTTGAACATGATACTGATATAACAAGTCTTGTATTTACTAGGGATCAACTGGCCTCAGAACCGTATTGTTTGTCTGAAGAGGAAACAAACTTTTTCTGTACAATTGGAATATTATCTAAGAATAAAGTAAAAAGAAAGTTTAGTAAACAAGAACACAAACTGAGTTTTTTACATAAAAGTTATCTTGAGTTTTTTGCAGCCATATGTGTATCTACCCTTGAGACCAGTAACGTGTTAAAACTTTTCAGTCAATGCATAACTATAAATGATGTATTGAAATATAAAAATTTCCTCATATTCTATGCTGGATTATCTATAGACAATTTTGTATCATTGATGACTAAAATTTACTCATTGATCTCAAAAGATCTAGATTTAACTAGAGTATTGTCAATTTTCTTTACACCTTATGGCACTAGGGATAAGAAGGATCAATTGTTATCTTTACAAGATTTGATTCTTAAATGTAATATTGAAGGATCTTATCAGATTGAAAATTCATTACTACTTGAAGATGTGATATATTATGCCACTGATGATATAACAGATACTGAAACCAAGTATTTTAGAGAAATGATTTTATCAAATTCAAAGAATGTTAGACTATTGAGGTCAGAAACTGGAGAATATTTTGATGAATTTGATCATATAACTAGTTTAACAGGGTTGTGTATTGAGATATATGATAAATGTTACAGAGAATTCAACAAACTGATCAAACAAAATTATTCATCATTACAAATTATTAACATTGAAGGTAGGCGTGATACTCCTCTTTTGTTACCTTTACCTTTAGAAGATCTGCATTATCTGACATCATTGTCTCTTCAACGGATTGAAATCTCACATGAAGATATACAATATCTTACCACATTTCTTTCTTCAAATAGTAAACTAAAACATGTAAGATTGTCCCAAATAAAATGTACTGAACATGACATGATGCACAAAGATGTATGTGGTTCATTTGAATTAGTTCAATGTAAGAAGCTTGTATATGTAGATATTAATGGTGCCAATATTGTATGTACCAATATAAATACCTCATCTCTAGAGTACATTGCATTAGATCCATGGTCTAGGAGTTGCATTAATATATTGAATTCTATTCAGTATGCATTAGAACTAAAATATCTAGATATAAATGGATGGATATGGTTAAATGACCATTTGTTAGAAACATTGATGACTAATGTTCAATATCTATCTAAAATAGAATCAATAAAACTGTCCCGTATTATAATAAGAGACAATGTTAGTTTCTTACTTCATCCTAGTGTTAAACAAGTATCAATTAAACTGTGCATGGTGACCATGACAGCTAAATGGTTTCAAAACTTTATAGAAAGTGTTATATATAAACACTTTTGTATAAGATTAAACCTATATAACTGTTTAATTGTACAAGATAATGCAGGAAATATGTCAGAGAATGAATCTGGTGATTACATACATGATTACATAAAGTCAATATCTGCGATAAAAGTAATGAAATATGTCCGTGGAAATTTGTATGGTGACATACATTTTGCTATAAATGACAATCAGTAAAACTCTAAATAGCTATGATACAATCATCAATAGCAGGATATTATTCAATAGTAGTTACACTACGAAAACCGGTTTTACAAACTGTGTAACACCTCAATATCTTTATCGTACATCTGATTACCACACATGTGACAGTCAATAGACATCAGTGAATATAGAAACATTGGAAGAATAGTTTCATGTAAAAATGTACCTTTTGTATGCTAATTTAATTTAATTTAATAACATGACCGATGAATACAAATAGTAAGTGTAAAAACATCCCCCAAGTTTTTGATCATTTCCTATTAACCCTTTATTGGTTGCAACATGGAGATAGATACATTTTTTCGCATCAATGCGATAGGGCTATTTCAAGATGCTCTAATTTCATTAATACATGTAATTGACCAAAAGAATTACAACTTGGCCAAATTATTACATTGGTTATTGTCCTTCAGAAAATGCCAGTGGAACCCTGATCGCAGTGTTCATGGCAACGCTGGAGTGGAGAGAGAATGGCAACACATGCAAATTACGCTCTTTTAAGACCCAAAATGTGTTGTATTTTCCCGAAATGGGAAATCACCGTTTGGCACTTTTCTTCTGCGTTCAGTGGGGGGGGGGATATCCCCTTTGGAACCCCCTGAGCTGAAACATCTGTTGATGGAGGATGTATGCGACAACTGTTGTTGTTTTTAAACAACTTTCCTTCAGTGAAATTCACTAAATCTGGGAAAAAACCCAATAATTTCAAGATTTGTTGTGGCCATTTTGAAGGGGTCCAGACATGTAAAAATGCGTGATTGACTAGTTTAGGGTTAATCAGTAGATATGAAGTTTACTTTATGGTTGTGTCAAATCATCTCATTGTTACAATTAAGTGATTGATTGCAGTTATTGATCTTTGTTACTTTATGATACTCTGTAAGGATCTTATCCGACAGCAGACGGACAGACGGTTGCTTTTTAAATGGCATTTTTTAGTGTTTTTAATTTTTGGTGTTTTTTTTTTTAATTTTTGGTAGTCTACAAACATAAAGTAACTATACAATTGATTGAGAGCTATGTTTGTACCTAATGTGTAGCAAACGTAATATATCATACTTTAAGAATGTAGATATTGTAACATGAGTATCTCAGCTATGAGTTGTTTAATGTATAATTATTGTTCAGATCTTTACTGTATTATCAATGTAACATATTGAACATCTATGTTGTCATTGTTACTGAGATATGAAAATATCTTATTATTGTATAATTTGGACTTGTATAGTCCATTAATTCTTGACTGTCAAAGTGCAAATAATTTCACGTTGACTGAATGTGATATATCTAGGCTTGTGCCCTTGATGTTACTGAAATATATTGACTGAAAACCCAACAACTCAAACAGTTCTATCTAATTATAAAACACACAATCTGAAAATCCTGAATGTAAGACAACAATTATTTTAACATATGAAGTCACCATGACATTATTAATGTTTTGTCAGTTGAGAAAAAATGAACAATACTCTGGGATCCATAATTTCTTTACACCTGCAATTTCTTTACTTTGTTTTGCAAAAATTATTGCAAACACATTTTATGTTTTTATTGTATCTTAATAATATATGAAAGAAAATAATTAACAGTTCATGATAAATTGTATATATAAGTTATGAAACTAATAACTACATGTAAAGTATATCTAGGAACATTTCAAAACATCAAAATTTGATATGTGTAAATGTCCTTTTGTACCCCAGTGTATATATAAACATATTACTTGTATGTAGTTTTATTGTCTAACTTGTATATTGTTACATTATAGTTTATATCCAACTCCCCGCAGCAGTTATTTCCCTTTATTAAATCAATAACCACTGTCACCCCAAGTAAATTTGTCCCTCAAGAGAGCCGATTATTTCTTTCCATCTTTTCTATTACACTTCAATATTTTCTACAAATTGAGTCTCCTTGTAGTGAATTATGATGTTCAAAGTACATGAAGATAAAAAATAGTTTTAATGATATAGTTTCAATGCATAGCTTTCGTCCAGATTTATAGCTTCATTTCGTAATTTCTTTTTTTTAAGAACCAAGTTTTCCAAGCTAATTTGAAAGTCGTATTATTCAGTCTGCGATTGGATTGCTTGTTTTTAAATTGTGTAACGTAGACGATGTAAAAAGGTTACTTAACAAAACAATTTTGTCATGAATATTATAATGAAAAAATGTCACCTGAATGTGTACCTAGTAAGATAACTGCCAGATCTAAATTAGCTAGTATGCAAGTGGAAAATTTTAGATCAGGTTTTAATTTAGATTGGTCTACTTAAGTTGTCAATCTAACTCTTTGATGATTATGTATTGCACAAATCAAAGAACTGACATCATTTGTTTTATCATTGTTTATAAGATATTGATATTATTTACTGTCATTTAAGTATTTTAGCCAGATTTTTCATAAAAAAATTCAGCTAATAGTTTGATGAAACAAGAAGTGGCCTGGTGGTCAGGCGGTCGTCCAGTGTCGTTAACAATTGAGTTTAGGTTTTTCCTTACCTTTTATTTCTGCCATTAATTGTCAGATCTTTATAAAACTTTATACAATGATAATATAGCATGTGATGAACAGAATTAGAAAGTAACCACAACTTTACCTGGCTTAATTATGGATTATTCCTCTTTGTAATTTTTGCATTCAAGTTTTTAAATCCAGCTTTGATGTGGTTTTCTTATTACATTTCTTTTTATCGTTAGATCTTGTGTTCACATTTTTTGGCAGACATATATTTCAGTGATAGATGTTTCTGCCTAACTGTGATTGGTTTGTTTGACGTCACATGGCGATGTCTTGATTTTATCAGTTTTGTATCAAACCTGCTCACTGTTGAACTTCTCACAGCAGTTATGTCACATGTTGCTACTGCTGTTGATCACTGCCTTTACATAAATCATGTGACCCTAGTGGAAACCTGTGACTAGTGTTAACATTTAAATGTGTAACATTGGTTGTCTAATTTATGTTAATTTACAAGAGTTGTCATAGAAATTATACTAGAAAGTGTGCAGTATGGGGAATGAGCAGCATCGTTTAATTTATGTAACTTGATATGATGCTGTTGGTGATAGATCGTAACCATTCATGATAATAACAAGAAATGTCATGTGGAAACTACATTTAAGCCAGATTTAATATTTCTTTGTAATTAACCAACTAACTTAACAAAAAATGAAACTGGAAACCTTGTTAAATCTGCTATACTTGTTTACCTGTATGTACTTGATAAGCTTACTGAGAGAATGATATAATTCATACAACACTTACAACAAAGATACATTTGTCGCATCATTGTGTTTTCATGTGGTTCCTTGTTGGACAACATAAGCGTATTAAATCTGACTTGTGCTCAAGGCAATTTAAGACTGACTGGATTAATGAATTAAAACTATAACAATGTGAACAAGTTATACATGCAAGGTCTGAAGTATTTTTTTAAGTTATATTCCGCATTTGTATAGCGCTCTTTTCATATTGAATATATCTTCAAAAGCGCTTGAATAGTAAAAAAACTTACTGAAACTGTGACAGGGTAGTACTTTAGTCAAGATTTATTTATGTTATTATAAATGTTTATTTGTTGAAAGTTTACAGCTCCTTAACTTGTACATGTCAATTGTAAGATTATCATATTCTGTTTTATTGTAGTTTAGGCTACAACTGATATTTCACTCAAATCTGCTTATTCCAGACTATACATTTTGTTTATCAAACCATAGATATGTAACTGACAGGAATGTATTGTTTGTGTTTTTTTTACATATTTACTAATCTGTAGCGTGTTCAATTACACAAAAGGTTACATAACGATACTTTCGGAACTCCTCGGCCATTCGCTGTGAATAATCTAATCTAATACACAAATATGCGATCCTTAAGGCAATGAGTGATGTTTCAAAATTTACGAACTAAAAACAAAACATCACTCAATGCCTAAACGACCATATATTTGTTTAATTCAACACTGGTAGTTTCAAAATAGCGTCTGAATATGTCCAAGATTATTCGCAGCAAATGGCCGAGGAGTTCCGATCATTACGGAACGTTATGTAACGTTCTCGGTAACTAAACTCCCTACAGGTCATTCATCATTTTGTCATACATATACATAATTATATAATGTAGTCTCTAATTATTCTGTCATATACTTGCATATACAATTTACTTACACACCGCTTCCTTTGTTTAACATGGGTAAATATATTTAAGAATCACCTTGTAAAACAAAAGATTTGTCGAGAGCGAGTTGTTCTTTTTCACGTGAGCAAGTTGATATTTAAATATCAACCCGACCACGTGAAAAAGAAAAACCTGCCCTGGACTTCTCAAAACCCTCAAACGTTTCACGTTTTCTGATTTTCACGAGAAGTTCATGGCCAGGTTGTTCTAACTCAGAAAACCCTCGCAATCAGTTAATATCCTTTACGTATACACAGTGTACATTTAAAAAAAAATCAATGTTGATTTTATTTATTCATTTTTAAACATGAAATCAACCGTACTTAACGTGTTGAATATTTTAATACTGTAAATTTCATGTGTAACTAAGTAAATAAGTAAAGGTATTGGTAATACTGTATCATTTCAGGAGTTTTGGTATTGTATCATTTAGTTTCTAATGATATCATAAACTTTTTTTCATACCAATGTCAACTACATTACATTACCTTCTTTGTTCAAAGTGTAAATTACATAACCTTAGCATAGGTGGATCCAGGCGGGGGCGGACCCCGCATACGCCCTCCCCTAAAAATGCCCAAGCAAAGATTTTTTATCAAGAATATGATATTTATAAGAAATATATATGTACATGTAAAAAAAAATTCGCTTGCTACGCGTGCAACATGGCACACATCATAAAACAATTCTTTTCATTATTGCAAAGTTTTTAGAGCTAACATGATTCAGCGGCTTTTAGAAAATTACATGAAATATTATTCTAGATGCTTTATATTTTATACTCTAGAAAAAGATAGTTGAGGCTCTGAAAATGTGCCTGAATCCGTTAGAAATAATCAAAACTAAGGAATTTTCGGGGCCGCTGGTCCTCTGGTAAGGGTTTTGCCTTGTACCATTCGAGGCCCTTATGGCCCCTTGGGACCCTAACCCCATTCTACTTATTCATTTTACGCCCCCTCTAACTAGAATTTTCCACCCCCTCTAACTAGAAATCCTGGATCCGCCTATGCTTAGGGCACGTTCTGCAAGGCAATCACTAGATAGCACTTTTGAGAAGGCGATTTTTGTAGCATGATAATTTTACGAAACGGTTTGCTTAATGCTGGCAATTCAAAGAAGAGACTTTCTGAAACAAATAGTTCAGAGTTGTAACAAATGAAAAATACTCATATCATTTATCACCATGATTATTCTATTTAACTACTTTGAAGAAATGTATGCTTTAATAATATATATATAAGTCAGTGTTTATAAAAAGAAAAAGGTTTACAAACAGATCTGTCATTTTCAAAAAGGCAGAAATGTTCCGAACGAAAAAAACTTGCTATGTATTGCTAGCTAGCCATTCCATTCACTCAATCATGGCAGACGGTTCTGTAGGTAATTACTGTGTTTCGGTCGTGATACAAAATGTTCAACTTGCTGAACGTGTCCTTAATCTCTTCAATGATGATCAAACTTATCTATTTTTTATATTTGTAAGAACTTTTAACCATAAATGTTAATAGAACTATAGACAGACTTTATTAATTGCAAAACAATCATACTTAATCAAATTATATGTATGCAACGTTTTAACCAACCATTTGAAAAGAAGTTGTGAATTAATTATGAACATTCATAATTTGTTGTACATGTATATCCTAATGTGCTGGGTGTCCCAATAAAAATGCAACCCATACAATTCCACATTTCTCGGAAACCGCTCATAATATTTTAAAATGCTTTATTTCGTTGTGAAGGTATGTGAAACCGTATTTGAGAAATATCCAATTAACTAACGCACTCCTAATTGCCCTAATTTTAGAATTTGAATTCACTCATATTTAACACAGAGCAAGGGCTGTCTGGGATCGACTAATTGAACTTTTCTCACAGAGACTCGTCCGCTTGGGAGAAGCACATAAGTAGCCTCCGTGAACCTCATGACCTTACTCCACTGGATTTTTACCTGTGGGGGTTCCTGAAAGACAAGGTCTACACCACCGTGCCGCTAATATCGATGTTCTGCGCCGAAGTATCAGGACCCAGATCTGCACCTTGCGTTGCACAAAGACAGTGCGAGGGGGGGGGTCAGCACCACGTGGACCTGAGCCTTACGCTGCCTGGTTTTGAATGATACACAGATCAAGTGAAGAGGTGGTGTTTTTCATAATTAACTCTTTTAAAATGTAGCCATAGGCAGCCTTGTGATTTTATGTTTCTTCGTTAATTGTGGATGTCATGCGCTGTAAGTGCTCACACAGACATGACCATGTCATGCATATTCTTGTTGGATTTGTTTCATACATGCAGAAATGTGTGATTTATTAATTTATTTATCATCTCCAAACACACTGATGTGTGTTATGTATACCATATTTGTTACTATTTGTTTATATAACGTTTAATGACGATATTTGTGTGTTGAATGCACTATTGGTATTTCCACATTTTGATTATTTCGATAAAGGTGCGTTTAGGGGTTTGTTATTTAATTGGCTATAACTCAGTGACGATTATATATTTTCTCACTACATTTCGCAATCTTGTAGAAAATTGAATTATCTACACAACAATTATAGCAATTGAAAATATATAAATTGGTTCCTGGGGTATTTGAAATTATTTTGGTTGCATTTTTATTGGGACACCTTGTATGTTAATGAATGTGATATTCTCAATTATTGTTTGTTTCTGTTATGCTCTGTTAACGCATTGTATTTATGTTTGCATTTATATTACATTATCTTTGTGCATCATGTTTACTCTTGACTCATCGTCTTGGAGAAAATAATAATACCGGGATTTATTTGTAAAATAAAAATTGATATTGCACTGTTTGGAAACAATGAAAATAAATTTGTTATTTCCTCTGTTTGGATGTGCCGTTCTGATGACATATCATACTTAAACTTTAAAACGTCAGTTTGAAGCATATTATAAACAGACAATTTGTTTATTTCTGTGTAAGATCTATTTATTTCACTTGTGAGCTAATGATTTCATATTTTCACTCAGGGCTATGCCATTCATGAAAATATTGCATAGTTAGCTCACTCGGGAAATGAAAATTGATCTTACACTGAAATAAACAATATTCTCTTTATATATATTATGAGTTTCATGATTGTTGACTGTTGTACGTTTTTTCTAATGACATTAAACACAATTTATTTTTATGTGAACATTATTTAAATAAAAGTTTTTAGTACAAGATTTGTTTTGTTATTGTTTGCAACATTGTAAGAAATGAATAGATAATTTATAGTTTTATTCTTGTTTCCTTCATGTTTGCTAATTATCAACCTTAAGCATGACAATACATTAGTGTGCAGAATTTGTGATAGCTAATGCATTGTAAGGCTGTAGAGTGATATATAGTAAGATTGTGATCACAGCATAATTGTTACATTTTATATTGAAGAAAAACAATTATCATGAAATTTACCTCAATCTGAGTATTTAGCTTTGAATTTTACAATTTTCTTTGCTACCATTCTTGTTTGTTATGTCAAAGGGTGACAAAAATATGCATCCTGACCAACCAGCCCAACCCAAGACCTCTTTTTTAAGGCAGATGTACACCTGTGCTTACTGGACAACTGCTAAACATCTTCCCCTTGGTGTGAACCATTAAGTATTGAGATAATATAACCCTAAAATTGGAACTTATACCAAAATATCATAACTAAAGAATGTATAAGATATAGTCATTTATTATGAATGATTCCCAACTAGCGGTGTAAATAAGTCACAGATCAATGTTGGTACCTGATGAAGTTTCAGCAGTCCTATAACGGGCGCCTAATGTCACAACAAGAGAAAACTAAACAGCCCGGCCAGGACTTAAACCCGGAACTCTTCATTTACATTGGAGTACATTGCTATACAGCTGCTGATATATCCTCCATGTGATGTGATCAGGTAAGTACCACCTACAATTTCAATCTGTAAGAAAAACAACTAATAAAAAATATATTTCAAGGGAAGTAATTTAATATAAACAAAAATAACAAACTATAAAGTTATCTCCCTTGTTTTTTATATGTCAATGAATTTTATTTTACTGAAATTGTTCATTAAAATTTTCACAATCTTACCAGATAAACAAATGCGTGTCTTCGACTTATAAAAATGTATCAAAGTATTATTACTAACATTTATTTTTCAATAATAGAAAAAGAAAACCAGAGATAATGATTGATACCACGTGATGTAAGATTGGTCACATGGTTGTCACGTGGTCAGTTTGTTTACATGTGTACATTTTGTTTACATTTTGTGTGGATTATCATTTTGTGCTATTTAGGATTGTTATTTGTTTATTAAACAACTTCAGTTTTTCTTGTATTGTTTAAATCTGTGTTCAGTGTTAGTGTATTCATATAAGAGATTTCTTACTTATACAGATACGGACACGAACAGGAGATAAAGTTTAAAATTGAGGGACCGTCTCAATAGTATAAAGTACTAAATATACAAAACGGCCAATCCAAAAAAATATTGACATGAATCTTTTAAAGAAAACATAAAATATATAAAGGCATATGATTTTATTCTTAGTCCAGTCCTTAGTGCCTTAAAATTGGAAGAGCGTTAACCATGAAACTGTGATGTAGTCCTCTAAGACGTCTGCCCAACGTGTAGGATGTGCACGATACGCACGTAGTATCATTATGATAACTACACTACGTTTCTTCCGTAAGAATAATGGTCCTGAAACAAAACATTTAAATATTCATGACCTTACACAAGTTAACGATTTGACGGGAAACTTGCGAGTCAGGTAAAATAGCGTGTCTATATTTACGATCCACGAGACCCACGTGCCTTATGATATGACTAGTGCGTAGCCACATGTGAAACTCACTTGTTAGTGGTCAGTTGGCCGGTTGTAGAATTTGGCATTGTCTCATAGTTTAAGTAACATTAATTCAAACACCAATAACTCATCAAATGTATAGTTTATGACGCTTATTTATGTCATAAGGTTGTCACGTCGGATTTATAGACCCGAAGTTGAACCTCAATACTTATATTATTTCGGGCATTGCCGCCATCACTGTATACATAAATAATTTATAACCGATACTAAAGGAATGATTTATTTATGTTGAAAGTGGTTACCGTGGTCACTTAAATGATGCACAGCAGTATGGGTTAATGTATCGAATAGGAATTGACATACCATTCCTTGAAATCGTCTGCGAGATAAAATATATCCAAACCAAGAACCAATAAATGACGCAGTGTACTGCTGCCCAATTGGCATGCAAGATCCACTCATGGTACACAAATGACGGAAACTAAACACGTTGATTAAACAATACCGCGTCACTGTAGAACATGCTATTTGCAAGCTAAAAGTGTGCAAAGCAGTTGGGTCTCTTTGGAGATATTCACGGTATATGTCGTCGTCAACAGTTAAAACATGGACAGTGTTGGTTTGCAGAAGGAAAACATGAGGCTTGAATTTGTCAAATGAAAAATAAAATTTAGTTGTTATACTGACATTTGTATAATTTATATTAAATACTCCCCTCCTGTTAAGCTGTCTTGATTCGTCATTGAAGTGTTAACGCAACACTAACTACTTTTGACATGGTCCCTCAAAACATGGTTAATTGTCTTTAACCGTTATCCGTTGTCCGTATCGATGTCGGCAAGAAATGTCTATAAGTAGGATAATTCTGGATATTTTTGTATTTGGAACAAAATTTTGTGAGTGCATTAACTGTTTTTTTGTTGTTTTAGTTAAAATTTCTATTTTTTGGTTGTTTATGATTTATAGTCAATATATGTTATCATGTAGTAACTACCTTAGTGGCTATAATGCTTACACATTACTCAATTGTTAATTGATTTTGGTACGAATCTCAATCATGGGCGAAACATAGTGAGTACGAAAGAAATGTTTTGTTTTTATAAAATTACAGACATATGAGTCCATATTTATTTTAAATGTAATCTTTCGTGTCTATAAGACAATTATTGTGTTAAAATAAATTGATATCGTGATTCTGGATGATTTAAATTATTTAAAGGGAATCAACTCAAATAATTGAACGACATTTTCAATAAGTGAGTTGTCTCCCTTGTTAGTCGCGTCTGTTGAAAGCACTGCATGAGGTCTATTACATTTTTTCTTTGTTGTTGAGATTTTATTGGCCTTACTCGTTATAGAGTTTTATTTATAATTTTTCTAGGTTTAAATTCATCAAAGATTCACATTGTGTTCATTTTCCAACGTTTTTGATAGATATGCAATCAAAAGATATAAGAGGTTTTGAAAAAATCGGTCGAGATTCCTGAACGACTTTCCTCTAAATGTCCTATCATTGATAGAATAAATGTTATACAAACCTGTCAAGTCACACACATTGAAACCTTGATCACGCTAACACGCTGAGTTGTCTAGATCGTCCGTTCCTTTAGATTTTAATTGTTCTCAAAAATGAATCGCAAGTTGCAAATATTTTTTAACAAAAGTGTATAAACACTTATCTCGCAGTCACTTATCAAATGCATCAAAATGTCACATCACGTGTCACCATGGAAACTTGTCAAACTATAATATGTTAGAACAGATTTAGGGATGTAGCAAATGGCTTCATTCAAGTAGCTACAGATGGCCTCTGGTCTTCTGGACGCCTTGACAACATGGTTATGTTTGACCTTCCGCACAGCTCGGAGCCCTAGCGGTCCTGATTTTGGTCGCTAGATTTCAAATTTCACTCATGAAACTATCGGAACTTAGACGGCAATGTGATATATGATATCAAGTGTTATGTTACAATAGTTAATACAGTCGATTGATTGTATTTATTGGTTGTTTCTTTTGTATTTTGTAAAGTTATACGTGAAATTCGTCTGCTAATATCGACGGTTAGGTCTATTTTTTCATTCCGCTTGTAAGTTATCATATTTATTTATTAAAAATGTTTACATTTTGATTAAAAAAATATTCATAATCTTTCGACTTCACATTTTAAAATATTTTCTGGTAATGGACGGAAATATGGTTTTTCTGGGGATTCGTGTTTACATGCGACAACATTTTTTTTATCAAACGTTCATCATTTATGTATTTTGAAGTCCGTAGATCTAAGGTCGGGATTCCATTCATGCGGGAGCGTGACGCAAACGTTTATCTGGGGCGTGAAACGTGAACGTGAGGTGTGGGTTTTCACGCTAACACTATTCCTTTCATCTGGTTAACGTGATCATTAATTTTAGTAAAGTGTACCATTCAAGTCAGAAATGTTGAGAGAGTACCCCTTTAGAGACTGGTCGAACAGAATATGGATTTTTCTAATTGCTTCAATAAGTTGTTTTCTGTTGCATCTGGCATAGACAGATGACCTTTCATGGTGGCTTCTCGTCCGTAAATGCCGTGTGTGAACGTGAAAAATCACTACCTATAGCGATCGGTTTCACGCTCGCGTTACACGGTCACATGACATAAATTCGAGTTTCATGCTAATGTTGCGCTCACGCCGATAAAGTATACGTACAATAGAAAATCGTTTGTTCCATTTTTCACGCTTGCGATTTATGTTCACGATGCACGCTCCTGTATAGAAAGAATACCGGCTTAAACGTCTTGTGAAAATTGTAAACTAGGTTCCTGTCCGAGTTTTCTCTAGATCAAAGCCTGTGATGTTACATAAAATAAGAAATATATGTGTTTTTAATGTCGTTAAGGTAGATCCTCACAATGTAAACAGACTCTTGTTTTTCGCCCAGCCCAAAACTCGGAAATATTTCAATAGTGTATAAACTTACTATAACATTTCTTTATAAAAAATACCCACATTCGCCTGTAAATTGTATTTGTTTGTTGTGAATCTTCAGCACAATTTTTTTTTACAAACAACCTACATGACTTTGTAGTCTACAGCTCGAATACATTTTTGTGCAAAGGATTTGAAGCTAATGGACAAACCACACGCTGGATCAATTAGTATGTCGGGTCAAAAAAACGTACATAAAGTTATTGTATACGCTTCTTGGAGTCATACAAACTATTTGTTCACAGAGAAATCGTTCTGACGCATTTTATTATCTCATTAGTTGTTGATAGACCGTGTTGATAGAAAAACAGCCACAAGGCTATTCAAGGATGTTTAATTTTAAAGAGTGTTGATTTATTTGACAAAACTAGTCGCTTTAAACGTCCGATCTGTAATTCACATTTTTTCACCAAAATTATTGTTCCTTAATTTATTTCAACTTTACTCTAAATGATCTAAGTTAGAACGCAGGGCTGGCGATTAAATGATTACCAGACAAACGTCGTGACCAATCAACCACTCGACCACGCCCGTTCTTTTCAAATTTATTTACGAATTCATTCTTTAATGTTTATTTTTAAATAACTAAAATTTCAATGTAGATTTCCGTGATCTGCTGTGAAAATGTTTCCGCATCTTCGACACTCTTTGTTGTGTCAACGTGGATTTTCAGGAGCATGTCCCAGACCCCTAAGATCTTGGTCTAAAACATTTAGTTTCGGTCAAGCAAAGTGCTTAGTCAAGCGGGATGTTCGAAGTCCATTCAATTAATAAATGTTAACCATATTCACATATTTGTGTCAGTTCGTGTGACATTTCGAAATTTTGAGAGCTTAGTTTTATATTATATGCAGTAGTACTTTTACAAATGCGTAAATGAAAAATATACATGGACGTAATTCATGTTCTAAAAATATGAAACAAAACACGCGATTCCCGTGTTTAAAATATTTAAGGAATTTAGTTTAAATTTGCAAACTGGTGAGAAACGTTAACATTTGGGGGATGCGTGTTATTTAAAATGATTGAAGGCCTAGATCTATGTTTCTAAAATGATAGATTCCGTAGTTTTGTGTTACTTTTGGTGTATTATTTTGGTTTAGAACTTTATTGTTTTGCGAGTCATGTTTCTTTTTAGCCTAGTTACCGAGCATATATGTAAGTCCGAGTAAAATGGGAGCTTAATACGGGGAACGAGAATTTAGTTCTGCTGAATATATAAGGTGTGTTGTCTGGTGAACTGTCCGTCGTAAGTTACTCTGACTGTTGATTAAATGTTTCTTTCTGGGGGAGCGTGTGCATGTAGAATAGTTTTCAGGGGAAGGGGGGCGATATGCGCGGGTTTTATGTCAAATAAGAAAGTCAAATATTCTCCATTCTGTGTTGTGTTTTATTCTAAAATGTAAGAGTATAATTATTGCGAGCCCGAGCTGTATAGATACATTATGTGTAGGGGTAATAGGTTCAAGTCTTAAATACAAATGTACTTACCTTGCTGTCAATCTTTTTCTTTTCGTTAACAAATTGTTAACGCTCGTTTAAATTTATGTTTGACTAGCTATAGAGTCCCTAGACGACGGGAATTTCGACAAAGGGACACTTAGTGTGGTTTAGGAAGTTATTGGAAGATAGAATATATCGGAGTTACTGATTTTCATCTGCTATGATTCATTTAACCGTTGAACTTATTCGTCCCCTCACGTAAAAGATGGATTATGACACTTGGCAATCATACCTTTATTCAATTCCTTCATTATCCTCTAAAGCTAAATACATGTAAACAACAATTAATGGGACTTGGTTAGGTTTAGGAGACATTGTATATTAAGTATATCCTAAATTCATTCGTAATTGTCTATATTTGAGATTCAAAGCCTGTAGAATTTTACAAATTGTTTTAATATAAACAGTTCATTTTTTTCAGATGCAAGTAATGAAAGTCGAACCATTTTAAAAATAGATAATGTAAACGTTACTAACCACCATATTCTTGAAAGGCATGCTACGCATGTTAAACATACTGTCCAGCCAATCCGTGAATTTCAAACCAATTGTACGACAGTAAAAGAATGTCAAGCATATTGTAAGGTGGACATAGTTCGTCAAAAGTCATTTTAAGCGATTTTGGAACTGTTTAATGCAGGAAATGTTGTCACTGTACCAACTGACTATAACTGACTGATCCGTACACTACAATTCATGTTATACTTTGTGTAACAGCCTGGATTATTTACACACATTCTAAAAGTTGTAAACCAAACTTTGAGCAAAGGGTATTTTTTATCTCATACTAGTAATAGATTTGCCATATCGCCTTATCTTTAAGACGGGCATCATTGTTTGCATTGCAATTTTGCCGTTTTTGTTATTCAAACGCTTGTCTCCAAACTTTGATAATGGACCTAAAGATATGAGATTTCGTATAAATCTATTTACTATACACTGATACCCTCTAACAGTTACATCATTCTCACTTATTATTCATTATTCGCTGATACACTGTATTGTTTTTTAAAAAAATACTAAACTGTACAAGTACAGCAATGAAGTAAATGTTAGATAATTGTACATAATAGGAAAACATAAATGATTGGCAAAAATAAAAAAGAATTGGCCAAGAGTGAAACAAACAATTAGGGATGGATACCGTCAGGGACGAACGATACCGTTACCAATGAAACGATACGGTATTTTTAATGATACCGATACCGATACCAATATGCAGCCGTAGTACAGATTATAATGTTATATACAAATAACAACAAATTACATGTATATCGATCTAAGATTATGAACATATCAGCTTTTGGCGGATCGAGAGATACTCTTTTCTTTTTTATTGTGTCACCAACCCATGAAAACACGATCACTGGACACACTTGTACCCAAGACAGAGAAGTATTTCAATGCAAGCTCTGCAATTTATACTGTTATTGTGCTATTCTGTTAGCTAAATGTTTAGTAAAAAAGAAATACTAATAAATATATAACCAAGAGTTAGAAAAAAATCGTTTTACGTGTGACATTCGTACTAAATATTTTCTTAAAAACAATGTCGATAAAATATTATGTCGCAATAAGTATTTTTAGTAGCCCAGTAGACAATAATGAGTAGTTGGTGATCTTTTACAAACTATATTTCTGAGTTTAATCCTATGCATTTTTAAACAAATAAACAAATAACCTATGTTCATGTGACAGTTTACTCATGCAGAATCTACAATCGAAAGACAATATTACAGAACAACAAATATTATTGTGCATATTAATGTAAGCGTGCATGTGCCGCATATGTAACAATTTTGAAAGACCTTTCAGACATTGACATCGTCGGCAACTAGGGCACGTTCCGCAAGGAGAGCGCTTTGTATCGCTACCTAGCGATTTCCTATGGAACGGTTTGCTGTGATCGAGAGAATAAGGGACTTTAGTCAGTTATTTCCCCTTGTATACTCTTCAAAATAGGTAGGTCTAATTAGTTGGATTACTCGGATTTTATCCTTACTTTTCAATGTTAATTTGCCAAATTTAATCTTAAATAACTTTTTTGTATATCATTTAATTTGTTTGAAATTCAATCTAATTATTTTTAAGTTGAAGAACTGTCTAAATTCCATCACTTATGTTAATATCTTCATTAACAAGAAAGATATTAGATGAAATATTTTGTTACCCTTACATAGGAATTCAATGATAAAATCCGAGGATTCCAACTGTAAAGACCTACTTACCAATTGGATTGCTTCAGATTTTATCAGGGAAAGATAACTGACTAAAGTCCCTAATTGAATCGCTAGCTAACGATACGTAGCGAGTTTTTTTTGCTAGTCGTATGATTCTGGAAACTTCTGATTTTTCTTCAAAATGGCTGCCCCTGTGGAAACTTGTTTCTTTTTTATGAATACTGATATAGGTTTTATTTAATTCATTTATTTCGTTAAAAAGGTTTAAAGAAAAATCATTGTGATAATAGATTTGAATATTTTGTTTAAGAATTTATTGGATTTGCTAGCTTGAAACATACCGTTCCGTAGACCTTCTACGCTACAAAAAATCGCTTTTAAAAAGCGCTAGCTAGCGATCGCTTTACGAAACGTGCCCCTAGACTTAAAAAAACGTATAAGTAGCATGCTATTTTCCTGCAACACTGAGGCATTACTTTAATATCTTTTTCACGCGTTTCGAAGTATAGCGTGAAATATTTGTCTTCACGAAACATAGAGGTTTTACGGTATTGAAAATATTTTGTAGTTGCTGCACGAGATTTTCGTGATCACGTAGGTGTGTCTGTATAAAAGATTTTGGCGCGTAGAAAATTGTCATTCTACCAGACAAGCTCAGTCATACCGGGTTTCTTTTAGAATATTTATCTCATATTCCAAATTTAGCAGTCTGAGAAATTTTGTTTGTTTATTTGAAGACAAATAGGTTATGTGCATTTTTAATTATGGATTCGTACTTCATTTAGTTAGCTTGAATTCACTGATGTTAGCAGATTCATTAAAATAGTTTAATTGCAATGATAATGTATATTTCTTTTATACTATACTCGTACAAGTCATAATATGACTAAGGCAAAGCCTCAAAGCGAGCTCGACGAATCAAAACTTATATGTGGAGACGTTACCACATTGTTTTACTTGTTAGCTTGTAGACCCATAAAAGTCTGAAATTAATGGAGATTATAAAGAGAGAAAAGAACCTTCTAAAGGAAATCAATTTTCAAGACCAATCATCGAAACACTAATTATACACAATGATCACTCTATGTGTTTTGCTGTACTTAAAAGCGTCACATCACAGAGAAATGGAAGGTAGGACTACACCTGCATCCTCACAAAAATACCATGTTCTCCAAGATGCAAATAAAACATTTGATTAGACTATATATACGGCTTCAACCCACAAAACATATCCCCTGTTTCTATTGTATTTTTTTACCTTTAAAAATGTCACTTTTTATGAACTTGCAGATCCACGCTTGTAAACATGGCCTTATTGTAGTTGCTTCAGTGATATATTTATTCGAGGGCCTATTAATCAAACAAGCTAGGGGAGATAACTGCGTAATTAATTGTATTCAAAAAAATCTGACAACATCTCATTCTTTTATGTCAGAATCATATTTCAATTCTGAAAGAAATGTATTGTACATTATTATTTATCTTTTGAATAGATGAAAAAAAAACGCAATAAAACATTTATTTTTTAAGATAGATATATTTTTCCTCTTTAAACAATGCCCGGTACCGTTAAGTTACGGAAACGTGCTTGTTTTATCATAAACGTCTCTTAGCGACGTCATAAACGGTGCGTTGGTAAGTATATTCGATGTAAAAAAAGTCATTAATAAATAGAGTAAAAGAACGAATAAAACGACGAAATATATTTTGAATTGTTATTATGGAATAAGCATCGTAAGAAAAACAATTTTGAAATTATTCTGTAACTAAGTGAAAAAGGCCATGAGGCAGCTGTAAATCTTTTAAGCCAATGAAAAGACGCCACTTGCTTTGCCGCGTTGACTCTCTTCCGGATGCGCAGGGTGTGTTCAAAAATCAACTTCCGGTACATTGTCAAAATACGATACTGTATAGAAACATATTCGCGTTACCGTAAAGCTCGCTTTTCGAGCGGGTCCTTCGGGACCGCTCTTCGAGCTCGCTATTAAAGAAGGTATCTGAGTATTATTTTTTTTGATATTGAGATCTGTATTATCTAAAATATTCACTCTTATTGGTAATAAATAGTTTAATGTTGTTTAGTTTTATAATAAAACAAGCATATATTTATCTGATATTTTCAATGTGAATGTTATATATAAAAATTGTTCCTTTGATTATGTAAAATCAATATTTTCAGTTGTATGTTGTTAAATGTAAGAAATATTGATTGCCAGGACATTAATCAGAATATGAAGTGCTCTTATATTTTTTCTTCTTTTTAGAGTATCACAATAATTTATGTCGTATATTTTTTATATATTATTCATATAATGAAAACAATTTATCTCATACGATATACATTTAGTAAGGATTTTAACTATAAGTGTTTTAAATAGTATCAAGAATGAGGTCGAACATTCAGCGTCAGACACTTGACAAAATGACCAGTTTTCCAGAGCAAAGACAAAAAATGAAAGACGTCGATCTCTGGTTTTTACGTGGGCGAGTCTGGCGCGTTTTGATACTCAAGTCATGAAATCTAAACAATCAAATAGGTATTTCATGCTTTATGTGCTTACAGTTTCGTAAAGAAACAAGACAATTTCATCCATGTACTACTTTGATATCACACTGTTTTTATCTGACATTTATCCATATACATGTATTGTCATTGTATCTTGTACTTATAGCA
The DNA here is from genome assembly GCA_025267735.1 of Mactra quadrangularis. NCBI lineage: Eukaryota > Metazoa > Mollusca > Bivalvia > Venerida > Mactridae > Mactra > Mactra quadrangularis. Next base: position 29,596,541 of record CM046295.1, on the reverse strand, counting down.
ACCATTGTCATGACTATAAACCATTAAACAGCACGTCAGGTATTGCATTTACTTGTTTGTTGTTATTTTCGTAAATACAGAGTGAAGTTAAGACTAATTATTTCAATTTGTATCAATTATCAATATGGATCTACACGGGGCATACTGTACGGTAATAAATGGCATACTATACTTTGTAAAGTTTATATCGAGTTAAATCCCTTTAAGATACGATAAATACGCGGAAGTTTTGAGATTAAAGCATTGAAAATTTCGTATTTGGTTACTTTAAATCTGCTCTATTTTGTTCAAAGTACCGATTTGAGTACCGGTACCAAAACGAAACGGTATTTACCGGAACTTTTCGAAACGATACTGATACTGGTACCGGTACTTGGTACCGGTATACATCCATACAAACAATATTCACGATTCGAACCTACGCCAGACAAAACAATGTTTCGTTGTCAACAGTCATACCGTTTACGTTATATAGAGTCCATCAATGAGACACGTTGGTCATCTAGTACTCTAAGGTAATTTATTGGTTTAAGTTTGTGTCGCTTTTATCAACCCTAAATTTATACTTTAAATTTATCCACTTTAAATATTTAATGAGATACTCATAGTAACGGCCAAAATATTCAAGATAATCTTAATTTTATCTAAGTTATGAAAGCGTTCGTGAAACCTGGCCCAGATTATATTAGACGCATAGACATATAAACAGATAGACCGGCTACACTTTTGACTTTACGCGTGACTTCATGGTACAGTAGTCCGCCATATTGGAAGGCACTTCTAAATAAAGCATAATTATTTGTGTCATTGACACTTGTTTATTATGGTTAGTGTTTGGAATGTTAAGATAATTAGATGAAAAGCTTATTTATGGATTTTCTTGGAAGTAATCCCTATTTTGAAGTTTGTTTTAACATATTTTATAAATTGATATGTTTTCAGAAGCTAAGTCATTTTCATAGCAGCCCAAGTTCTCAAATGGCTAGTTTACAATCTAATGAGAATCATGGTATATATGAATACTGCATTATTCAACAGGTTTGTATATATATTTTAGAAATTTTTAAATGATAAACGATTGTAAAATCACATTATCATAATTAAAGGAGTGATATTGATAATACTTACATGTTGTACATTCTATAAATTAATGTAAACATAGTTTAATAGAGAACATATCATATCCTTTTATGTATAACTCATTAATACTCTTAAATTGTAGCGTCAACTTCATTTTAGTGGTTGTCTTCCTATTTTCACCCTCTGTTATCTCTTATTTTCATTATCTTCAAGTAAGGTTAATTCATATGACTCATCTGCTTCTTGTTCATTGAAGATTTGATATTTTGTTTTTTTAATAATCTTAGGATAATATTGATGAAATAAGTTTTTTTCTTAATGTATCCACTTGGCTGGTCTGAGGCACAGTTGGTAGTGCTCCGGCATTAGCATTCGATTAGAGTCAAGGCAGCTGTGAAATGAACTGTGTAGACACTTAGTTAATCCTCAATACAAGAAAAACTTGGTTAAGTGAAGACTATTGAGATGAATTTATGCATGAATTGATTTACATTTTCCCCCAGGTTGTTGCTGTATGATGTTTTTGAGTGAAAAATAAAGCAGATGTTAGTAGAACAAATAATTATGTACTAGTTTTGTCATGAATACTTATTGAGGAAAGAATAAAACATTTTATGGCAAGGTGAATGTTGCCTTTTGTAGTTTAAAGTATGTATTAATTGTATTTTTCATATCTTGCAATGTTTGATTTCTAATTACTAGGCCATCTGCACTGTCTAAAAAAAAAGATTTTAATCAATTATTAGAAGTACTGTTTATTTTTATCATAATGCCACTAGGGGCACTGCTTATTTCCTTGAGCATGAAATTTACCTATTGTTATTCCACTCTATTCAGGCGAAAGTATTTACTACTAATGCCAGCAACTTGAATGATTTCAATGATTGTGGTCATACACGTTTTTTGAGATGGCTGAAATAGAGGGAGACTTTAAGTTTTAGTATACTTGTAACTGAACAGTTAGATTAAATCTGTGTCTGTTTAGTCTTGTGTGTAGAAGTTCAGTCTTTAACTTGGTATCAGACCTTTAATATTGTTAGAAGTTTGTGTATATATGTAATGTTAATGAATTTTATGGTGTAGTATATAAATCTTAAGGATTAGTACTTAAATATAAACATTGTATTTTTAATGCTAAATACAATCTATTCAAGCTCGTCTCATTGGCATGTATGTATGGCGAATCCATCCTGTTTACTCTGTGTGTTAGTACTGATCTCTGATCAACAAACGGGTAACGTAGGTCAAGTGGTTCTTTTATACAGGGAGGTTTGCGCCACGTGAGTCCGCCTGGTCTCGGTTTTTGGTATCATAAATAGAATATACTAATAAACAATGGGTTTTGACAAATGCTATGGAAACGTTTTACTATGTTTATTTTTAAAAGTAGAAACTTACCAAAACAAAATACAATAATTAATTACAAACAAGTTAAATTTATACAAATTGATTAATAAATGAATAAGTGTCCATGGATCCTAAACTATCAGCACAACGGAGCACTATAAATAAAAGTCTCAACACTTTGAACACTATCCACTGAATAATCACTACACCAACACCTCACTAAACACCACTCTGATGCGCGCTATTTAATCTATACCACAAACACATTGACACAATACAGTTTACGTTACAATATACTGAAAATAAGATTGATTAATTTTAAGGGGGGGGGGGCACGGTCGCGATTATAAATCTAATTCAATGAATCTAATAATACTCTAACTACTATATAATACGGTGCAGTACGAACGCGAGTACCAGCTAAAAGAAAATATAATGCACTATACGTAATGCGTACCATCGGGAATTAATAATTATACACTTTGTTTAATGCGTACCATCAAAGGTACGTACCATCGGGACTTAACAGCAATACACTATATTCAATGCGTACCATCTAAGGTACATACCATCGTCACTCAACATTTATCATTCTCAAGAACTAAGCGTACCATCTAAGGTACGTACCGTCGGGACTTCACTGTTATACACTGCACTGGATAGACGCCCGAATGTCTATCCCCGCTGGCGCAATGTTTACATCTGCTTTTATGCGTGAGCAACTATTGACGTCACGTATCGCGTGAATAGAACATCATGGCCGACGCGAACACGGAAGTAAATAAGATTTCGACGTTTTTAAGTTAATTTTACGGCGAATAAACGTCTTACAGCCCTTAACTTGCATCAAATCGTGAGAATAAGATAAACATAATAATATTATGTTGATAATCGCGTGTATTACCGTAGCAGACCCCGGAAGTAAATTCAAATATGCGTGCGCAGCGTGCTGTTTCTATGAGCAGACGCGCGAAGGTAAATGCTAATAAGTTTCTATTATTATGGGGGCTGCCGCCCCCACACCCCCTCTGATAATAAAAATGGATAACAAAAAGCGTTGTTAAAATAGTTATTGTGAATAGTTCATTTCAGAAATGAATGAAAACAACTGCATCGGTAAAAACAAAATAGCGTCCAAAATTTTAAAAACAACGCAACGTCCGAGCATGCGCAATAGCGGGGTCCGCTAAACTAGATTCTATCCCTGACAGATTTTTACAAATAAAGTCGCGATACCAAACTTAAGAAAATCGTGTCTCCGCTTTCGTATAAATGCATTTACACAAATATGAACATCAAATATATAACTAATCATGCATATCTATGTAAAATTACAACAATATAAATCAAATTGTCTATGAAATAAAGCTTTTGATCAAGACAAAACATTGATTAACCCAGTGGGTGGGGTAATGCTTATCATAGATACCATGTATTTAGATCAGTAGTTTTTCCAATTAAAACAGTATACCAACAATAAAAGTCAACTTATAAGTAAGACATTATACTTTATCCCAAAAAGTAAGTATTCAAAGAGCAAGCTATAGGCTAGTTCGTTACATTATATAGACTGATTCATTGTTTAACATTGTGTTTAAACTGTTTAAACTGTGCTTCAATATTATAGAATTGTAAAATCTTCTTTATTCTGTATACTATAAATATCTTAGAACAACTCAGAATCGATCTTATATTATAACTAATATAAACAATATGTTTGTTCTGAATTTACTCCATTTATTATCATATAGATGTGATAGATGTAATCAATAGATTATAAAAAGAGAACCGACAATTTCTCCGTCTATGAAGGCAAGACATTGATAATGTATAACTTACAAGAACTTGGAATACAACCATGGATCTAGAGATTGAAAACTAAGTACTCTACAACTCCTCTACGACCATGGCTTAGACATCATTAAGTAATGTCATTCTAGTTCCAATAATTATAGAATATTAACTCGGTTGTACTTAAATGTACAAGTAAAAAGAACATCTCGTACAATTTATTTTTATCACTCTCATTGGTTCATTGGTCTTCAATAAATAAGAGTAATCGACTACTTCTTTCTCTCCGAAGATATCCATATTAAATATTGTATGTTTTGTAGGAGGTAGCTGGAAATCTAGCCAGATGCTTCCGTGGTTAAAATCCTAAGTTTTATCACAACACCCTGTGGTTCAGTGGCTTCGTGTGCTGAAAGTTTAACTTGGTAATCTAGGTCTTATTCCTAGTTTAAGTAACAAAATACTACCCTAGTTAATTGGACTGATATCTCTATCATGCGCTTAAGTTTAGTGAATTTTATGACTCACTTTTAATATACATTTTTTTATATGAATAACATATATTAAAAAAAAATCATTATTACTCTAATGTATTGTTTTAGTTTTTATCATATATATTTTGAACATAGTTTTAGTGAAAGTTCGCACTCAGTGGTCTGCACATAATACATCCATATGGAGCAGACGGACCCTCATTAAAACTTACAATACCTAACTAAACTAATTCACTTGTCTGGTCACAGTTAATGGTGTCGGCTAAAGAGATCCATACCCTATATTATATAATATTTGTAGTTTTGAATAAATATATCAAGTATTGCCAACATCTGTTAATTTCCTACTATGATTAGGGATTGCTTATATAGAGCTAAATATTTTCTATATATAGAATTGATTAAAAATAAGCAAAGGGAGAACATGTTAGTAAGAAGTACTATACTTCATAAAATTTACTATTTTACTTTTTATCATCATAATAATTTTTCAGACTTAGTGATTAGATTTATTTAATAATTATCTCTGTCAATTTTGTGGAATTGTTTAATTGGACTTGTAGAAACAAAATAAATTGTTTAAGATTTCAAATCTTGGTGAGTTGTTTCAATTATTGAACATTTGTTAGATATAGAGATTGTCGCTGATATTTAACATCAGCTACTAAACTACAAGTCTCAAGATCAATTCATCATTGACGTATTATCTCTATGTTAAATGATATACATTGATGAGATACAGATTATGTCAAATTATGTCAGAAAGTAATTAGAAGTTGTTATACATTTAACTGTACAATATGGAAACATATTTGGATGAGTAAACAACTTAAAAAGTCATATTGGTCGAGTCTATGTTATATTTATAAATATACTTGAAGATATTTCCAAGTACCCCGATTTCAATGTTGTTTGGAATTTTTATTTTTCAACGTTTATGTCCGATTGTTTATGAAAATATGTATACGACTATACTTTTGTCTGCTTGCATGTTTTCCGTACTTTTTTTATTAATGTAAAACCAGTTCTTTCGTGCATGTGCTGAAATGTAGAAATGGGCACCTGCTTCTCATGCAAAAATCAAACGTGGTCAGTTTTGGTGAAAAGCATTAGTGTGTTGATATGCACAATGAAAATCAAGAAATGGCTCGAATGTCGCTTCAAGAACGAGAAAATGTCATAGGTCTTTTGCAAGGCGGTACGTCACATGCAGGATAAGATTTCTAATAGCTACTTAAATATTCTGTTAAATGGAAGCAATTAGAAATCTTCCCATATCAACGTATGCACAACTAAACCGGTTTAACATCGCTAAAGCAGCATGAAAACCATGCAAGTAAAGGTCAGTATAGTCCTATACACATTTCCAACATCGATCGGATATACTCTACACCACAACAGTTGAGACCAGAGAGAAAGGCAGAAGATCTAGAACATGAACTAATCTAAAATAAATTCAGGCAACAAGAAACTGTTAGAACAGGAATTAATAAGTTAATATGAATAACACAATGTATATAACTTCATAGGATATAAAGGTTGTATGTTATGTACAGACTGACCTGAAATAAGGTATCTTTGTAACATCACATTTTAACCTGAGCTATAATGCCATATTATAAGTAAACACTTCAATTATATAAAATTGTGAGTTTCCAATATAATTTGGTCAACAATGCCAATGGTACATGGCCCAAAGGGCTTACTGCAAGTTTGTGGACTGGTTGGTCAGACTGAAGAAAGCATATGACTTGAAGTTTAGCTGAAGTGTGCGTATTTACATCATTTATTTTGCGGAAGTGACTATATATTATGCACGAAAACAAGGGCGAAAGTTGTATTCATCTTTCCTTGACGGAAAGAAAGCCTTTGTCAGTGTTTGGCACTATTTTATAAACTAATTAATGAATGCAGTTTAGACCAAATAACAAATCCAGTAAATAATGCCTTGTATTTTTATAAATGTTATTTTATATTAAGTTGGGACATTTAACTAAGTATTCCCTGATAATTACGGAGACATTTGGGACTAACATTTTTTGTGAACATGTGCAAAGTACGTTGATTTAATTTCAATTCAGTTTGTCTATACGTCACATTCATACATGTACTTTAGTCTGGATAGCCACTTACCACTATAGTTATTGGGTCAGGCAAAGCACGATCATAGCTGACCTCTCATTTATTATTCAGGTAACAAAACTTTCGTTAGCATGTTCTTAATTTTGCATGATCATTTGCTGACAATAGTAACTTGAGTAGGAGTACGGTACTATATAATATAAATCATTCAAAGTCGTTTTCTGATTGTTCGTTTATTTAGCCAATGCATAACCAAAAACCGTGTCTCAAAGTGAACACAATTCGGACGTGGATTTGACTCGTTGGAATTTCGGATACTTTATTTAACATAAATGTAACCGAATAACTAAATAAAGGTATTCACAGTAATTCTTGTACAATGATCCTTTTCATTAAAGCCTGTGTAGTGAGAAATGTTCATTTGAAAACATAATCACCTAATACCTAATTCATTACCTAGGACTCGGCCATTATCATGCTTTGCCTGACGTACTTAAAACTTGTCAAAGTACGACTGGAAACCAGACAAACGTGTACTTTGTCTTGTTAATTACATCAAAGGGAGATAACTTCATTAAGTTTAAATTGCTTTTTTTACATCAATACAAAGATACATACCCTTTTTTTAAATATCAAAAGTCAAGTTTAGACATAGTTAATTGACAAAATACAACTTTTTTACAGTGATCATTTTCCACAGAAAATAAACTTAAAAAATGCGATATGCTTTATTAATGTATTTATACTGGGTTTAACGCCGTGTCAATACAATTTAGATTTTTAATGGCGTTCGGTGCACCTAACCTATCTATTTGCTGAATCTCAACCCGAAGACAACTCAACCCGCAGGTAGGGACATCTCAACCTTCAGGTAGGGAAAACTTAACTCACAGGTAGGGACAACTCAACCCACAGTTAGGGACAACTTAACTCACAGTTAGGGACAACTTAACCCACAGGTAGGGACAACTTAACCCACTGTTAGGGACAACTCAACCCACAGTTAGGGACAACTTAACCCACAGTCAGGGACAACTTAACTCACAGTTAGGGACAACTTAACCCACAGGTAGGGACAACTTAACCCACTGTTAGGGACAACTCAACCCACTGTTAGGGACAACTTAACCCACAGTCAGGGACAACTTAACCCACAGTCAGGGACAACTTAACCCACTGTTAGGGACAACTCAACCCACAGTCAGGGACAACTTAACCCACAGTTAGGGACAACTCAAGCCGTAGGTAAAGACAACTCAATCCGTGGACAACTCAACCTTCAGGTAGGGACAACTTAATCCTAAGTAATGGACAACTTAACCCACAGGTACGGACAACTCAACACGCAGGTAGGGACAACTCAACACACAGGTAGAGACAACTCAACACACAGGTAGAGACAACTCAACCCACAAGTACGGACAACTCAACACGCAGGTAGGGACAACTCAACACACAGGTAGAGACAACTCAACCCACAAGTACGGACAACTCAACACACAGGTAGAGACAACTCAACCCACAAGTACGGACAACTCAACACACAGGTAGGGACAACTCAACACACAGGTAGGCACAATTCAACCCGTAGGTAGGGACAACTTAACCCACAGGTAGGGACAACTCAACCCGTAGGTAGGGACAACTTAACCCACAGGTAAAGACATCTTAACCCGCAAGTACTGACAACTCAACCCACGGTTAGGGACAACTAAATGCGCAGGTAGGGACAACTTAACCTGCAGGTAGGGACAACTCAACCAACCTGCAGGTAGAGAAAACTCAACCTGTTGACAACTCAACTCGTGTTATATATAATTGATTATTCAAGATAGAAAGTATTTCTAACTATTAGAAGTGATTTTAAACGTAAATGTACCGTGTATGGAAGATATATTTGAATAAAATACTATGAATGTCAGATTTACATTTTAGATTATATTTTATTCACAAAAATCTTACATACGCAAAGAATTCACATAAAAAACTAGTTTTAATTCTTCACGAGAAATGTAATGTTGAAACCACATTAATGCCGGATTTTCATCATGATCTGACCATAAATGACTGAGACATCTAACATAATGAAAACTTTAACACAAAAATTACAAAGGGAAATAATCAATAATTAAGCCAGGTAGAGTTGTGGTTACTGTCTAATTCTGTTTATCACATGGTATGTTATCATTGTATACGGTTTCATAAAGATCTGACATTAAATGGCAGACATATATAGCAAAGAAGAAACTTTAACGCAATCGCTAACGACAATTGACGCCAGCCCGCCCGCTTGGGTTTTGCCAAACCATTAGCCGAATATTTCGTTGAAAATTCCTGCTAAAATACTTTTTGTCTTGAATAATCAATTATATATAACATGGGCATATTTGTCCACGTGTTGAGCTGTCCACGGCTTGAGTTTTCAACGGGCTGAGTTAAACGAGTTAAACGGCACGTTTAAACGAAATAGTATTACAAATAAAAGTAATAAATTAACGAACACTGTTTTAAAATCGGCATTTTACTTCAAAATAACAATATATATATAGGCCTATAAATATTATAGTCTTTTATCATTTACATACATAACATATCATATGTAGATGGCAATAAATAATTGAATAGTTCCACATATATACATAAACTAGCATTCGGAACTCCCCGGCCTTTTATGAATGGATAATCTCGGAAGGATTCATGGGGGTCTACTCTGCCGGCTTGGGTTTTTACTACCTACGCGAGGCAACGCACAGGCGACGCACGTAACGGTTATGCAAAAGAGTTATTGTAGTATACAAACAGATATTTGTCAAAACATATTAGTGGGGTCGATAACTGCAACAATCTTTCACTTGGTGATACAAGCACCAAATTTGGCACAGATGGCCTGCATGGTCTACCATTCACAAAAAGCACGATTTCCACATCGAAATTCAAGATGGCCGCCGCTTCTGCGCATGCGCCTGGTAGTCAGTATCCAAAAGCGACTCAACTTCTTTTTAACGCTTTAGATGTCTTATAGGATGATACATAATAGTGTTTTTGCTCACTAAAAATGTTAAACATGTTAAGACATTAATTTACACCATGTGATATACTTCCATAATCAAGGTCAAGGTCGTGGTAAAGGTAACATACATGAGAAAGTTGTTTCAAACTTTTTGAATCATTTGAATGATCATGTGGGATTGGAGATGCAATTATAAATAGTTACTATTTAAATTACCTTGATGGAATTATTGACAAATCTGTAGGCGATATTGACATTTACCGTGACCTTGACCTTGATCCAGGGAGAAGGTTAATAGACCTACCCCGTAAATACTAATTAGATAATCAAAACGATTAGTTTATCAGAGACTATCATTTGACAATGAAATATGAAATAATAAATTGGATTGCCTTCATCAAGAGTTTACTATATATATGTTTATGCTTAATGTTGTCCACATGTTGTGTAGGTCAAAGGTCAATGTCAAATGAGAAGGTATATGTATAAAGTGATTTTATCAGAAATTTAACACCATTTTAAGAAAATGAAGCAAGGATTCTCATAATCCTTGATAAAACCAAACGTTTCAACAATAATGCTTGATGCACACATGTCTAAACGTCAACAATTAAAGGTCAAGGTCGTATAGATAGTTCAAATATTGTTGTGATAATTATATGAATGCAAGCATTAGATGGTTAGTCTGTGTGATGATTTCATTATTTGCACATAAAAGCACATAAACGAGTTCATTTAAAACTGACTCGATTGCATTTGCATTGCCCATGCCATTCCCTCTTGTCACCACAATTGGTTAACTGATGGCAGCTTTTGGCAATCGGCGAAAGGTTGGCCAATAGCTCTTGCTATTCGCTACTGTTTTACCAGAGACAGTCGACTGGATTTTGATCTTGATAACCATCCATTGACACAAAATACACGCTGCGTGAAAGACATAACTTTTGACATGTTCATAGAAAGAGGCCCGAGTATGTGGAATTGCATTTTAAGATATTTGCTCCTTGACATAAAGTCAAGTCTAGCGCCGCAACATTGTCTATAAGACTGTTCTAATCGCATATAATTATGACAAATTTCTAGAGTGTTTTGAAATCATGTCTGCTGAATATTGGCTTAGCTTTTTATAAGACCTACTTAAAATGACTACCAGTAAAATCGTAAAACAACAACATTCTATTAGATTTTTCTGAGCCGTCATTTTGTGTATTAGTAACCTCCTTATTGACAACCCTAGACCAAACTCAATCCAAGGTTTATTAAATCTGTTATACAAACACGTTGATTTCAACAATACCAGTCACACATTCTTTATTATAATAAATTTTTGCCTGTTGCTTTATAGTATAAAGTGGCTTAGACTAGTCAGCCTAGCCCAAAAAGGGGCCTAACCTAGAAGTCCGTGCAAAAGAAATGTTTCTTTGTGTTTTGACATGTGACATACCTCTACTTTCAGCAACAAAAAGTTGCATGCCCTATCATGTGTCCAAATCTTAAAAAATTGACGTTAAAGACATACACCTTCATATTAACGAAAAATGCTGCTTAAGACTGGATTTGCGTAAAACCTTTACTAATGACTCTAAAAAATCCTTCTTTTAAGTATTTAAGGACCTAGTATTAAAGTTGGAGATACTCTTTCCTTCTTGTTTTGTCATGATACAATGTAGAATTCATATTTTTCCTGTTAAACGAGGGGTTAGATTACCCCACCCACTTTTATTTTAATGGCACAATTAGATCAAACAAAACATAGTTTTCAATTACGTATATATTAGCTTACATGAGCACAAAGTGCCGAAGTTGAGCTATTGTGGGAGTTTGACCAATGTGCCTTAGTGCGTGTGTGCTTGGGTGTGTGTAGGGGTGCGTGAAAGGGTGCGTGCGTGCGTGCGTACGTCAGTCGTCAACAATCTTTCAAAATCTTCTTGTCAAAAACCATAAGGTCTTTAAATAAAGAACACTACAAAAAACATAAGGTCTACAATTATTAAATTTGGCATGTCGCATTACTAAAAGGTGTTTTACAAAGATTATTCAAAGTATGCCCCTGGGGTCAAAGTTGGCCCTGCTCTAGGGGTCACATGATTTACATAGAGTTATATTGGGAAATGTTACAAAAATCTTCTTCTCAAAACCCTCAAGGCTTAGAGCTTTGATACTTGGCATGTAGCATCACTAGATGGTGCTTATCAATAACAAAGATCATTCAAATTATGTCCCTGGGGTCAAAATTGGCTCCGCCCCAAGAGTCACAAGTTGTACATAAAGTTCTAGAAGAAATGTCAACATTTTTCTTCTCAAAAACGTTTTGACCTAGAGCTTTGGTATTTGGCGGGCAGCATCATATAAAGGTTTTCAACAAAGCTTGTTAAAATTATGCCACTGGGGTCACTGTTGGCCCCACACAGGGGTCACAAGATTTACATAAAGTTATATTTGAGAATGTTGAAAAATCTTCATCTCAAAAATGACAAGACGTGGAGCTTTCATATTTGATATATGGTGTTATCTTCAGGTCTTCTTCAAAGATTGTTTGAATTTTGTTTGTAGGTTCATAATTGGCCCAGCCCCAGGAATCACGGTTTTCATTGGCTGAATCTGTTAGATAATGTTATGTCAGATGCCCTAAGTATCTAGTTCTCAGGTGAGTGGTCCGGGGTCCCCAGGACCCTGTTGTTAATGTTCCTAATCAACAACAATATACATAAAAATATTGTGTTTATGCTTTTTTCTATTTACCTTTCAACGGAAATGGGCTGTACAATGATTGCATTAAAAACCAATAAAATGTCGGCAGTAGAAATCGAAAGGATATTTGTCACGTGACTTTTGCCCATTGCTACCAAAAACTACCCACCACAATATCACGGCGTTGAGACGCCGTGAAATAAATGTCCAAACACAAACCTTAATTAAATAAAACATGTTTAATGTTCGTCATATTTTGTTTCGTTTATTGCAATACAATGCATGATACATATACCGGTAGATATTATTACATTTTTACATAAAACTATCAAACAATACTTTGTCAAATATATTCAATATTACACATAAACATAAACACAGTCTGCATAATTAATTTACAGATTCTTTCAGTCTTAAATATTACATATTGGGTAATAGAAGAAATGTATTTCGCACAATCCAGACTCTCATAAAATACAATTTGTAACAATTTACAAATTTTAATGTATCGGCTAAGCCAAGATAAATGGGACCTTTTGATTTTTCCAATGTTACATTGAAATATTCAGAAAAGTTCATTTTAAATTAAATGAAGAGTATTTTTTTCTAACACGTTATCTTGAGAGCTTTCTGATGATGTATAGTTTTATATATGTTCTATTGCCATTTTTTGAATTATTTAGGATTATATTCCATAAAAACCCTGTTTTTACACTGTTTTTGAGTCTCATTGAGGTTTTGTTCTTTTTTCATCAGTTGTTTTGAAAAGTGTTTGTTGGTTACAGTTATTTTGATGTGTTTTCTATCTCTGACTGACATACAGGTATACGGTGTTATTTACGAAATTTATTTATAATCAATATTTAAGAAAATATTCATGAAATAGTAAACATGTACCCTTGTAACGCAAGTTAGAGTTTTACGTTACTATCTTTGATAGACTTTAAAACAATGTTACTGCTTTATTTCACTTGTATCATCTTTTTACTATTACAGTTTATGATTATTTTTATCTAACCCAAATGAAGTTTTTCAGAGCATATGCATTTTCTTTTTGGAAAATAACTACTGAACATTGTAGATTTTATGTAGAGTCCGTAGCCCCTGTTTTAAACTGTGTGCTGACTTGATATAAAGAAACATATCTGCTGTTTTATTACGTTTTCTGTTTTTGGTTGTGCCATGTAGGTAATGCAGGAAAGGAATTAAATCAGAAGAAGAACAAAAAAAATCTAAAGACAAATAAGTGCTGTCCGTAGCCCTGTAGAGTCCGTAGCCCCTGATATATTTAAATCTTTTTTCACGCAGGAAAATTATAAAACTTTTTTAATTTTCTTAGTTTCGTACTTGTGCTGACTAGCTACGTATCTAAATACTGTATGTCTTGACAATCTTCATTCTGTTGAAAATAATGTTAAATTTGACGTAATTTATAAATTTTCTGATAGATTTCTTTAATGGTCAAACTGATACATTAGACCTTTCAGAAGATACTTAAATATATATTTGTAGTGTTTGTAAGTTGAAGTTTATTGTTTTTTTAAAGGATAATCACACTTAAAACCAAACAAACAGCTTTAAATATGTGATAGAAACAGATAATGGTGTGGTGTAGAGTCCGTAGCCCCATGTTAATTTTCACATATTCATATTCAACTTATACACATGTATATGTATAGAGATAACTTATTTGATAGATTTTTGTTGTTGAAATATACATAGAAACAGGTAGAAATTCAGGACTTTGTTTTGTTTTGACATTTTATATAATATTAAGAAACATACATTTTTCGTGTTTTCTCAAGTAAAGTAAAGGAATTGTTTCTTCATATTATTGCTCGTTTTTTCAAAAGTCAGAAAATTAATACTGTATCAAAAGAATATTATTACACAGGTCAATTTACATCAAACTACTTTCTTCAATCTACTAATTACAATAAAGTCAGTATGTAGAGTCCGTAGCCCCTGATATCCATTTTAGGGGTGTAACGGTTAACCGATATATCGGTAAATATTGCAATACGACTTCTGACGGTTTTAACCGTTCGTTTTTCTCAGAACCGGTTTTTCTAGTTATGTACCATACTGATTGTTTTTATCAGAGTCTGAATTTTAATGATTGAATTAATGTTAAAATGTGTTCGAAAACTTGAAATATTTTTCGTAAAGTGAGAGAATAATTATCTTAGAAAGTCCATTCAAAACCTTTTTCTAACTTATTCAATCATTTGTGTAATACGTGTAGATCATTTGAAAATACAAATATCTATGTACAATGTTGTTAAAAGTAAGACGATGCACATGCATTAATTTAGGCTATGCATGTATGTGCAAAGAACAATATGTATTGCAATATATTACAATATATTGCAATACGGGTTTCGTGTATTGCAATATATTGCAATACGGTTTTTACCGTATTGCTACAACCCTATCCATTTTATGATTTTCTTTATTTGGTCATGAAACATATGATTATTCATATCAAACTTGTTCTTTATATGTTGTGTACATCTTCGAATACTTTCAAATATAAAAAACTTCAGTTTTGTTTCTTTTTTCTCATTTAGATGTTAATTGAAATTTTACATTCCCTGTGTATTTTGGGTATTTGCGCTGTTGTTCCTGGTAAATGTTGCTAACAATGAGAGTCACTGTAGATTCATTTCCAAATTGATAAAAACATAAATATAAAACTTATTTATAAATCATTAATAAGAAATATACATCTTTCTAAATTTTCTAGTGGTGATATAAATTACCGTGTAGAGTCCGTAGCCCTGGTTTCCAATTATATAATTTTCTTTTTAGGGCCAGCAAAACTATATTATTCATATCAAACATGGTCTAAATGTGTTGTCTACATCTTTGAATACTTTCAAATATAAAAAATCAACTTTGTTTTTTTTTCTCATCTATATGCAAATTGAAACTTAACATTTCCTGTGTATTTTGGGGTATTTGCACTTCTGACCTCGGTAAATGTTGCAGACAAGGAGAGAGTTGGCGTGGATTCTCTTCAAAATTTTAAAGTACATGTTTATAAAACTAAATAACAAATTTTTGAAATATACATCTTTCTCATTTTTCGTGGGGTGATATAAATTACCATGTAGAGTCCGTAGGCCCATTGGGTACAACTATTCAACCGTTCTTAACTTTTTTGTTCTACATGTTCCATCCAAAATCTTTTGGAAATTAGTGCCTAATAGACATGTCTGTATATTACAATAAAAGAATCAGCACTCTGATGGGGTCTGAAAATTGGCCTATGTGAGACTGAAGAGGTACCCTTTATCTTGGCTTAGCCGTATATATACATGTATATCTATTCGAAACACTTCTGATGAATACAAAAGGTATGTATGCATTCATAACCAACTGTCGTATTGAAATCTTAACTAGGAAAAAAATATTTTCATTTGGACTGGTAATATACCCCACCCTCTAGAGTAATACATGGCAAACAACATAGACATTCTGACAGATATAAATATGGCATGGTTTTATGTATCCTTCACCATTACACTATTAAATGTCATATTATCAGTTAAGAAAATAGCTTTCTAATCATCATGTGATTCAAAATCAGGGATACATATGACTTTAACTTGGCAAAATGCTTAATGTAGTTTAACTTTAACAAGCAAACAAACATGAGATGGCAAAATGCTATAAGGCAAAAAGTTGTTTGTTTCCACTAGTTAACGTCTCTAAACATTAGGGTAGGTAGGTAGGCAAGTATATAGAGTATTCAAATCATCTGGGTTAATGTATGCACCACTGACAGTGAAATACAATTAAAAATGGCTTCTTGGATACATGTTACTAGGCCTCGTTACAAGATTGTACATTTTGTCATTAAATTAATGAATCATATTTTCGCTCTAAAATTGTCGGCTAACACCAAAAACCCCGTTTAGGGTCACTACAAAAAGTTAAGGTCGGTCTGGTTACTGGAAACAAACAACATTTTAACACCAAAGCACTTATAAGGGATACATAGGCAAAATTTTCACTTCTCTTTTTCCTAATTTTGCATGCTATTGTCATAATTGTTGTTTCAATAGACACACTGAAATATTGCTAGTCAAAATGTAATAATGAACATTTACTAATGGAAAAATACAAGCGCTTATTATCGTGCAACATTAGTATAACTATATCAATTGATACCCAAACTAAATATTAATCAAGTTCGTCTGTATCAATATCCGCTAGTGTCGGAGAGTTTGTACAGTTTATTACTCTACAGTTACCACAACCAGCAGAGCATTGCAATCCATGTTTTCAGCAACTGAATCACTAGGAAGCGGACTCGAGAGTGACTAATCTTAGTTGTAAGACTCCCCACATACGTATTCGCTTGAAGGCTCAATAAACTGTACACTTTAAAAATAGCTGTTTTCAAGCAAGTTTCTTGATTTAATTTGTCTTTGAATCTAAAATGCCGAGATACCTAATGTCACATGTAATGTGGTATCAAAGCACTAAAAAATAACTATTTCCTTGTGAAGTTAACACGAAAATGCTTAAAATTTAATCAGTACTAATGTTGTTGACAAATATATATATCTCCGTCATACGGGGATTTACTTTAAGTGCGCATGCTTAAAAAAACGGATGCAAAAATTTTTGTGCCTATTCCTAAAGTATCGTTTGCTAAATAAAGAAAGCAAACATGGGCCTCCTGACGACAGTATGCGCTTAGTAGTTGGTTAACAGCTAAATTCATAGATTTAGCCTTTCCAGGAGGAGTGAGTAGCTTGACTGACCGCCGTTGTATGACCTATACAATGTGTTCCTATGGCGTTAAACCAAACAAACACACATACATTAATTTCGACATAAACTTAGATATGCATATGATTTTGATCTAAAGTTCATTAGAGCTACATAGCCTACATTCACGTTTATGATGATATGACTTTCAATTAAAAGCATGTAAGAGCAAAATGAAAACATTGTGAAGCAAAATTATATTAAGTTAGCCGTATAGATCTAAATTTACTGAATACTTCTGGTTTTAATGGCTTTCAACATTTGAACAGTAAGTGATGGTTGATTTTAACTCAAATCTTGCACACTTTGCGATATATAGTTACTTTATAGATTTGCTTAATTCTTTAAAGTGTATTGTGTTTATATAAGATAGAATTTGATTCCAATTCCCGCCGACTCAAACGTCCGGTTTATATGTCGCTTGTCCGTTTTTACAGACGAGTGTCTCTCCAGATTTAGACCCGATTTTGAAGTACAAAACTTTGTGTATTAACTTTTCTTGATGTATAAATGTACTGAGCGGGAACCGAATTATATCATGTCAGGAAACCGAATTATATCATGTCAAAATTTCAATTCAATACATGTTAAAACAAAAAGGTTACCACTGAAAATGTTTAAAAAAACTTTCGGTAATAGGAATGTGAAGAGTAATAGGCCTACTCCGGTCTAATTTGCGAGCACCGATGAATCAAATGTCCCAATTTTGTTGCAAAACCTATTTGGTATTTGGTATTTAACCCTACTTCACGTCTTTAGATTATGAATCTTTTAACAAAACACTCATATGGGTCGTTAAAATACTGCATAATACTAGTATGTTGTGTTTAGATGACAACAGGTTGTAGTTAGTGTCTCGTGTACGTTATGGCCCTTACCCGCTTCCGTAGTTTTATTTTTAAGTAAAACCCTCTATTCAAAATCGTTTTTATTACATATTTTGGTTTTCATTAAATCTAACGTTGAAAAAAATCCATTTAATTTATATTTTAGAAACACGCAAATAAACTCACAAATATACAAATAAAGAGTAATGAATTTAGCGACTAGGTTCACGGATGTGTTGACGGTCTTGACCTAGATATCATTTACTCGACAGAAGGCTGTTAGACCATATTTAATCATAATATACATTCAGCAAAGCCTATAAACAAGTTTTATGTACATATAGACAGCTTACCGATTAAAACTTCTCTGAGAACAAGCTTCACATTCAAGAATGGAAATTATTCACAATAATGTCGGAAATATGGCGGTGCGAATGTTATATTATGACGTCATTTTGTGACGTATTTTCTTGAAAAACGCTAGTATGGTGTCCGTATATTGCCATCGTGAATTTTTCAATTTAGCATGTTTTAAAAGTGTGTTTATGCAAGATGTGCACATGCGATTTTATGCAACTTTTTTGTGTGAGCTTTTGAGATCATATTATTTCGTGTAGAATTAATTTAATTTCTTTTGCAAGGACTTCAACCCCAAAAGTCAGCCTGATTAGCCCAGCTTGAATATGATTCTTCGTGATTACAAGGATTCATTTTATTGTAAAAACTAATGGATAAATTTGATAGTGCAATCCCACATTTTGTCGCAACAACAACATTACAAAAACACATGGTAAGTTTTTGTGGGATCAGAAGCCAATGTAGTTCGGTCTTGTTGTCACTTCCACGTACAATTTTCTGCAAGTTTGGTCGTAACTTTGTTTTGATTGCTACTCTATGGCGCGCACGTTTGTCTCTAATTGACCCTCGTAAACATCGAAACTAATTACATGTGTACGTCCTGTTATATTTCAAGGCATACGCATGCACCTATGGAATTAAAAGCATATTATCCAAATGCCCTTAATGCTTTCTAAGAAAAAGTATATACCATAAATAACAATTGCATCGGAAATAGGCTGATAGTCAGGGATTGTGACCGCAGTCTGGAAAGTATTGGCCAGCTGATATTTCTGACCAGTAAAGAGTTTGCTAGTGTCAGCATGTGTGGCTACGAATCACTAATTTGTTAGGATGCTCGTTTTTAGCATATTCAAATTTGCAAAGATTCATTAATACAAGTTCAATCGTCTAATCAAGATGGATTAAACCTAAAATCAATCTGAATTGTCCTATGAAAGGGTGATATACTTGGAGTTAATATAGAATATTCATTTGAGCTACTAACAATTGGGGGGGGGGCTTAAACTTTGTATGTGTCCGATAGAGACAAGAGCACTTGTCCAAATCGGTTGTTATAGAAATACATAATGAATTTTTGTAGACATTTCCTGCTTTACAGTTAATTTTTTACTGCCTTACCGTAAATAACATTGAAATATGGGACACAACTATCAGTATATACTTTTAAAAATCTTGGCCACACATTAACAGAAGAAGGAAATCAGTTTGTTACTGACAAAAATGGAGATAAAGCTACTGAGACACGTAATACTTTATGAATATGTTATTAAAGCAGTTTTTGGATTCAAACCGTAGCCAAGGATGATAACGAATGAATTTCTGATTTGTACTAATTGATACGAACGCCGCTGAATTTAATTATAAGTGTCCGGAATCATCATTCCTAAATGTGTGTCAATGGAAAGAGTACCCTACATCTAACCCAATGATTCATTCAGTATTACCGGTATTTAAATTCCGTGTGAGCTGTACATCATTGTGATAACTTAAACCCTGTTACCATTGGCTCCTCCACGTTGAATAACGATAGTCATATAGTATTAAGAGGGGTTGATTCGATAGCATTTGACACTCTTTAGTAAAATGTAACAAACAAAGAAAAATATCATGTGCCAATACAGCAGTAAGCACACTTCCAACTGGCACTGATATACATGCTGAGTATCACAGCACAGGCGGTCGTATATGTAATGTTTTCGATCCGGAACCGTGCAGTATGCCAAGGTTTTACTGTAGTGATGTCACCAGATGCACTGTTTATACTTTGAGATATATTCTAATAAATGAGAAATGTTCCGAATCAATTAACTGCAATAAATTACATCCGAGAAAAAGCGTTAGTGTATTAAATCATTTGGCGTCTCGTAATGGCCGCCATTCTGAATTGACAGCCATTAAATGGATTTTGTATCAAAGAATTTAACAGAATTGTTTATTTGTCATAAAATATTGAAATTATATTGATAAATACGTAAATAAAAATAATTAAAAAGCTATTTTACATGAACAGGACAAAAATCCCTATCATCGGTGGCCATCTTGAATAAATGGCGGCCATCTTGAATTTGAAGATGGAAATCGTGCTTTTTGTACACACTATGAACAACAACTGTACCAAATTTGGTGCTTGTATCACAAAGTGAAAGATTGTCGTGAAAAATGACACCTATCGACCCCACTACATTTATATGCAATATATTTAACTCAATATTGTTTAGCGATATTATTGAACTGCGTTATTTCAATTTTACGGAGTAATACGAAACATCGCTCATCGCCTAAACGATCGTGTATTTGTTTACCTCAGCACCGGTAGTTTCAAAAGGCGTTTAAATATGTCTGAGGTTATTCGCAGTAAATGGCCGAGGAGTTCCGAATGATTAAATTGTAAAGCCAAGAAATACTAATTAGATCTACAGTCAAGCCCAAAGGCGACCGACACGGTCCAGAATAAAAAACACATGAACTTATTTATTTATATTAAAGGTTTCAGATTTGGTTAAGATAATTAATATTTATCAAATACCATTCAGTGTGAGTAAAAAATAATTCTTAATATTTTAGAACAAACTGACCGATAGATTGCAAGAGATATACGATAAAATTCACGAAATTGCACTAAAATTGTCTTTACCGTGACATACATACGGGATAGATATGTACTACTGTAAAAAGCATCATTTGTAATTGTATGTCAGTATGCAATAAAATTGTCATTGTCAAATTACTCTAAACAATTTTGATAGTTTTAGTATAAGTTGATACTGAAGTTGAAATCTGTGAATAAGTACCCTAAACAATTGACGTTGTTCACGTCGGCTAATTACTTTAAATAACCAATATTTGTTGTTAACATTTGCTATATACCTCATTTTGTAGTTTAGTTTTTGACCTGTCAAACTGTCCATACCATTTCACTGTTGGTCGTACAATAAATAGATAAACGTGACTCGCGAGTTATCATTGTGAGACCAACGAAATGGTTGTATTGACTTTTTTACAGGTCAAAAGTTTCATTAAAAACACAAAAACATTCAATATGAAATATTTTACTTTTCTTTTTCATTTTGGTTTAACGCCGTATCAACACGTTTAAGGTCATTTTACGGCATTTTTAGGTCATTTTTCCAGCGTACCTAACCTAGCTATCCTGAACCCATGCTTGTCTATAACTAGTACTCACCTACCCTTCCACAAGACCTGTGGGTTATGTAATCAATGGAGGAAAATGGACATAATTGTCAAATTGTCTTATATAAAAAAGGTTTATCCTCCCCGGGTGGGGTTTGATTCCTTACCGCATTCGGGACACGACATTCCAAATACCGGCGCGCTACCAACTGCCCTTTCGACCTAGGTTAAACTATTTTACAATTCACAGCATTGTTACAGTATGTTTTGTTTCATTTTCAAATTTGTTTGGTTTATTTCCACCATTACCGTTTCTCGTTTGTTCAATGGCACTTCTTAATTCAATTCCACGATTAGACCGTCTGCTAGTTTTTATATACAACAGACGTTTAGTTTCATTACGGAAATTACGTGACCATATAAGACAATAGATAATATTCAGACACGAACTTAAATAGTAGACAATCTGAAATATTTGTTGTAAAATTCTATCAAATAATGTATACGCTCTTTGCCCTCCAAGTTCTGCTAAAATAAGACGTCATAACTTATTGGCGTGCGATGGTCCACCTAATAGAACAAAAGTCAAGGAAATTGCTAAAAGCACTCTTGTTATTCTGACAAGACTTTTCTGTTTCTTCGACAATCAATTTCCTTTATAATGCTAGCAAATGTGCCATAATTACATTTAATACTAAGGATCCAAATCCTCAACAACGATTTTATCTTGGGTCCGAATCTATCCCTATCTGTGACAAATATATTCATCTTGGTATTGAATGCAATTCGTACCTGTCAACTAGTTATATTATTCATGATGCATGTGTGAAGCTTAGAGGAACGTATATGTCTTTATGTGCAAAAGGAATTGGACCAAATAGACTTAGCCCTTCTACATTGATGTCTATATTTCGTTCAACTGTGCTTCCTAAATCTTTATATGGTAGTGTGCTTTGGAGTAATAACTCGACAAGTGATCTAGATCGTCTAACCAAAGCTCAGAAATTTTGTATTAAACACATGCAAGGTTTCCATAGATGTATTTGTACAGATTTCTGTATGTTAACTATTAACTCTGTTCCAATTGATACAATACTTGAAACTGTGAAACTCAAATTCTTTGGTCAGATCTGTGAAATTAATCCGTGTTACATCGTAAAAGAAATTTTTAATAATAGACTTTTAAGGTACATCAGCATTGATGATCAATGTCTAGGGTTTGTAAAATTCTCTTGAATAATATAGGGATGTTTATTTCTAGACAGTTTCTACAGCATTGTAAGTCTTGTAGTTATACTACAGATAATATTGTTATACATAAAATATGTCACTGCGTGATGAAAACATCAAAACAATATGAACTATGGTATTGTCTATTATCATGCATTGGATTTGATAGATATTTGCAATTCATACATAATAATGAAATGGAACAATGTGTTTTTCTCTTTAAAATGTGTACTGAAATAAATAAAAACTGTTTTGTAAATTTCTCGCTCAGTAAAAGTTTAGCTTCTGTATTAAAATAACATGTTTTTATTATTGATCATATTTCTGTTTTAAACATATAATAAGAACCTATCACTATGCCCCCGTCTTCTTATTTCGAAGGCAATTGTAGTGAGTGGTTCAATGTGTGTTTTTCTTTTAATATTGTTCGTATCGTAATGCCATATGTTTCGTTTTTGTCATAAGGTTTTCTCTATGAGCAATATTCACTCATATTTATATATCGCATGTGCATGCATTTTTATTGTATTTATCCGTAACAGTGTAAATATATTTGTATGTTTATATCTATACTGTAAATATGTTATGCTCTTCAAAAAATGGAGGAAATACATAAATAAACAATTCTTTGAGCAATACACAGATTTTTAGAGAGTATGGCAATTATTAAAGACGTTGTTATGATAATTGGTAACACTACAGTAGTGATTGTATCCCAGAATGAGAATATTCTGTTTAGCTGAGAGTATTCAGGAACTTCTGTAAAGATGGTGTAGTTCTCGTTCAATCGTACAACACTTGTCGTCCAGAACTGACCACTGTACAATAAAACAGCATACAGTACTAGTAAAGTGATGACTATTTTAGCCCTGACCACTGTACAATATCTAACAGCATGTGATAGATGACATGTATCGATGTAGTTTTCAACAGTGATACAAACAATCAACCAAACCGATAGAAAATTAAAAATAGACAGAACATTGAAAAAATGTCAAAGGGAAGTAACTCGTTATTCTAAATAGCAAATGTATGGTGTATTTCTTAACTGTTGGTCATTTTTTAATTAATATGAAGAAAATTTTCTCCATGCGTAACATAAATGCAATGGTTATGTAGTCTCTATTGCTAATATGTTGCATTATTCTGAAAATGTGTTTAATGTGGTTCGAAAGTTTGGAACCCCCTCCCTAGAAAAATTTTGGACCCTCCTAAAAAATTTCCTAGATCTGCCCCTACAGTGTACTATTTGTTGCACATCACATCTTCAACGCAAGATTTTTAAATAATTTTTAAACACCCTGGAAAACAAACCATTTTTTTCCAATACAAAAAGGACGACGTTTTGTCACTGTGGCACACTAATAGAAGTAGTTTTCTAAGGTGATGAGCAGCAAACACTTTATTTGAATGATGGATGCTCAATAATGCAAGAGAAATACGTTCTTGCATGTTGACGTAATACCATACTAGCAATGACTATCTAAAAGTGCGTATTGCTCAATGTCCGTGTGTCTTGTCTGCCGCGCAAAAAGTTCTATTTGATTTGTACTATTAATAACAAGTTATGATGAGGTTCCTTTATAAAGTAATTCCAAAATACTATTTCGAAGTGCACATACTAAGAAATAACTTCATCTTACATATACAACATACATGACCAACAATATAGAGTAATATAGGAATCATTAAAAACATAACAATATTCAACTTGTTGTAACATTTGCGAAATATAATCAGTTTGCTTAAACACAAATAAAAGCTAAAAATAACCATAACTTGAATACTAATACAATAAAGTTCCGCTATAAAGACAACCTTTCCGTGCTTTCCTTACATGTCATAGGCGGATCTAGCGGGGGATCAGGGAGTGCGGACCCCCCTGTATAATTTCCAAAATGTACATGGCCATTAGTGTATCTACTGATAGTAAGTCATTTTTAGTTAGCATGAAGCAGTTTTCTCGGTGCATAACACAAATTAAATGGTTATGTTGTTTTTATTATTAATATGTAGCATTATTCAGTAAGATGTGTACGAGGGGTGTCCCAGTAAATCGTGTACTTTGTCCATAACTTTCTTTCCTTACGTCACATGATGATCATAATTTACAAGACTGTTTGTTTGTCATCTTGTTATACAAATTAGGCATTTGACCAGTAAGAACTTGCATTAAAGGCGTCATTTTAATGTTTATGTAATACTAGGTATGTGCATGCGGCGCAACCGCTTTTACACTTGTATATTCGTTAATACTGAGTTCAAGTGAACAGCAAAGTTTACACTTAAACTTTTTCATTACATTTTATTTTTACATAGACATTGGCAGAAATTATCACTATATTATCACACCAAATCTCATAATAAAATGTTCACACAAGAGTGAAATACGCATTTGAACTGAAACACAAAAATGTGACATCAACGAGATAATGTGACGTCAGGACAAGATTGAGTCTATTTAATTGCAATTCAGTTTCATAATCAGCCTGGCACAACATGGATGGGTATAAATTTGAATTAAAACACATAGACAGATGAAAGGAACCATTAAGTATGCATTGTGCATACTACATGTAGTAGAAAAGTTATTAATAGTGTAATATATCCATTGAATTTATCGTACCAAAAACTACTGAAAGTGTTATTCAAAATTAAGTTGGAAACTTAACCCGTGGGCCATTATATCATTGACCATACTAATATTTTGTGACTGATGTAACAATTTTGTAGCAAAAGTAAGACAAAAACAAATTTGTAAAGTAAATATGAAGTAAATACATCGTCAGTTTATGTCACTGTTCACAACAAGGCGAACTTGTAGAGTGAATAAAAATGATTTCATAGACCTGACGTCTTAATATGACGCTGACTTGCGCCGCGTTTTCATACCTAGTGTCTTATAAATTGAAGCAAAACATATATTTTTTAAATTATCGTCTAAAAATTAAGCATACTTACTCACAACACAGGCATTTAATGGCAGTTAAAAGTTGGAGCTAAAGTTGCGCGTACTTTTTACGCAAGAAACAGAGTCCACGATTTACTGGGACACCCCTCGTATAATGTGGTTGTGGTTCGAAAGTTTGGACCCCACCTATAAAAAGTTCTGACCCCCCTCCTCTAGAAACAATCCTGGATCCGCCGAAGATGTAAAATTTATAAACATCACTCTTTTGAATACAAGAAAGTAAAATCTTCAATACCCATAAAAATGGTAGTTTCAGGAGAAATAGCTCAGTGACATATATGTGGCTCGCGGCTAGAGACTAACATATCCCAGGCTCGAATCCTCTAAGGGCGCTGCTAATTTCCTTGAGAGAGAAATTAACCTGTAACTGAATATAAGAAATAAAATGTACCTAGCATATCGTAGTTTTGCAAATAATTAGGTGAGTAAATCAATTATGAATATTTTGCGAGTGTGAAGAATATCTAAGGTAGGTAAGCTGTCAAAATTAAATTCAGCTGGGTTATCTATTTACTTGGTTTAAAGCCACTATATGAAGACATATTCATTAACAGTAGACTTGAAAACTGTTTTACAACTATGAAGTTATCAAAATATAACATGCATTAAAGACACAATTAACATTTCAAACCATTCTGCTTTCTTAATTTGAGTTTGACAAAGTGTCCAATTCTTAAAAAAGTGGGGTACTTTTATAAGAGCACACTATATACATTTATATGCTGATGTTCAATATACCTGATCCAAAATAGTTTAAAAGCTTAATTATGTAATTTGGAGTAAGTGTTTTCTTTAATAAGACTTCATCTTTAACATGCTTAGATAAAAACTATTGTTTCGAGTATTGACAACCAAATTCTACTTTCGGTTTCGATAGATACTTTCACTTTGAAATACAATAAATAACATGAACATATCCAAGCAATATTTGCATTTAATTATAAATCTTGTTCATTAAAGGTGTTTGATACAGATAAATGTCTATTTTCTTTGCAGTCAAAAAAACAATGTTACTTTTGATATAGGGGCTTTAACGCCGTGTCAACACAATTTATTTTATTTTGCGGCGTCCAGCGCACCTAACTAAGCTTTTCTGGAACCTTGTCTATAACCAGTACTCACCTACCCTTCCACAAGGTTGGGAACTTCTCCATATTATCTAATCAATGGAGGAAAATCGACTATATTGTCAAATTTTCATAGAAGGATATAACCTCACCGGGTTAGATTCGAATCCCTACCCCCTTCGGGGCACTAGATTCCAACTCCCGGGGCGCTACAAACTGCGCTATCGACAAGCGAGGTTAATGCATGCGCAAATGACATTAAAAAATAATCTTTAACAATACTAAAGTGAATATTTAAATCAGCGGGGTCAACAGTATTACATTACCTGATGTACGTACATGACCGAGTTTGACTGTAGATTGTTTAATCTATCTAGACGTACAGTAACATCCCTAAGACTTACACACCTCCTTTTATATCAATATCAATAGTATGTGTTTTCTATAAAGAATATCAAAAAAACACTACAGTGATGAAGATAGAGCACAGTATTAAAGAAGATGCCATACAGACTTATCTCCCTTAGAATGAATATTTGACACTTTCAATATAACAATGTTTTATATCACATACTAATAAATTGTTTGTATATGGAAATTCTATCTGTATAAGTATATAGTTGAATAATGTAAGAAAACTATTATGTAGATGTATAGAACCATGTAAAACTTATATGTATATGCATGTATATGTATGCAGGGGCGTGATAGTAGGGGTATACTTTCTGACATTAGAAATTATATATAGATACATAGGTACGGATATGAACGTATGTAAGAATACTTGAGCATATAAGTCTTATGCCATTAGAAATTATATGTAGATACATACGTACGGATATAAACGTACATAAGAATACTTTAGCATATAAGTCTTATGCCATTAGAAATTATATATAGATACATATGTACGGATATAAACGTACGTAAGAATACTTTAGCATATAAGTCTTATGCAAAACAAGTTGACATGAATATGAATATATAAGATTAAACTGTTTATTTCTTTTTAAAATATCGTTGTACGTATAGATACTGTACATACGTACATGTACATGAAAATTTGTGGGTGTGCATACGTGTATATGTATATATGTGTGCATAGATATGAGGGGGGGGTGCGTATACAAGTGTGTATATGTTCATGAGTATGCATATTGGGTATGTAAAAGTACGTATGAATACGTAAATGAGCATGAATATAATGAATAGCATATGATTTGTTACGTATATTGTTTTTGGCTTCATTATTATATCATATAGTTGTATGACAAAATATTGGGTCATCAACTATGTTATGATATATTCACGAGTAATGTGTTAGTGGGTAAGTCTTTAATCCTGTGCTACCTCCTCATGAATATTGTGAATATAAGTATATACTTGTTGATAAGATACATGTTCATAATTAAATACGTGATGAACTATTTCATGAAAACTGTAGTCGTAAATATATATTTGTGTAATAAAGCTACATTTTTCCTTCATCAACTAGCTATGTTCTGTAATCTTATGAATACTGTAATAAATTACACTTTCATCTCTTTAATTGCTTGATGATCTTCGTGAATAGTGGACGATGAACTAACATAACTATTATAGAAATGAACAACATTTTATTATGTAATATGAAATGTATAGAATTATGAACATCTGTTTGTAAAAATGATTGTATATGTTTGTAATAAGTTACATACCCATTACTAACTATATTGTGATCTTCATGAATACTATGATCATGTATATATATTATCATAATAAACTACATTTTTCATCACTGTTATTGAATACTGATACAATGAATTTATCTCTGAGAATAATCTTTCTTTTTTTGAAAAATTGTTATATTAATGAATAACATGAATATATGTTTGTAATAAGTTACATGCCCATTACTAACTATATTGTGATCTTCATGAATACTATGATCATGTATATATATTATCATAATAAACTACATTTTTCATCACTGTTATTGAATACTGATACAATGAATTTATCTCTGAGAATAATCTTTCTTTTTTTGAAAAATTGTTATATTAATGAATAACATGAATATATGTTTGTAATAAGTTACATGCCCATTACTAACTATATTGTGATCTTCATGAATACTATGATCATGAATATATATTATCATAATAAACTACATTTTTCATCACTGTTATTGAATACTGATACAATGAATTTATCTCTGAGAATAATCTTTCTTTTTTTGAAAAATTGTTATATTAATCAATAACATGAATATATGTTTGTAATAAGTTACATGCCCATTACTAACTATATTGTGATCTTCATGAATACTATGATCATGAATATATATTATCATAATAAACTACATTTTTCATCACTGTTATTGAATACTGATACAATGAATTTATCTCTGAGAATAATCTTTCTTTTTTTGAAAAATTGTTATATTAATGAATAACATGAATATATGTTTGTAATAAGTTACATGCCCATTACTAACTATATTGTGATCTTCATGAATACTATGATCATGAATATATATTATCATAATAAACTACATTTTCATCACTGTTATTGAATACTGATACAATGAATTTATCTCTGAATAATCTTTCTTTTTTTGAAAAATTGTTATATTAATGAATAATGTGATATTGAATGTATGTATATGCATGTATATATGTGAATATATATGTGTGCAGGGGTGTGCGTATTTGTAGGGGTGTATGTGTACGTATATATGAATGTATCTGTAGGTGTGTATGTGTGTGTGTGTATATATATGTATGTGTATGAATATATGTGCATGTGTATGCATATATGTGTATATGTATGTGTATGTGTCTATATATGTGTATGGGTATGTATATGTATGTATATATACATATGTGTGTGTATGTGTGTAAATGTATGTAGATGTGAATGGATATGTGTAAGGGTATGTTCATGTATATGTGGATACATATGTACAGGTATATGTAGGTATACGTGTATGTATGGGTATATGTATATATTTTAAGTAGCTACTTTTTCATAACTGAATATGTATTGTGATATTTAGGAATCTGTTATCATGAATGTATCTTCGGTAGTTAACTACTACTCCATGATATTCACAATTAGATCTACATGAATGCGGTGACCATGAATGCATATTTTTGTAATAAGCTACATCCTGGTAACTGAAAATGTAATGAGGTGCTCATGAATACTGTTGTCGTAAAATATATTGTCGAAATAAATCCTATTATTTCATCACACCTTAACTATTGAAAGCTTTATAAATGTTATGATCATGTATATTAATGTATAATTGTAATAAAAGAGATTTCAATACTGATAATGTATTGTAGTCTCATAAAAACAGTAACCATAAATATATGTATCTTTGTAACAGATTGCATACAAGCTAATGTTTTTATTTTTTATTTTTCTTTCATCACTTATAATGTATTGGGTTTTTATGAATACTGCAATCACAAAATCAGTTAGTCTGATAAGCTACAATTAATTAAATTTTTTTGTTTTGTTTATGTAATACATTCATAATGTATTCCTCTTTATGAACAATAACATGATACATATAAGAGCCTATGTATTATAAAACATCACACCCAATAACTGAATATGTGAATGTTATTATGAGATTGTATTACTCTAGACGATGTAATCATAGTATATTTAAACAAAATTACACTAAATTCATGTCTGAGCTATAATGTAATATTCAGTTTCTTTTTTTAAAAAAAAACATGTGCACTTAGTTATATACGTATTCTGAAAGGCTCATCACTAGTAATATACTGTATTATATTTTTTTGTACTATCAGATTCTCATATCTTGGAAACTATGATCAAGAGTAGTTTTATTGTACTTTAAAATATCATCGAAAGCTTATGATAATTCTTTACTTTTATACTAACAAATCTGTATATATGTACCTGAAACTATTTACCAAATTTTTTAAAGAAAGTTCAAAACCGAGATCCCTTCTTTACTGATATTCTTTTTTCTAGACATCCCCTTTTTTCTATCTTGATAACTTTTCATACACCAATATACCAGGTACTCTCTTAAAACATATTTATTTCCTATATTATGAGCTCAGTATAAACACAAAATTTGCATATAAACATGAGCAACCAAAACTTAATGACTAAAAGCTAGATAGTTAAAACAAACTCATCGAAAAAATAATCTGAACTTTCAATAGTAAAAGCGGATTGTGATATTATTCAAATAAGATTAAGAAACATGAATACAGATAATAAACGATCAAGACCCGTCAATATAGTATTTTTACTACATAATAAATTACAATGGAAACCTCCATAATGACTTTGAATGTACGAGGATTAGGCCAAAAAAATAAAAGAGCTTTAGTATTCCAATGGCTAAAGGAACAAAATAAAACGATATACTGCCTTCAAGAAACTCATCTAACTAAATCCCAAATTAACAAATGGAAACATGAATGGCAAGGTAAAGTAATTATCAGTGGTCAATACACAAACAATAACGGGGTTTGTATATTAATAAATCCAAATAGTAACATAGAAATTCTAAATGAACAAGAAATCATAGCAGGACAAATGATAGCAGCTGAAATAAAAACTGACACAAATAATTTTATTCTTATCAATGTATATGGACCTAACAAAGATGACGACTTACCATTTATATCACTTTATAAATATATTGAGAGAAATAGCGATAAACAATTTATAATTTGTGGTGATTTCAACACTATATTAAACATTTCAATTGATAAAAAAAATGGGAAAACCGACACACATAAAAAATGTAGAAAAAAGATTCTTGAAACAATGAATAACTTTGACCTTATTGACGTATGGAGAATAAATCACCCGAATAAAATGCAATATACCTGGCATTCTAATACAAAACCAGTTATTTACACTAGACTTGACTATATTTTGATATCAGATAGCATGCGTAATATAATTAGATCTTGCATGATAAAACCAGGATTTAAAACAGACCATTCAGGAGTAATATTAAATATAGACAATTTGGCAAGTTCTAGAGGTCCTGGATACTTTAAAATGAACAACGAAATATTGCTTGAAAAAGAATACCAAAATATTATCCGAAACTCTATTGTAAACATCGATAATGAGAATAAAAATAGCAATCCTAATACACTTTGGGAAATTATTAAAGGAACAATAAGAAATGAAACGATAAAATATACAACATACAGAGCTAAAACTAAAAAAACAAAAGAAAACGAAATAAAAAAAGAAATGGAACAAACAGAAAAAGACATACATAAAACAAATCAAACAAGCAATAATATTGAACAACTATCAGAAAAACTAAACACTCTACGTGAAAAACTTGAAGATATTGAAACATCAAAAATAAACGGTATACTAATACGATGCAGAGCTGAACATATTGAACATAATGAAAAATGCTCAAAATATTTTTCCAATTTAGAAAAGCAGAAAGCACAAAGTAAAACAATACACAAACTGACAGAAAACAATAGAGAAATAACAACAGTAAAGGAAATATTAGAAGCAGAAGTAAAATATTACACAAAACTATACAGCAACGAATCATTTGACCAGACGGACGCGGATGACAATATGAATTTTTTCTTAGACCCAGACGTTAAGTTAAATAACACCCAAAAAGAAAATATTGAAGGACCTCTAACTGAATATGAATGTAAACTATCCCTTAAAGAAATGCACAATAATAAATCTCCAGGATCAGATGGATTAACTGTAGAGTTTTATAAAGTATTCTGGAACGATTTAAGCCCCTTTTTAGTAAAATCCTTAAATTTCTCTGCAGAAAATGGGCATCTGACACAACTGCAAAAGCAAGGCGTAATAACTTTAGTACCAAAAACAGGAAAAGATCTTAACATATTAGCAAACTGGAGACCTATAAGTCTACTGAATGTTGATTATAAAATAGCCACAAAATCTATAGCTAACAGAATAAAGAAAGTACTACCAATACTAATCAACCCTCAACAAACTGGTTTTATAAAAAGTAGATACATAGGTGAAAACATAAGAACAATTTTAGAAGTCATTGAATATGTAAATAAACACAACATTCCAGGTTATATAGTTTTCGCAGACTTTGAGAAAGCATTTGATAGTCTTAATCATGAATTCATTCATAAACTTTCAAAAAATTTAACTTTGGAGACCAAATAATAAAATGGGTAAAATTATTTTATACTGACATAACAAGTGTAATTACAAACAACGGACACATGTCTGAATCATTCCCTATAAAACGAGGAGTCAGAC
Source organism: Mactra quadrangularis (assembly GCA_025267735.1). Lineage (NCBI taxonomy): Eukaryota > Metazoa > Mollusca > Bivalvia > Venerida > Mactridae > Mactra > Mactra quadrangularis. The sequence continues at coordinate 29,563,404 of CM046295.1, read as the reverse complement.
AAGGTTGCCCATTATCATCACTTATTTTTATACTCTGCATTGAAATATTATCAAACACAATTGAAAAAAATAATCAGATAAAAGGCATTAACATTGATGAAGAAGAAGTAAAGCAAACGTTATTTGCAGATGACGCTACCTTCTTCATAAATGGAGAAGAGGAATCACTGCAATCACTGCTAAATACTATCAACAATTTTTCAAAAATTTCTGGCCTAAAACTCAATACTTCCAAATCTACTGTTCTAAAAGTGGGCTCTTTAAAAAACTCGACAATAAACCATATCAAAGATAGTAATCTACAATGGACTTCCCTTAAAGCAAAAACATTGGGCATAGAATTTTACAATGATTCAAAACTAAATTTGATTAACAACATAGTACCAAAAATACAAGAATTCAAAAACTGTCTAAAGAGATGGCAGCACAGAAAATTAACACTTATAGGTAAAATCACTGTTTTAAAAACATTTGCTATACCAAAAATAATATTTGCACTATCTGTTCTTACAAACCCACAAAAATATATTTTAGATGACATAAACAAGTCAATATTCCAGTTTATATGGGATAATAAACCTGATAAAATTAAACGAGATAGGTTAATGCAACAACTTGATCAGGGTGGACTCAATGTACCATGTATACACAATTTCAATAAATCAATTAAAGCCTCATGGATTAAACGAATCACAAATCAAAACAATAAATCATTTATACAATCGTTCTATATGAAACAATTACAAAAATATGGATCACACCTTATATTTGAAGGAAATCTAGAGGAACAAGACATATCAATAAATTTCAACTTCAATCAATTTCTTAAAAATATTTTATCATCATGGTTCCAAATAAAGAAAACATATGATAAAAACAACATTGAAAATAAGGAAAACATAAACATTAATATTTGGAATAACAGTAATATAAAAATAGAAAACAAAACTGTCTTTTATAAAGATTGGTATGATAAAGGTATACAATACATTGAACACCTATTTGACTTCAGAAGCAAACAATTCTATTCATTCAATTATTTTTCTCAATTATATAATATTGAGGAGGAACAATTTCTTAAATATTTCCAAATCATCACCTCAATCCCACAATCAATAAAACTCATGCTGATGAGATATGATATTTCAAAAGCAAGACCTAACAATGAAACACTATATGAAAAATTAATTAAAAAAGATATCAATCTAAACAAATATTTATGTAGCATTTTAACTTCTAAAATAACTACAACTCATAGCAATGAACAATTTTGGGAAAATCAATTGATAATCAACAATATCAATTGGACTGAAATATACCAGATGCCATTTAAAGCAACAATAGACACATACTTAAGAAGTTTCCAGTATAAATTATTACTTAATATATTACCAACAAATATCATATTAACAAAAATGAAAATAAAAAACAAAACAACATGTGATCTTTGTAACATACACGAAGAAACAATAATACACCTTTTTTGGGAATGTCAATACAGCAAAATGTTATGGTGCAAATTAGAAGAATACCTTCATTCGAAGGAAATCATTATACAAATTACTAAAAATGAAGCATTCATAGGAATATTCAATCATAGGTTTAAACACATCTTGAACTATATGTTCCTTTCAGTAAAAACATATATTTACAGCATGAAATCACGAACAAAAATTCCGAATTTCGAACATTTCCTCAACTACCTAAAATCTAAACTAAACATAGAATCCAAAATTGCACTATCAAACAATAAATATGAGCTTCACTTAGATAAATGGAAAATTTTCACTGAATAAAAATAATAATATAACGTAAAAAGGGTCAATATCGTTAGAATATCTTCTTTAACTTGATTTTATAAACTCCACTTAGAATTCACAATCAAAATTATATTCGACTTAAGTAGGGAAAGCATACCAACCTCCAGTAAAATATGTTGTATATATATGTTAACAAAACTGTTTTTCCCCTCTCTCTCTCATCTTTCAGTTGTTGTTTTTTTTTTAAACCAACAACTATTCTATTCTTTCTACTGTTCTATGAATTCAAAAAATTCATCTCTACTTCTCTTTAAAAACATTCTTATATTTTATAAGAAGAATTTTTTTAAATAAACGTATAAGTTAGCTAAGACGTTATAAAGAATTGACATGTATACATGGTGCATTATATTTATAAACACAATATTCTTTAGATTAGTGAATTGTACAAGTAATACTATATATATATATATATTTATTTACAATTGAATCATGTAATAATGTATGTTTTTGGTGTTTCTTTTCACTTATATTCTTTTTGTCTTGTATGTAAGAATGTATGATTATGATTTCTTCTTATAAATAAAATTAATTAAAAAAAAAAAAACATCCCATATCAATGATAATATAGAAGTTACCAATATTGAACCAAATAAATTAACATGAATCTTACTACGCTGATGACGTCGTAATGTACTGAAATCAAAAATAAATCATTTAGTAAAGTACGGAGCATTTAATTGAACTTTGCATATTTTTTTAAATACTATTTTCGCTTTTACGAATTATCTTATTTTCGAAGTGTTTTTGTTTTTGTTTTATGGAATGCGTTTACGAAAAGTACAATGAATGAGTCTTTGCAAAATAATATTACAGTATAACCTCTGCAGAACGGCCCTCTTAAGAAACAAATCCTCTGCACATAAACAGTTTTTGATATTTCCATTAAAAGTAATTTATAATTGAATTTAAACTCTGTGAAGCAACAGCCTCTGAAGAGCAACAGTTTTAGTCCCTTCCAGTGGGTGTTAATTTTATATTTCTTTTTTTTTGCCGGGAAAACAGTTGTAGCAATGGACTCCAAAAAAAATTTAAAAATCATGAAAATTATTTATTGTGGAATAACTTTCTCTTGATTATTTCCAGTGACTTGCCTCGGATTTGTTTCAAAACTTAGAATAATTACTCTAGAATCCACCTCCTGGTTCTAAGTCTTGATTAAATAGGATAAAGTTCCTAAGTCAAGTATACAATGAGGTATGGTTTGGGTGTAATTTGAATCAAAGCAAAGCTGATTATCCAATGATTACCGATATCCGACACTGTATCTAATCGGACTAATAAGTCCTTTGAGTTTTAGGTATTTAGGATATGAGTGAACAGTCTCGTGTTCAGTAACTACTGTTAGCTAACTATACGGGTACGGGAAAACTCAACCAGAAGATAATTTAACCCGTGCATAACTCAACTCAAAGTTTGGGACAACTCAACTCGTTTGTATGGGATTGAGTTGCCTCGGTTTGAGTTGTCTTTGGGTTGAGTTGTTCCGACAATTTCGTTACTGAACGTTATGGAACGTTCGGGATAACTGAACAGGCTACAGAATATGATAATTAAAACAATTTACCTGTACGTCATAAACACACAAATTGCAGGAATTAACAACAATATACCAATGACATTGATAATTAACCCAAGAATTATTGTAATCCAATAGATCTGAAAAATATGTAACGACAAGCTAGTAGAATAACTAGCCAACTAGATGAACAAATCACGACATCAAATACTAACAATAGAATGTTAACTTTGACTTGGACTCTGCAGTCTACAGCATTAGTGAGTGTCCGGTTGCCCGGGACAACTACTTTTTATTTCGGGCAAGCAAAGATTTCAACCGGGCAACCAAATTTCTACTAACAATAGATAGTACTAGCTGCTAAAACAATCTGTTCCGGCAACCACTTTCATATAATAATTTCGTAGTATGACTCTGTGTTTTGCCGAGTTACGGCCCAATGGCCCAATACTCATATTGTTGTGGACATTTAAAAACGTATACGGTTCATGTATAAATATTGTTAAATTCTATTCAACCGTCAGTGTCAGAGATGCATACATGTACTCCGCTGATTTAAATTTAAAATTATTGATCGATAGCACACAAGTTCTGTAGTAAATATTTAAATCAGCGGGGCTAACGTATGCGCCACTGGCAGTTGAATAAAATACGGGTTACATTATTATTACTCCTCTCACTATCTTTAACACTTACGAACCCACTTGTTACTTAACTATTACGAGCACTTCATTCGTCACTCATTCTTAGTTTTAAATTAGTCTTCATGCTGAGTATATCTAATTGCAGTTATGTATGGACAAATAAATATAAAAGAATGCTAAATTTTTAAAAAAAGTATCTTTAAACGTTTAAAAGGCACAATTCTTCTGGTTGGTTATATATATATATGCGTAAATGTGCTTGTTATAAACTATATCAATACAGAAATGAGGTTTGTTTTTATATAATAATTGTTGTTAGTGTAATTCAATCCATCTCATATCAGTGAAACCTTCATATATTATACATTCATGAGTTAGTCGCGTATAAATGTTAATACATGTAATACATGACACTGAATAAGGAACATTTATAAATCTATGTAATGGTGGGAAAATATCAGACATAGGCCTCTAGTGCATTTTAATGTCAATAATTGTGCTGTTGTGAGAAAGAGAACATTTTCCTCCTGTGGTTATAACAAGTAGAAATAAACATCAACAACTTTTAACCGACAGTATGCAGGATTTTCATTCTACCGCCAGTCGGCGCAAAATAAGCGTGCGTAATTTTTTATGCATTTTCGTTCTGAATGAACTCATTTATTAGTCAAATATCAACTGTAATATTTGTTTATGAGCATTATTCACATACGCTTCCACCAGGATTGCAACTCTACATATGTATGCCTTATTATTGGAAGTAAATCAACATCAAATAAAATAATTAGAAGATGGATAGAATCATGTTTAGCGGATCCCGGATGTTGTGGCATTCTAACGTTATTGCGCATGCTCCGACGTTGCTACGCAGAGCACTGTTTATTAAATTTGGACGCCATTTTGTTTTTACCGATACGGGTGCATTTTCGTCTTTTTTCTGAAATAAATTATTTTTACGGCTTTTTCGTTGATTGTTTTTATATTTCAGCGGGGGTGTGGGGGCGGCAGCCCCCATAATTATATGTGAGAAGCGGGGGTATGGGGGCGGCAGCCCCCATAATTGTAAATAAGAAGCGGCACTTACCATTTATAACGCAAAATCATCCAAGCTTCACTTGATGTATTTGTGATACACTGAAATATTTTACGATGTTTGTTTGCTTCTGTGGTCTGTTTTACAATTTTTTTGAATTCGTTAATTTCTGCAGTTGTAGGGTTAAACGATGGATTGTAAATTTCTTTAATTAATGAAAGGATTGTTAAAAGGGGATCTGCTGAACCAGACAAATACTGCTTACTCACGCAATATTGACTAAAATAACTGTCATATAGAGTTTTGGTTGTACCATTTACAGGCAATAATCTTTTCAAAGTTCTCCAGGTACTTTCTATTGTATTGGTGCAAGCTCCCGTTTCTTTGTTTTTGAACCGCTTTGAATGATTTACGGTGAGATGCTTGTAACCAATTCCCTCTAATGATGAATAAGCTTTCCAACAATCGGAAATTATAGTTGATCCAGGTAAAATATTGTCCTGTATTATGTCCTTTTAGGAACAGTTTGAAAAAAAAACACTTCTTCGTTTCCTGGTCGATCCCACCAAAAACCCTTCTACTATTTACCCTTGTGAAACTTTCTTTTACCAAACTTGCTTTTGTCAATTTCAACAATATGTCCTTATACCACCAATTTTTTGGAATTATTTTCTAATATAGCAACACAGATTTCTCTACAAAAATTGTACCAATCAATTAATTGTTGGGTCGCCTCTATCACATGAATAACAAATTCTTCACTGGCCCTATACACACAGAAATACGTAATAAATATGATATTTTCTATTGATAAGTGGCTTTTTGAAAACTTACTTCCGTGTCTCAAGGAAACCTTTTTTGAACACTCCTTGTTGGATAACTTCCAATGAAAAATGTCCTTACTGAAAGAGCTATCTTTTTTCAAACAAAACTGTCCCTTACCACAAAATTCACAAAATCTATCCATTTAAATCTAATAACAAACCTAATTTCAATAACCATTCAACACAAATTCAAAATTTCCAGTCTTTTCATATAAATCTGTCAACTTGAACATATTACTTTTGAATTTACAACTTTGTTTACGTTTTGATGTGTATGAATGAATTCACGTGGTTCCGGTGACGACATTAAACCACCTGACTAAAATTGGCCAATTGTAAAATGGACTGCCTCCCGCTTATACATTGAGGTCATTGCTGATAAATATAAATTGAATAAATATTTGTTAAAATATTTTTGACATATATCAACATAAAAAACCACAACAAACTCGAAAATCATGTTATTGTTTAATTATATTTCCTTTTTACAAACATTGTCGCGCTGTCGCGCGACTCGTATATATGAAGTGCGCTTCGCGCACCTGCTCATAGTAACAGCGCGCTGCGCGCGCATATATTATACTCATTTCCGGATCCGCTAAACTAGATGTGTTCCTAGGAGACTCTTATACGATCTCAGATCTACTTTATTAATTGTAATATGTTTCTATGAACATTATTCACATACACTTCCACCAGGCAACTTTACATATTTATGCCTAATTATTGCAAGTATTTCAACATCAAATAAAAAAATTAGAAGACTCTTATATGACTCAGATCTACTTTATTAGAATCGGGAATTATTTACCCCATTTGATACACAGATATACATACATACTCAAAAGTTCTAAACCGCCAATAAATAAAATTAGATAACTTGATCATCGTTTCATTTTCAGATATGAAATTTTGCATACTAGACATTTACATGTTAAAGAATCTTATTTTGCAAATGCCGACATCGATTTTAGCAATGTGCGGTGAATCGGAACGAAAGTGGCTATTTCGATAAAATAAGCACAAAATTCTCTTGCAATAAGCTGCACAGGTTTTTGTCTTCGTTTCATCAAGTCTTCATGTTAGGTCATAAGAAAAACACAAAACATGGCGAGAATGTAACTTGAAGAACACGCTATTGCAGTTGGAATAATCGAACGTGGTACCTCTGTTAGACAGGTATGTCAATTATCAATCGTGTGGTCGCATTGATAACATTAAAAAGTAGTCAAATTGAGTTTTAATGTCCTTGTGTGTTTGGTTGAGATTGCGAGGAGATACTATAGACATCAGGGGCGGATCGAGGTCTTTTTCTTTATCTTTTTCAGTAACTGTTAAACTGTGTCAGGCCCATGAGATGGCACTCAGGCTGTCATTGCAGTTGCTGGTGGTCACATTCCGTATTAAGTTAAAATTGTGAACTCCCCATTTTGGGGCTTGTTACGTTTACATTAAGTTTTGTGTGAGTTATATTAATATGATATGAATAAATTGTTGAAATAAACGCAAGAATATTATTGACTTGTATGTTACAAGAGAAAACAAATCATTCCCTAATTATTTAAGTATAAAACAAAGCCATGTATCTAGTGGCGGTTTAGAACTTTTAAGTAGTATATGGTTCAGTGATGTTATTGAGCTGCGTTATTTCTAATTTACGGAGTAATAACGAAACATCGCTCATCGCATAAATGATCGTGGATGTGTTTACTTCAACACCGGTTAAAGCATTTTGTTTGGAAATATGAGGAAAACGTAGTTGCAAAATGGCGTCTAAATATGTCCAACGTTTTTCGTAGTGAATGGCCGTGGAGTTCCGAATGATAAAATAATAAAGCCAAGAAATACTTATTACAGTCACACCCAAAGGTGGTCGACACGGTCCGGGATCCAAAACATATGAGCTGTTTACGTTATTTTATAGGTACTAGTCCACAAATTTGTTTAATATAATATATATTTTTTAATATACCATTCAGTGTGAGTAAAAAATATTTTTTACAATTCTATGTCAAACTGACCTATAAATGCGATTACTAATACATTTTGCGACCAACCAAAAAACGTAATTGACTTTTTGACAGGTAAATTTTTTTATTAGAAAAACAATACGAAAACACTCAATATGAAAATATTTCATTTTTTTTTAAATTTGGTTTTGACGCCGTATCAACACATTTTAGGTCATTTTACGGCGTCCAGCGCACCTAACATAGCTTGCCCGGATCCTTGTCTATAACCAGTACTCACCTACCCTTCCACAAGGCTGGAAACTGAAGTAAACATTTATAAGATTCAGTTAAAAAAATATGCTAGACCGTATGTTCAGTGCAGATAAAAGTTTGTTATGTGAAATTGCTTGTTGATATGCAGATTTAGATAAAATCTGGGTTTTCTAGATTGAAAATCAACAGTTTTCTGTATAAACACAAGCATCTTGATAAACTATGTGCTTGATAAACAAGCGTGTTGTTTGTTTATCTAATGTACAAAAAAAAAGTATATCTGCACTGAATTTATCGTTTGATGTTTGATATTTGATATAATGTTTATTTAAAGACTATTTTCCCCCACAGGAATCATAAACTATATCAACATTAACATTTTAGAACTGTCTTTGCATTCATTTGTTTCAGAATTAAATGAAAACAAATACACACATTAAATACGTAATATAAATAGAAAGACTTCCAATTTCTAATCCATATATCAATAAAAAACTATCTTGTTGTGGACGGCCATGACTCGGAGTCGTGGTTTTTCATCTTACTTTTTCATGTGCCGTAAGTTTTATCCAACTGGTTCGGACATTGCCTTATCCCCATCTTGACTGGATTTTTTAGTCAAGAGTCTATTGGATAACATAAGCTTTACATTCAAAAGTTGAATCAAGAGATGTGTTCTTCTAACAAATTAGGAAGTGAGCTCATAGAGCTCTACAATGGGTTATACAGTCACGTATAGTCCAATTTATTAAACTGTCACTCTTACATAATTTCATTGTGTGTACCCACTCTTAATCTAGTTTAACGTGGTCATCACAAAAATATTTAAAAATTGACAATTTTATTAATTAAATAATACAATTTGTGAAAACGTAGAAAGATAAAAGATATCACAGCAGGATTAACCATTTATTGAACCAAAAGAAAACTCTAAAGGTCTACATTTTTCTGTAAAAAGACGACGACCTTTATGACAAAACTTTGCCATTTTGATACTCGGAACCAATTAAAATACCTTAATATCATAATACATGTAACCAAGGTATTGCATAAAGGCCGTGTTTTTTTTCTATAATGGCCGAGTATTTGGTTATAATCCCGCAGTGAACGCCTTATAGCTCTGGATTTGAAGTCCAATATCGTACAGTAAATTAATAATCTACTATAAAACTATATATTAATATATAATAAATAGTTGTTTAACAACATAATAAACTACTTTTATCTTTATTTACTAAGTTTTCGGCCTATAGCCTTCTTCAGGTTTGAAATAAACATATTTAAAGAAATTGCAAGGCAAAAGTTCAACTTTATATGTCCTGATTTTGAATATTTTATAGCTGTGAATGCAACAGACACATTGTTATATTACTTGACAAAATGTTCTTTTATTTTCTCGTAATATTTGGGATGTTTCCTAACTAGACCTTAGTGGGTTTGGTCAGCTGAACTAGATTAGTGTTAAAATATGAATTTGCTAATGGGAAGGTACTAGAGCTTGTTATTATGCAACATTAGTATAATTCTATTGAAAATATTTCTTAACCGCCTAAGAATGTCGAAAAGACAAGAAGTGACCAATGAAAATGTTAAATTTCAGCAAGTACGACATACAACAAATCTTTAAATATCTTGGTGATTCCCTCAGTATCCTACTTTGGTTTTCAACAATGTGTTTGTCACATAATTTAGTTTGTTCCGTTTAATGCTATAAGTGACAAAATTTAATGTTATTAGTAAGTGATTACTTACGTTCTTAATACTGTTTTAAAGACTAGAATTGGTTCTATACTTTTGGTGCAGTCATTTGCCTATATATCCCTTTAAACCAAAACAAACAAAGAGAAACTGATTATATGACCTATATAATGTGCTGCAACGGCGCTAAATCCTCCAGAAAATAATTTGCTTTAATAGGATAGAAAATATAGGTACGTAAAAATTGAAAATGGCCTTCCTCTGAATAAGTTCTTTCCAAAATTTAACGAAATCTATTTCATTTTCTTGATTATTTTTTGCCGTAACTGGTTATCACGTTGCTGATCATTCCTGGTGAAAATGTTTATCTTCTGGATGTTTTTACAAGACTTAAACAAATTTATTGCATTTTGCTGATCATTTTTGCTGTATCTGCTTTAAAGATAGTTATAAAAAGACTTTATTTTGGACAACTAAACAATTAAATCAAACCCAGGTTCTCTTTTCAGATAAGTGAACAATACGAGTCTATAGCGTGGAAATACAGGATGACAAAATAATAATGAATGTTATTTAATAACGTGAAATTTTGTAATTAATCCATCAAAACAGAAAATAACCAAACGAAAAGACCAAGAACCAGAATGCAATATGCACTTCGTGATTATTTTACTTGCCTGCTTGCACATCACAAATCCAACGTTTCAACATATTCTTTAGTTTCACAATGCACGAATATTAAAATTATGGATGAATGAAATTAGAATCCGGAAAATTGACTTCAGACATAGTCATTGAAGGGCTTACAATGTCATCTGCTGTACTAAATATACGTTCACTTGGTACATTAGTAGCTGGTGTACACAAAATCTTTTAGCTGGCTTTGCTTCAAATTGGCATTTTCTATTCATATACTTTCTACGATTATAATGATTTTTTAGCACCCAGACTAGGAGCAGATATGTCTTTTCTTTATCAACATTCATTTCAAGAGTAGATCTCAGTAATGCTAGCTAGCTCACTCGGTAGCACGCAAGTCTACTGATCGAAGGCTCGTGGGTTCGATTCCCAGGCTGGACATACTTTCGTGGAGCTTGGTCATGAATTATTTCTACGGCCAATCTCCCTCCTACTAATGGTTTTTATTATGTATAGCAGTTGTCAGTCACTGACGAAAGCTAAATTCAGGAAAAATAGCCTTTTCAGGAACAGTGAGTGGGTTGACTGACCGCCGTTATATGACCTATGCAATTTGTTGCTACGGCGTTAAACCCGACACATACGAACAAACAAATCATATACCAGCATTTGCTTCTATTTTATATCAAATAGATTTAGAATTAGACAATATGACTCAAATGAATAACTTAATTTTCTGTTAAAAGTAAAATATCTTAAGGTAAAAATAAATAAAACTCAGGACTCTCTAAAATAACTAGTTTTTTTACAAATTGTAATTTTAAAAATACAACAGTTTAGAGACATAAAAGTTTTACAGTACTAACCTCTCAATGTAATAAAATTAATCCAAATTAAAACTTAAGTTCAAGTTTTAAATATATAGTAAGTATAATTTTAGTTTCTGATCTGTTCTCTCCGAGTTTTCTCTTAGTTATGTCTTGATATTACTAAAAGGATCGGTCAATGACTGAAAATAGGCATAAACCAGTAGCCTGTTTAATTAGCCTAATCGTTCCGTAACAATACATTCGGAACTCCTCGGCTATTCGCTACGAATAAATTATAAGAAAGCAATCAAATGATCGTTTAGGCAATAAGTGATGTTTCAAAATTTATGGACTAAAGCGAAGCATTACTCATTGCCTAAATGATCGTATATTAGTTTACTTCAACACCGGTAGTTTCAAAATAGCGCCTAATATGTCCGAGATTATTCGCAGCGAATGGCCGAGAAATTCCGAGTGTATCGTTACGAAACGTTTTGGAACAATTAGGCTAATTAAACAGGCCACTGATCATTGAAAATTCATTATATTTTCCCGCCACTTTAAATTCAATAAATGCTTTATCAAAACATACATGTATTCAGTATAGATATAAAGGTAATTATCTAGTGCAAATGAATAATTCAAGTTTAAAGCCACTAAACGAAGACAAAATCTTTATCATAAATCTAAAAACAAGTAATACTATCTAAATAACTATAGAATACAACCGCCTTGGTATTATAATAACTCTCTCAAGCGGGTTCCCTTGTAGGGGTCAGGCTATTCAAAATATCAGTTTCTTATAAAAGTAGGGTACTTTTATAACATGCAAATTAGACTACGGAGATACTCTCTCAGCCAATCAAATTGCTTGAAAAGTATTTGATAAAACTTACTCGACTATGTTAAGTGTTGGTTATATCAAATCGTTTTGCAGTGATTTACTCGAGAAACCAGTGCGTGTAAGTTTTGAGTTCGCAAATATCTAAACTGATGTTAAAAAGAAACGCCTCATTTCAGCTAGGTACATAATTTTCATGATCAGAATAACAAGAGAAAACATTAGTGTTGTTAGCCGGTAAGAAGTCCTTGGTGACGTGTGCAACGTGAGGTCTGTCGTTTTTATTCTGATAGAAAAAAGTCTTGACGTTGCCAGAATATAGCGACACTCACATGGCATAACAGCTGGTCAATGTGATGTGTCCACGAAATTATCTCAGCAAAGAACTAGTTGTGACTGAAACACGTTTTAAGACACTTATAAGTCTGTGGGAGTTACATAAGTCGAAACACGACTCATCACTGAACTTCTAGTACCATGGCCGCGATGATACCAGGGTAGAGATAGACGTCGGTGACGATTGCAAAACTTTAGAATTAGTCCGCGGTACGGTTTACGCCAAGTAAGAAGCTTTCTTCATTGTTTGTCGACTTATTTGGCGAACACGGTTACCCTTTCACTACACGTGACGTAGATATTGCCGTAAAAAATTTATTACGCGAATGACGTTGGTATATACATAAATATTGTTGTTGTCTTGTCTTACCCACATTACACCCGTTCTAACTGAACGTGGCATATTGATCAGCAAACGTTTCTGTATATTTAAAGACTAATAATAATTGATTCGTTTCATTTTCTTGTCAGTATACGTTCATGTACGATTTTATAAAACTATTTACATGAGTTTCGTGAATTTTAATTAGCTTTAGCACGAAAATCACTGTACGAAACGTGTATTTATCAAAGCAGGAAATTTGTTTACTTCCGAATTGAAGTTGTGGTTATTTTTAGCCACGACGGGATGTCCCGACCTTGTTCGTCGAGTTCCGTGATTTTCCGTTGAGTCTTTACTTTCGTTTTTAATTGCGAATTTCAAAATAGAATAAGTATAAATTCTGGAGAAAATACTTGAGATTTTTGTGCCTGGGATGCGTTTTATATATTAGTTTAATGTTTGCATAAGTTTTAAGCAAAAGCATGATACTTGAAAATTATCAGCGTTCAGTTTAGTAAAGGGGCTTTAATGAGTTGTATGCCTTATTTTAATTAAAAACTTAAAAATGTAATACAACATAAAAAATCACCCTGTTACTCAAGGAAATGTTTTCATTTCTGTGGAATTGCATGAAAGTGATAAGGTAATAACTGAACATATTACTATGCAAAACTTATAACGCAAACAGTAGTTTTCTTCACATATTTTTTATTTTATGTAATACATGGGTATATTTGTCATCATTAAGCCTCTCGGTATGTTCACAAATGATGATGTGTTAAAATTTCTCATGCGGTCACGTTTGGGTGCCCAGCATCGGTAAATCCTTTTTTACTGAGTTCCATGAATCCTGTGCAGCTCGTTAGTGTCTTCATAAACATTTAAGGTTTGCTGAGACTGCGTGACATTGTAGTATTTGTCATCTTTGAAACATGTCAGTAAATATGCCAAGATTGAGCATTGAAAATCGGAGATAAGTCGTTTGACTGATACCCCATTAACAGTTACAATCAGCGTGTTCAGTAACTACTGTTAGCTAACGTTACAGGTACAGTAAAACTCAATCAGAAGACAACTCAACCCGTGGATAACTCAACTCAAAGTTGTGAAAACTCAACCCGTTAATTGGGGATTGAATAGTCTCGGTTTGGGTTGCCTTTGGGTTCCGACCCTAACTGTACGGCACGTTACGGAACGTTCGGGGTTGATGATCAGGCTACATGTCATGGAGCAAATTTATTCAAACAGTTAATTGTGGAGTGATATTGACCATTCTGGCAAGCTGGGTTTGTAGTGATAAATGGGAACCACAACGCCCAACGCTACCAGGGTGAAGTTTTTTTAATAACGTTGCTGAGTAATACGCCATCGGACGTCTCTGTCTTTTTCTCTAACAAGGTAACGCCAGTCCACATTCTGCCCAGGCAACAATTTAATTTCTCAGGGCTTATAACATTAAGATTTTAGACCTGTCGCCATTTTTAGTAGACACGAATCCAAATGGACGTCTTCGGGACGTGTTCGACAGACGCATGCGTCACCGTCTTGGACAGTATGTGACGTTATCCGGTAACATTGCTTTACATGAGGAATGGACAAGCATCCCACTACGTTTTTACGACGTCATATTGGGTATTCAAGACTCAGGGTTTTAGCATTAGTAAATTCAAATTAGACGCTTGTTCATTATTAAATTTTGTTAACTTTTTTTCTCCTACTGGGCTTTTGATTATGTGAATATTTTCTTTTAAAAACTCGTTACATATTGTTTTTCTGTTGAATACTCATGACAAATGATTGTTTTATCGTCATGTTAAATTACATATTATAAAAAAACTTAAGACAATATTTACGTTTCTGTACCTATTTGCGATATAACTTTTGCTTAGTATATTTTAATTTCTCAATGATTTCGCAAAACAGGTAATGGAAAAACTGAACTAGGACGTGTTTCCATTTAAGTATTACACAAAAAAGGTGAATGGAAAAACTGAACAAGGACGTGTTTCCATTTAAGTATTACACAAAAAAGGTGAATGGAAAAACTGAACTAGGACGTGTTTTCATTTAAGTATTACACAAAAAAGGTGAATGGAAAAACTGAACTAGGGCATGTTTTCATTTAAGGTTTACACAAAAAAGGTGAATGGAAAATAGGGCATGTTTTCATTTAAGGATTAGACAAAAAGGATAAAGGGAAAAACTGAAGTTGGACGTGTTTTCATTTAAGGATTACACGAAACGGGTAAAGGAAAAACTGAACTAGGACGTGTATTTTTATTTAAGGATTATACAATAAGGGTTAAAGGAAAAACTGAACTAGGACGTTTTTTCATTTAAGGATTATACAATAAGGGTTAAAGGAAAAACTGAACTAAGACATAATTTCATTTCTCAATGATTGCACAAAACGTGTAATGGGGATTACTTTGTTTCTATGTATTCTATCTTTCATTGATTTGAAACATATAATGTGTAGTTATAACAAAGTCAAGCCTCGTAATAATGACTTAATACATATTGAAATACATTTCAATACTTTTTATTCGTTATTCGAATTTGTTGTTTTCTGATTGAATGATGTTTGTTGTTACCCGATACATCCGTGCAGGACGGATAAGGTTATTTTTTTATTATTGTTGAAAAGTACGCAATGCAGATTGAAAACAGATGTTCTGTGTACAGACATTTGTGTTTAATCTCTGTTCCGCGTGGATACATTAGTTACAAGTTATGCTTTCTTTATCTGAAAAAAACCTCGTGAACTTGAATTCCGAATTGAATAAACTCAACAACTCAGCCGATTAGTGTATGTAGTTTAATTCAAGAGATCTAATCCAAAACGTTTGTGCCTTTCAATGTAAAGAATGAAGAGTTTATAGCGGTCGTTTTTTGCGTGAATAGGAAAGTTTGTGTTCTATTTCCATATTATATTACACTCGTTATTAAATGTCTTTTATTTATTATAGTTTATTTTTCTTTCTCGGAAAATATTACATCAATTATAAAACAAAAGGGTCCTGAGAACCATGGATTGCTTACCTGATGTTACTTTCCAATTAAAAAAGCTCTATGCCATACACTTCAGGAAAAGAAGATTTTTCAACATTTCCTTGTAAATATGGGAGCGGAGCCAATTTGGATCCCAGAGGCATAATTTCAGTTGTATTCTTAAAGGACTACATAGTGATGCTACATGCCAAATTTGGTTACTGTAAGCCACCTGTTTTTTTTCACAATATTATGTTTTAAGAAAACAAATGCAGTTGTATACAGCTAGTGCAAGATGTGGGATTTTTAAACTACCATTTGCCTACTCTTAACAAATAGACTATTACCGGTATTCAAACGTTAGGATTTTCCCTGTGGTACAAACAAACCTTCTTCGCCACTTTCATAATATGTGTACATGGAACAATAGGATTTAATCTGTATTTCGTGCTTTTCAGCAGTTATATGAAACAAACTAAGCCGCCTATGCCCGTAGCGAATGACTAAGGAGTTCCGAATGTATCGTTACGGAACGTTTTGGAACGTTTATGGTAATTTAACAGGCTACTGGTCACTGGGAAACCCTGGCGATTTTCCTGGCAACATCAACCAATCAGATAATGTCTTACAGTTTTGTTGAATGAACAAAGGATACCGGCAACAACATCATTACAAAATAAAAGTCAAATTTGCGATATCTGGTTCGCAAGTGTTTCTGTCAAGGTGGGGAGGGGGGTTAGTTAGCACATCTATTTTTCAATAAAATTGTTAAACTGACTTGTTTTTCTTTGAGTGGGGTTGATAGTCTATTTCAAAGTAAGAAATTGTAATGATTTTCCTTTAGATTCGTCGATTTTCACGGTATCCAATCTTGTCCTAGTTGAGATTTTGGTACCATATTTGCGCTAGAATGCACTTTAACGATACGCGCCCACTGCGCATGCGTCATTTTGCAAGTGCGCGCCCGATGCTAACTTAGCAATAATGTAAACAAATATCGTGCCGACATTTTTCATATTTTAGTTTTTATTTATTGGAGTTAACGCCGTATCAACACAATTTAGGTCATTTCACGGCGTCCAGCGCACCTTACCTAGCTTTCCTGGACCATTGTCTATAACCAGTACTCACCTACCCTTCCACAAGGCCGAAAACTTCTCCATATTATCTAATCGATGGAGGAAAATCGACATTATTGTCAAATTTTCATGGAAGGGTATAACCTCCCCGGGTGGGATTCGAACCCGCACCCCCTCGGGCACGAGTATCCAAATCCCGGCGCGCTACCAACTGCGCTATCGACCCGGGTTTACATTTTTCATTGAGTCGGTACTGACGGTGACCGTAAAAAAGCGGGGGGTTCGGGGGCAGCAGCCCCCGATAAAAGACAGAAAATATAATGAAATTGAAATAAAAACACTTACCTTTTTTATTCAAACAGGTCAAAACTGTTTTCATGAAATGAATTGTCCTGAATTGGCTGAAGTTCATATTAACCTCATAGATGACGTCATAACACAATTTTCGGCGCCGAAAGTCGCGCGCAAGCGCTTATCATATTTCTACTTCCGGTGAATTACTACGTACCGGTAAAGTGCAGTAGACCCCATATTTGATATTTTCGACAGTTAAATTATACCTATTGTCTGCGCTTTGAAACTAATAACCTTAGTAGATTTAAGAGTTATACTTAATCTATTTAATGGTGTGATTAAGTGCCATCAGGGAATCTGTATATTTTCTGTTACATCAAAAAATCGACATGAAGTGGTCTACTAAACGTAGTTGTACCCCTTGTACATGTATATATGTATATAAACGGTAGGTAACTTGACAATTCCCTGTGGTTTCACTGCAGACTTTCCAAATGATTGACGTAGAAATTGTTTCGTTTGTATGTGTGTGTTTCTAATACTTTCACAGAACTGAATAATAGTGTGTTGTTTTTTCCCTATCCTTTAAATTTATTTTTGAAACCTTCAAAGACGATTGTTGATGTATTTATTATTCTTTCTATACAGCGTACATGTGCATGAATGACGTCAAACTTTCACATGCATTGTCGTCTGTATTTACACAATGTCCTCTGAAGTTTTCCCACTCATATTATTACATAAAATGAGTTTTCCTATATGAAATATACTGTATTACATCATTATTTAATGTTGGACCGTATTGGCGTTCCATAGATCGTATTTACATTGTTTGCATTTAAATTGTACATCTTTACAGTTACATTATTTTTGTTATTTTCTTTATTATATGTTTATGTTTCTTTTCGTATTCATGCTTGTTGATTAATAAGCTAATGACCTAACATCTTGAAGACCGGTATGAAAAACCATTAAAATACTGAACTAAGTTTTGACCTAGTATGCTTTCCCAGAAAATTACGCATTCGTGGAATATCTATGTCAAGGTGAACACGCTCTGTAGCAGACGATAAAATATCTCAGCCAGCAGCAGCCTCGGCTTTTAGCCAATCAACATAAACTGTTATCAAGTTTTATCTCGATCAAGTTACATACATAAGCATGAAAGTATTTCAGTAACAAACTAGTAGAGTTGCTTTTGTCTATATTACCTAAGGTAAATTGAGTCTTCATGATTTTATACGAATCAATTTAAAAGTATTTACATCGATGGTATTGATATCGGAATGGTTATAATATAGGAACATTTTATCTTCAAAAATGAGACTTAAAATGTAAAAAATTCTTCGTATTTTGTGATAACCAATGTTGTCCTTACAGTGGAAATTTACTGTATTAGATACCATCAGTGCTTTTATTTTAGACTGCTACAAATTATTCTACAGTGTTTGGCGTCTGAGTTAAAATATTTTTTTTCTCCAAACGTTTTAGTTAATGCAACTATTATGAAAACTTTTTTTATGAAAAAAGAAACTTTCCTGTTATGAATAATTATATGATCTTTTTCAAATATCAACCCAATTTTGACTGTGGTTTGCAAATAATGCATCCTTATTGAGCGGAGGGACCCTCATTTAAAACAAACAAAACATAAAACAAGACTTGCGAACTAAGACAATGTAATATTTTATACAACCAATGGTTTATCATAAACAAAAACACTTGATTAAACAAAACTATTGCAACACATTAATTGACGAGTAAGGCGTATTAACATGTAGACCATACACTTGTGCTATTCAGCGCGTGAGTTTAATTGGGTTGAATTATTATTTAATTGACAGAAGTACTTATACACTGGATGTTACTATACGGACCCAAAAAAGAAACCTGACAGTATATTATTTGTTAAATTTCTGAACATATCATTGGGATAGAGTCAAACCAAAGATGGGACATTATACTACTATGTCTTCCTGAAGAATTTATGAAATGTGATTTTTCTAGGGCATGCGTCAAAATGTTAAATGATGTCGAATGTAAAGTAGGGGTCAAAACTTATGTTGGCATATTTAAGTTTTTTTTTCCATTAAGATGCTTCCAGTGGTGTTAACTTGAAATTTCTTGCGAGTTTGTCTGAAAATCTAAGTTCTAATGCTTGCTCCCTAGCATGACCTTCTCTGACTATAATTAGTGCTTCAATACGTCTTCACATCGAGTTTACGTATTGTTGTACGAGCTGATTAGGAAGTTTTTCCACTCCCTGACAAGGGCATTTGCTAGCTCGTTTACAGAGGCTAACTTGCTCAACTGGACGCATATTCGGAGAATATGCCGGCCAATGTATGACGTTTACATTAGCCGCTGCAAGGCGAGCTTGCATGATCATATGATAATATATCAATAAGATAAGTGTAAATTGCATAGAAAATTTGGTTTTTCCTGGTCCAGTAAAATGACGCCTAGTTTTAATCACAACTACCAGACTAAAAATGCGAGCAAGCGTAAAGAGTTAGACGCAAGAATAAAGCTATATTTTCAACTCTCATAAAATAAAATGAGTATATGTTAGTTTTAAATGTCAATGAGCCAGTCTATGTTTTCGGGGAATCACCTAGCAATTCCTAGTAAATTTCATTTTTTTTATTTTGTAAATTTGGACCCCAGCCTTTCACAACCCGGCGAGAAATGAAGTGATGCAGAGCTACTTATTTGTGCTGGTCGGATATTTAATATCTACTGTTTTCGGGTGAGTTTATTTCTAAAAGAATTATATTATGCGCTTTATAAATGCATGTATTATATATTGATGTTTTTACATACATAATGATTTTTTTCGCACCGGATTATATATAATACAGAGATATAATAAGTCCATTTCAACTATCTTCTGTGTCATACATAATTACCTTAACACTTTGGTAAATGTGGGATTTGTTTTCAAATTTTTAACAATATTTGAATAATTAACAATACTTAAGATTTATGTAAATGTTTAACATTTACTACGAGGACACTTGTATAACGGTTTGCGGTTTTGCAAATATTATACTATAAGTGATTTATACAAGCCGTCATACATTCCATTTATCTCATACAGATGTTTGAGCTTTCCAGGGGTATAAAAATGTAAGCCAACCAGCTAATTCAGTTGGTAATTCTCAAGTCTTTTGATCGAGAAGTCCAGAGTTTGATTCCTGAGCGGAGACATTCTTGCTAGGAGTTTTATCATGAAATGCTTTCTACGGCCATTAATCTTCCTAGCACTGATTCTCAACCATGGAAGGCAGTTGTCAGTCACTCATGGATGTATGCTGCTAGTAACTGGTTAACAGCTAAATTTAGTAATTTAGCCTTTACAGGAACAATGAGTAGGTTAACTGACCACCGAGATATGACCCTATAGTATGTGTTGCTACGGCATTAAACCCAACAAATATTAAAACTGACCGCCGTGATATGACCCTATAGTTTGTGTTGCTACGGCATTAAACCCAACAAATATTAAAACTGACCGCCGTGATATGACCCTATAGTTTGTGTTGCTACGGCATTAAACCCAACAAATATTAAAACTGACCGCCGTGATATGATCCTATAGTATGTGTTGCTACGGAATTAAACCCAACAAATATTAAAACTGACCGCCGTGATATGATCCTATAGTTTGTGTTGCTACGGCATTAAACCCAACAAATATTAAAACTGACCGCCGTGATATGATCCTATAGTATGTGTTGCTACGGCATTAAACCCAACAAATATTAAAACTGACCGCCGTGATATGATCCTATAGTATGTGTTGCTACGGCATTAAACCCAACAAATATTAAAGCACATATACATATATATATCCCTCTTACCAATGTTTTTTTAATAATGTAGGGCAGTTGGCAGCGAGGGGTCGTAGGTTCGATTCCTGGGCGGGGCATACTTTCGTGAAGCTTGAAACATAAAATCATTCTACGGTCATTCTCCCTCTTACCAATGATTTGTAATTATGTAGGACAGTTGTCAGTCACTGACGAAAGTATGCGCTTAGTAGTTTATTAACAGCCTAATCCAGAGATTAAGCCTTTTCAGGAAGAATGCGTAGGTTGACTGACCGCCGTTATATGACCTGTATAATGTGTAGCAACGGCGTTAAACCCAGCCAACAAACACCGTAAACCAACAGGACTTGACCAAATTTACTCTTCTATGTGTACATTCATATAGGTTTATGTAAAACAAGTTTGATAAATACAATTAAACGAAAATGGGTGAAAATATGACTGCGTTTCAATTATTATGATTCAAGTAAACAAAGGAAATCTGACGCTGACGTTTGAATTCCAGAATACGATGAATATTTGCTAAGCGTCAAGTTAAAGCCCCTATATCAAAAGTAACTCCGTTTTTTGACTGCAAAGAAAATAGACATTTATCTATTTCAATCACCTCTTATGAACAAGATTTTTTAAATATATGCAAATATTGCTTAGATATGTTCATGTCATTTGTTTATTTCAAATTGAAAGTAGATCGAAACCGAAAGTAGAATTTGGTTGTCAAAACTTGAAACATTAGTTTTGATCAGAGTATTTTAAAGATGAAGTCTTATTAGAGAAAAACCTACTCCGAATTACATACTTAAGCTTTTTTAACTATTTTGGATCAGGTATATTTAACATCAACGTATAAATGAATATAGTGTGTTTTTATAAAAGTACCCCCACTTTTTTAAGAATTTGACATTTTTTCAAACTCAGATTTAGAAAGCAGAACGGTTTGAACTGTTAATTGTGTCTTTAATGCATGTTATAATTTAATAACTTCATGGTTGTAAAACAGTTTTCAAGTCTACTGTTAATGAAAATATCTTCGTATAGTGGCTTTAAATGACGTGTTAACGGGCCGAATTATTATTTTAGATGAAATGCGTGCTTAAATGTCAACCTTTAAAAGACCATTTATATCTATTATTTAAATCATGCTAACTGTTCCTGATTTTGTAGGCCCCTTGTACTGTAATAAAATTGAGGGGACGACTGCGTTCTTTGTGACACGTTTATCAAAGAATTGATACATTGTTTTTGTGTTGTTTTATCACAAAAAATTAATTTGATGTCTGCGTGATTTTAAGGGAGACCGGAGGGCGCCCCCATTTGGGTCCAAAATGTGCATAATTTCTATTAAAATAATGACCCGGGGCCCTTGCTCCAACTGGTCGCCCCCTTTTTAATCGGGCCCCTTTTTCAAAAATCCTGCATCCGGAAGTTCAACTTGCATACAAACGCAGTGTCATGCTGGTTTTTTTAGCGGACGAGACGCGACTTGTCCACGTAATGTATCTGTCGAGATGCAATGTAAATACACTCTGTGCACTCTGTACGGTGGTCAAGTAGTTTAACATTTAAAGAATGTATTTCTGTTTCATACATTGACCGAGCAAATGTTTAGATTTTGATATTTGCTACGAATATTTGATTTATTCGTTCTTCGAGAATCTATCTAAAAAGTAACATATCTAAATGTAGAAACCTTTCTCAAAACTGACAGAGTCAAACCAATTCCATTTGTAAAGTATACTAAGAAAATAATGGAATAAACAAATGAGCTAAATGTTAAGCTAGCGCCTAAATTTAAGGTGCAGCTTTTTGTCGGTTATCCATATAACTGTTCAGATCAAAACCCCGATGTCAAAACGCCAATTCTGTGTACTAAATAAAACATTTATAAGCTTTCTATACAATGAATTTATATTCTGGTGGAATACTGGACTACTCTTATAAATGTATTTTCATGTTGTATGATTGTAAAATGTAAAGGCTAATAATTATACATATTAATAAATTATAAAAAAATATATCCGTCATATTTAATTTTGACACTTTCATGAACATTAATCTAAAATGAAATTTTCTTTTTTTATATTATTCAAAATAATAATTACAAACGGAAATATCAAGTCAATGATGAAATAATTGTTCGGTGTCTAATATTTGCACATAGAGTTAAGACCTACCTGTTTTTATATCATAAACATGTAAAACGCAAGTTTAAATACGAAACTAAGAACAGAAAGACAAAACTATTTCCTGCAACTTTAAAAATGTAATTAATTTTAATAAAGCTGTGTTCTTAGTTTAATTAGTCACAAGGAAATTTCATTGCGAAAGTGTATTTTGAGCTATCTAGCATAATTCTATTCGATGTGCTTTATTTCTCTATATTTGGAAACGTCACCTGCAACTGTAGTGGAAGGATAATGCTACACGACTTTTCCTCAACTCCTTCATTCCTTAACTTTATAGTATTGTTTAATTCAAACTGATTTCTTACCAAAGTCTTATTTATCCTAAAATGCAAATTGTTTCCGGTCACAGTTTTTTTCTACATACGTACACTTAACAAAACTTTTAAGTATACGTGTATATTTTTGCTCGTATCTAAGTAAGTGCTTGTCCGATTTAAGTCAAATTTTCAACAAATATAGTTTAAATACGGATTATTATTATTCTATTTATTTCATTACATAAAACGAAAGAATAAACAAATAATAACAAACACATCACAGGGTGTGAAAATGTCAAAGTAAAAAAATTAGGATTGCGATTTGCGTGACTAAGTGAATGTGAAAAATGATAGTGGAATTCTGATAAATGTTTCAATTATTCTCTCTCTAATAACAAGTGTGGCCTCCACGGCTGTTAGGAAACGTTTGGCATTGCGTTCTAATGGATCTCTTATATTGATGGAAAAGATTCAGACATATTCCCGCCCACTCGCGCACAGTCCTTCCGCGTATCTCAGCTAGGGCTTGGGCTGTAACACCACGACGTAAACGGCGGTTCAATTTATCCCATGCAAGTTATTCTATGTTTAGCTACATATTTCGGCGGTATGCACACCAGCGTGATGTTGTTGTCATGTAGTAATTCTGCTGTTGCTCTTGCGGTGCGGGCTTTCGCGCCATCCATTTTAACAACCCAATAGCTGTTCCTCGCTGTTTTATTGTTAGCCGTACCATTTTGTGTTTTTTGGATGTGTGGATCGTTATACTGTCTACATCGACTATGTGCAATTTTTATTCAAGCCAGTCACGATTTCCTCGTGCATTTAATAAATTTCATCGACTCACGGTCCTACGCGCTGGTTAGCCTTACTTTCGGAAAAATGACTACGCAGTAATAATTGAAATATACCCAATAGCAGATGTACATAATTTCGTTAAAAATACTGGTTTATATAAAAGTTATACACAATAGAAATATGTATACTTTTAAGTTTTGTTAAGTGTACTTATATTTATGAATTAAAAAATAAGCCCCTTGTTTCTATTAAACATGGCTAGATGCATTAACACTGGGTTCAACGCTTTATAATTATAACTTTAAATATATATATTTTTGTTAAATCCATTTTACTGGAAACATGCTTTACATACGGATGACACATGTCAACAGCGAAGTTCACCCCTTCGTTAAAACGTCGGATCCGAAACTGCATTTATCTACATTTGCCGCGTCTGGATATCATTATAATCCAAAAAAATCTGGCATTTTCTTCTTGACTTTTTCCTATACAGACCGTTTATCCTTGCTTGCCAAAATGTCGCAAAGCCACGTTTTCGGAACGATGCTAATTTAGCATCGTTCCAATGGTAACAAGAAAGTATAAGATTACTCTTTTCACGCCTCAACAATTTTCAACATAGACAAAGAGGGGTAGTTCAAGCGTGAAACTCATTAACATCTCATTTAAATGTAATACAACGCTGGCTTGTGTTGTCGTTCTTGAAACTCTTCAGGAAAAGGGAGGTTACTCTCAGGACATATAAATTTTGCAATGGAGACGGGACAACTCAACCCGTAGACAACTCAACCCGTGACAGCTGCAATGATTACTTGTTGGAGTAAAAAGGGCCTACGATGTTTTTGACAATGCCTGTTATATGCGTAACATA
Source organism: Mactra quadrangularis (assembly GCA_025267735.1). NCBI lineage: Eukaryota > Metazoa > Mollusca > Bivalvia > Venerida > Mactridae > Mactra > Mactra quadrangularis. The sequence continues at coordinate 29,538,382 of CM046295.1, read as the reverse complement.
ATTACATCATTCGATAGTAATAAACAATATTAAATGATCGTATTATATTAAGCAGTGGCTTGAGTTACGGTACCGTAACTCTAGACCAAGGTTCTAGAGTTACGGAAGTTCCGTAACTGTAGACAACCTTGACAGGGTTGGCTAGATTTACGGAAGTCAAATAACATGCGTATGTTTCAACTTTTAAACGTCGAAAAACTTGTTTAAATTCATTATTACTCGAAATAAACAAATATTTACCGACGTGACTTATCCAATTGTTATTACACCTGCCATTTTGGATATGACTAATACACTTACCGGATGTTTAATATACGGCGATATGACGTTGTCGCCTTCAAAGTGTCACATTAAAAGTTTACTTGAGCAATTTTAAGTTATAGAGTTTGATTATAATTTGGAATGATTATGTATAAGTGTGTACGGAATTTTAAACAAATATTTATATAGGAAATATACGATTCTTAGAGTAATTTTAATTGTGAATAAATTGCATGTGCAAAACATTAATTTGACTTAAAATTCGTGAACAAAAAAATGGGAATGTAGCTTGATGCAAAAGAGCTTAGTACTTGGGGGAAAACCTTAAATGAATTGTAAGAAAGTCGATGTTTTTGTGAAAAAAATCAGCTTGTCATTCCACACCAAATCTTTTAAATTTTAACGAAAATATTAACGATCTCGTTAAAAAAAAACATTGATAACCAAAAATGAGAAGTTGTCAGCTCCTTTTGGTTAAAGAAAATAGTCCAGAATAATCTTTGGTTTGGTGAGATCGCTGCTGTACATGACCCTAAAATGTGTTGATGAAAATTAATTCTTTGACTGGTTTATTTTGTTTGATAAAGTAAGATAAACCTTTCCATGAGCAAACCACTTGAGAAGTCAAGTGCTATCCTTTTGTTAAATTCTGTTAATTTATACTTAATACATTATTTTATAGATAATATACATAATAATATATTCTTTAATCAAAAAATAAGTTCAGGACATCGTTCCTCCAGCACTCCAGTGCTTTGATTAAACTTAAGTTAGAAAGTGAGTCAAATAGCCAAATGGTAATGGAGAAATGTAAAGCAGAAGGAATTGATTACGAGGTGAGACGTTCTTTTTTATTTGATTGAGTTTCGGCAATTTCATAATTTCGTTTATTTGGAATGATGAATGCAATATGATGATTCATCTTTATAATTCCATTATCATTTACAGTACAGTACTATTTCAATCATCACTGTTCTGAAATAATAGATTAAACTAAAAGTTCCTTTTGAAAAGGTTTATAGGGTGACATGCTTTTTTAACCTCACAAATAACTTTATTTGCATACTTTGCTTGACTCATACTTTGTATTGGCAGATGAAGGATCATGCTTTCCTATTTAAGACGGAAAAGGAACAGGAAGTAATCAGAAGCTGGTGTGTAAAAGAGGGAATTGAACTCACGCTCTAATGTAAGTGCGTTTTAACTTCCATAACTACCCCTTTCTAATTCAATTTTTTTCTCGCAAGAAATTTGTTTCGTGCTGTGTCATTTTTGCAAATTAACCTCTAATATTCAAAGCCTCCTTTTCGGTTGGTGTTTTGTAATTTTTATAAATGAATATTACTGAAAAATCTTATGCATAAATCAATTAGGATAAAGAACCTGTGAATAATAGATGTTTTTTCTGTGGAAAAACGATACTTGTCTGAGCTAATCTTATACAGCAACCTTTTTCTGGTATATCACTTAGAGAAAAAAATATGAATATACTCCGACAAAATTTCAGTAGCCGACATGTAATCAAGTTATGACAACATATGTTTTATTCGCTAATTTATATTTATGTAAAACCGGAAACTGGAAATATCTCTTTTTTACAATGATCTGAATTTATGATAAATGAATGGAGTTCAAACATGATAACAGTTAAAGAAAGTATATATGTTTACCTTTGGAAAATAACCGTTGAAAATACTACGCTAATTGCAATATGATTCGAGATTGAATTCAATTTTTTTTAATTAGATTATTTACATGCCAAATCATTTTAGTAAAATCTGGATATATATGTATGTTATTAAATTTCCGTAAATGCAACCATTTGGTATGTATTCTTACAGTGTTTGATAAAAATATTTTCGTTTGCTTTAGCATTAAAAACTATCAACTTGTAATGAAATAAATGAACAATTTCATGGAAGTTATGTGATATTTGTACATTATCTAACTCCCTTAGAACAAAAATAATCAACAAATTAAAACGGTAAATTTTGACCTGCTACAGTTTTCGAAATAAGAATCATTCTGATTTAAACGCGGAAAGAAACCGTTTGAATGGTAGAAATAATCGAAGGAACATTTTTCAGAAATAGACAAATAGCTGATGCATGAACAGTCATTTTCTTATTTAAGCATATCAATTTGGTATTTAACATGTATTTGAATAGCGTATATGCACATTTAAATATTGTATAATGATATGATTGTAAAATAAGTGTAAACTAACTAAACTTTTCACTGTAAAAATAATACACCCCTAAATTTTGGTGTGTAATGAAACTGGCTATGTTTATATACGCAATGTTTACGTGGACAACCTGTACATTCGTGCTGAGCTGCTTTGATTACGCAAACTAAAATTATAACCGGGGATAAGTTTTTTGTGCGTCAACCAAGCCATGGTTCGTTTTTTTCTCAACTGTAAAAACATGAATAATTTTAAAAGTGAATGCGTTTGTTAAAATTATTGCCGTAATACATCCATGAGTTTCCGAAAGTGTGTATTATGATCGAGTAAAGCTGCTTAAGTCGTATGATATGATTTAGTAAAGATATGTTCAATAACAATTAGGCCGCGAGTACAAAAGCAATGCTTTCAATCACCGTGAAATTATTCAAGCTTTGACAGTTGAAAAAAACCGGACTCAACACACTACCGAACACCCGAAGTTGTTTAAAAGCAGTTGAAAAAGAGGCCAAAACTGGTACCCGTAGCATATTCAATTACATAAAACGTTACAGAACGTTCCGTAACGATACATTCGGAATTCCTCGGCCATTCACTGCGATTAATCTCGGAAATATTTTAACAATCGCATATTTGTGTATTAGATGAGATTATTCGCAGTGAATGACCGAAGAGTTCCGAATGTATCGTTACGGAACGTTCTGTAACGTTTGTGTAATTGAACAGGCTACAGTTACATGTAGGGTTTATAAAAAGATTTATTTGAGCCGCGGTAAAATCAGTGAAATTTTATGGTCGAAGTAATGAACTAAATACTTATTATGCCCTGCATAGAGTGATAATGTTATCAACTGTTGAATTAGGGATATTATCATACATGTTCTTTGAAGCTTTAAAATTGAGTTTGTTAGATGGGTATAGTCATGTTGTGGAAGGAGAACGCTTTATATGCTAGCGTTCTTTTGTGAAAAAATAGGCTCCGAGCCGCGTAAACGCATAGCCATTCCAAATGTTATCTAGCCGGTAATTTGTAAAATGAACACAGCCGTATCAAAACTATCTCTGCATATTGACTACAAAATATATTTACCAATCGAATTGATACAATGTGTTTTGTTAAAATTCAATTGACCAAAAGTTAAAATATAATTTTATATTAAAGTCTGTTAATGCTGTTTCTTGCGTAAAAAATAAACGAAACCGAAAGCAGAATTTAATCGTCGGTGCTAAAAATAAAATTCGACCATAAGAAATTTAAATTTTGTAGAAGATACTACCTACATATGGATTAATGTAATTGTAAAATAGTTCAGATAATGAATTATTGAATTTTATCAAAAGCACGAGTATATTTCTCTTTTTGAAAGGACACCATTATAAACCAAACGAACAATAAGGGGCATTATAGTACGAAGTAATTAAGTTCGCATCTACACACCAATTATCGCATCTATATACCTCAGGTTTCTTAAATTGCAATATTTCCATAGGTTCCAGGGAGCATTAGGACCTTTAAAAATGGACATCGAATTTTCAGTAAACGTTTCAACGAGAGCCGTGAAATACTATAAGAAAACATGATTAAGATAAATGTATGTACAAATGTACATGATAGATAATTTGTTTAATATTAATACAATTTATAAATGTATGAAGACAAAACTACATAATAAAAATGGCAAAACATGCATATCAGAAGAATAAGTATTGAATTAAAACAATTTACTGTAAAGACAAAATAAATTATAATCTTATTTATTAAACATTTTTCCATCAACATTCACGATTGTATGCCAGTACATTCTTGTGATATAATCAGCGTTCGTATTGACAACATAGTCACATGGTCTCCTAAGGGAAGAATTTAAAATAATTCACGTCAACTTTGGTGAGTTAATCCTTACTCATGTCAACTATTTTCTACACTCGAATTAATCTCGGATTAGCTATTTTTTTAAAGATACGCAATGAAAATAACCCCAAATTTAAAACAATCTGAGATTATATAGCGGGTCAGGAGTTAATCCTCCAGTAAAGAAATTGGGCAATAAGGTCCGTGCTATTTAAGTTTGACAGTGATAATTATCATGGGTTGTGAAGTACCGTTAAAAATGCCTTAGATAGGTTTGTAACTTGGATAAGAGCAAACATATAAACATTGAATTCATATACTTAAGAAATGAAGAAACGCAACAATGTAAATATACCATGACTATGGTATTATTTAGTTAATTCCTGCTTGTACCTGCTTTCATTCAGATTGATTCGTATTGTACATTAAACTTATTGCTTTTTTAAATTTTGTGTGAATAAATTTTTCACTGATGAATTAGTTATCATTGTAAATAATGAAATGAATACAGGGATGATAATAAAAAATAAGTGTTTTACATTTCATTGAAGCGTTTTAATCAGTATATATATATATAAAGGTTAAAATATGCTGTAACAAGCAAAATACAAAAAAAAACAAAAAACATCATCCAAAATGGACGTTTAATACTTATATTTTAACCCTACCGGTTTCATAATTATCAAGGGTTAACAACAATATAACGTAACGTCATTTTAGGTTGTCAATAGTAACGTGCGTACACATGTGTACGCACACACTGCAACGTCATTATATTACGTTTAATTTTGGTTTGAATACATTGATAAAATAACGTTCTTTTAACAACCTGGCTGAAACATCATTATGGTAAAATTTGTGAAATGGAAAAATTGAAAATTTAGGGAACACTTTTGAACACTTATCTAAATAAATACTTAAAGGTATTTGTCTTGTTGATGGGTCTCTTATCTGTTGTTCATGCACAGTGATGTTTGACCAATGTGAAATTCTTGACACCCATTACATATTAAAACATATAAAACATTATCTACAGTACAATTCAAAATGAATTCAGAATTATATGTTTTAATATGTAATGGGTGTCAAGAATTTCACATTGGTCAAACATCACTGTGCATGAACAACAGATAAGAGACCCATCAACAAGACAATATATATATATATATATATATAAAAGTTTTTATAAGCTGTCTTTCATATACTTATATGCGTGCTGAACATATACCAATAATCTTATTTTTATACGATACTTACAGGTGAACTGACCGACGTGCTGGACCACTGTGATTTTATTACAGAGTTTGTAAGCGGCGGCCCCAAGAATTATGCATACACAACGACCAAGAGTAAACATAACTGTAAAATCCGCGGTTTCAGTCTCAATTACACGAATGCCAAACTGCTCAATTTTGGAAGAACTAAACAGAACATAAAGACACTGAAAAGGTGGATAGAATAATGACGGATTGGAAACGTTACTTGGCCTCTCTTTATTTCGATCCCCATCATCCCAGTAGTCTGGGGGTCCGAGCAAACTGTACGAGGCGGTAAAAGCCGAAGGTCGATATAACATCGGAAAAAACCGAGTGGCTCAGAGACCAAGACGCCTATTCTTTGACCAAGGGAGTGAGACCTCATTTTTGTCGCGCTAGAGTGGTCGTTGAAGGATTAGACAGCCAGTGGGACGTAGATCTTATGGACATGGAAGACTTGGCCAGCGATAATGACGATTATAAATACGGGCTGGTAACCAATGACGTATTTTCCAGATTCGCCAGATGCGTACCTACAAAAAGCAAAACGGCTAGAGAAAGTGCAAAACAAACGAACTAGACGAAAGAAACGTGAAGTATTGGTCAGGTGGTTACATTGGCCAAAAAATATGACCCGTGGATACCGGAAGTTGACCTGAAACAGTATAGTTAATAAGAGGCAACTCTCTTACGACGAAACTAAACAATATGGAAAGGGAAAATAGTCAAGAGTGGCGGTTTTTCGGTAGCAGGGTTCCAAAAAACGTTTGCCAAATCATCATCGTCTACGTCATCATTATTACTTCTATAGCAAACTTGTCTCTCAACAACGGAAACCCGGAACTGTGGATCAGCTTATTGTGTAGCGCCATCGGATACGCCCTACCGTACCTCACACTTAGTAATGGACGACCACTACCTGTTTCTGAACAGCGACTTGTCAAAAGATCAACATCAGTCTAATCACCCGGGAGATTTCACCATAGAGTTTCCCTACCCCTACGATCTACGAGGTCAGTGGGTATGCGGTCTAATGGAAATTCGATTATCATTGAGAGATGATGTACTATACGTGTGTTCCGACGTGTGCGGAGAATCTTACGCCGAAATACGACGCTACCCGTGCTGAGAACATTACAGAAACCCAAAGGCAAAAATGTGCTCACTTACTTTCAATTTGACAACCCCTTGTACGTTAAAATAACGCTGAACACTTTATACCCTACATATAATATAATATATTGCACTCTACATTTGAAACCATAGACGTAGAAAAGTGGAGACGATTTTTCCAAAGGATGGCGGAAGGCCGAGTTAAACCTAATCAGAGAGGACATTACATCGTAGCGGACATTCATACGGGCGGAGATACTACGACGCCGGAAATTAAATTTGTCACCCAAGTGGCTCAAGACGTGGAAATGGCCAAGTCAGAAATCAGAGCTAATAAGAGACAAACCCAATCGTATCCGGCAAACAGTAATAAGAGAAAACTAATCCCTACAAAAATAGAAAAGTACCGAACTTCGAAGATCGCACGTTCGAAGATTTAATCATGAGTACCGAGAAACACGACAACAAGCTAGCCTTGTTTGATCAATCAGAAATTGAAATAGCCACACAAAAAGAGAAAATATCACCGTGAGACCCATCAATCAGCTGACGGAAGGTGCCGCTATCAAATGTAACGTACCCAGAACCTCCCGGACCTACATTGATCTCAAGAACCTACTAATAATAGTGAAACTACAAGTCATCAAAGCGGACGGCTCTAACCTGGAACCCATGGCCAAAGTGGGATTGACGAATAACGCTCTACACAGTATCTTTTCCCAAGTAGACGTCAATATTAAGCAACAACCAACCAGCGAAGTCAGAGCCAACTACGCTTACAAAGCTTACCTGGACACGTTATTACAATGCCAAAGTCAGCACGATTTAGACTGCCATCTGTTTATCAAAGACGAAAGCGGAATAGATATGGACGACACGGATCCTTCGGGTGGAAATAACGGACTGTTTATGAGGTCTATGTATACGTCGCAAAGTAAACAATTGGATCTCATCGGACGTCTACACGTCGACGTCTGTCAGCAAGACATATTGATAGTCAACTGAGTTCCGATCAACATCAAGTTGTGGGAGAATTCGGACAGGTTCAGGATACTGTCGAATGACGAAGCGAAGTCCTAATAAGTACGTATCACGGAAGCGGCGTTAAACGTGGCGTCGGTCAAAGTCAGTCCCGACGTTATTGAAGAAAAAATGATTTCGTTAAGACTTCCAGCGCCTTGTACCCCTACAATCGTTCCGTGATCAAGACCTACGCCGTACCCCAAGGACAATTTTCATTCATTGCCGACGACGTATTTTAATGCGAAGTACCCCAGCAGCTCATCGTAGGAATAGTAGAATCGAGAGCCATTCACGGATCTAACGTCAAGAATCCTTTCAACTTTCAACACTTTAACTGCAACTATGCCGGTTTCTTCGTGGACGGACAGTCGACACCCAACGAACCTCTACAGTCTAATTATAAGAACAATATATACGTCGACGCGTACCAACGGCTGTATTGGGATCAACGGGACAGAGCCGTTCACGTGAGCAGAATAGATTTTTAGGTGGGTCGGTACCTTACTCGGAGGTAAAAACGAAAATATTTTGTTCACCGTTTATTTTAAGTTGACAGGCAGATACCTTCATGCTTCTTGTTTGTTTTTCTGATAACCTTAGCGACGTTGTAGTTTTTTCACGACGTCATGGACGTCACAACGGTTTGCGCTAAAAACAGGCATGCAAATACATTAAACCGACATATTTTAGATATTGAATGTCCGAGGTCAATGATTATTATACCGAAATGTTTCTGAAATGTTGTTACATACAATCATATTGTTCCGATTAACCAAATATCACGTCAGTCGTAAAGATTGTACATTTTATTCCTGAATTTAGGGTTTTCACGTCTAAAAGGTTTCACTAATTGCCGAGTAAAAATGGTTATTTTCATATTAAAGCAGAACGGTGGTCAAATTCTTATCGCGATTTTTAAAATTCACGCACTTTTTGTGTCATTTTAATGGAATAAAAAAGGAAAGTGAACGTTCTCAGTTTTTCACAATATCGCGTTCAAAGTAAAATTACCTTCATTACAACGACGTTAATATAACGTGACGCTGACGTTGTGATTAAAGCATTTGTTGTAAAAATAAGTAGAAGCGGATTTTGATTGACTTATGTTAAACTAATTTTGAACAGATCAGATGCTGAGTGTCACAAGAAATTAATTATGAACTGGAAAGAAACTACAATATTGAATTTACAAGAAAATTACATACATAACCCAAAATCACAACGTCAGCGCAACGTATTATTAACGTCGTTGTATTGAAGGTAATTTTACTTTGAAAGCGATATTGTGAAAAACTGAGAACGTTCACTTTCCTTTTTTATTTCATTAAAAATGACACAAAACGTTTGTAGTTTTCAAAAATCGCGATAAGAATTTGACCACCGTTCTGCTTTAATTTGAAAATAAACGTCATAACTCGGCAATTGGTGAAACCTTTTAGACGTAAACACCCTGATTTTAGTGATGCAATGTACAATCTTTACGACTGACGTGATATACATATGGGTTTAATGTACTTGCATGCCTGTTTTTAGCTCGAACCACAGTGACGTCCGTGACGTCGTGAAAAAAAACCGAAAACGTCGCTAAGGTTACCAGAAAAACAAACAAGAAGCATGAAGGTATCTACCTGCCAACTTTTATCATAATCGGTAACCATAATATTGTTTTCGTTTTTACCTCCGAGTAAGGTACCGACTCACCTTAAAGGCGGCTACTGTTTGTAAGTGTTCAGACCTCAAGGCGATATTAAAGACAGACCGGACGAGAGAGCTCATACACGATTGGAATTAAAATTCTCCGAAGCTTTACCCACCACCTGCACGGTGAGTGCGTACATCACATTTTCGGCCTTGATGACCATTGACGGCACTCGACGCGTGACCTTTGAATAATGTATTCGAGCGAAATATCGAGAATCCTTAGAGCAGATCCATGCATCCGTCCACGTTTCGGGGGCGTACTGTCCGCTGACGAGTTTCCTTCGAACGTCAGACGACGACCTCTAATGTACGTGGTTAATACCGAAGAGAGAGGAAAGCCGGGTAACCACTGGCTAGCCTTTTACTTTTCCATGAAGGGTCCGGCGGAATTTTTTCTCCTGTGGAGACGCTCCTGAATAGTATCGTCGAAGATTCAAGAACGTGTTAATGCGAAACGGTCCTCGCTACGTGTACAATAATGTACTTGTACAACCGTTCGGCACTAGAACCTGCGGTCAATAGTGTATTCATTATCTCAACTACGAAGTCGAGGCAGGTCCATGAAGCGAATAACGCGTTTCTGGCATTTAAAATATCAACTCACGTTTTTTTATTATTATATAGTGTTACTATATATCAGAAATATTGTTTTTCAATGATGCTTATATATGTCGTAGATTTTTTCTGTCGTTTTTTGTCAATAGCATCTTGTATTATGTACCTATATTATTACTTCGTATATGTAGTGAACATGTGTCTGTTCGTGAAAAGTATAAAAAATGTATCGATTGTGTTCATTTGACTTTGTACGAATGTATCTATTGCGTAAAATTTGAGCTTCGTTTTGGTCATCATAGTATGCTTTAGTATAGTTTAAAGTATATTTCTTATTGTGATTTGCTTCTATAATCAATAAAGTGTAGAAAAAAAACCCTACTTGTTGTTATTTTCTTTGCAGTTACGATGATGTTTTGCTACTGAAACTATGATTGTATCGTAATAAATCAAAAATTTGATACATTGATATAGTTTCGCTATCAAAATATCGTTGAAAACGATACGTATCTGTCATGTACAAAAAAGAGAAAGAGAGGAGAAACACCAACTAGATTTAACGCCATTTATTTACCCCTCTCAATACGGTACTTAAGAGGTTAGGGTGGTCCCCCCTATAGCACTTTACAACATGGGTAATTCAATCAAAACAGGAATACAAATACCGTACAATTGTTTAAACGTTTAATACCGGTCATCAACACGGAGCCTGTATGAAAACACATAAAATGTACAGAGTCTTTGGTAAACATGGCTGACGAAAACAGTTCCGGTTCGTATCGTCCTCCGTGGTAACGTACCACGTTGCGTAAACCCAGAGTTCCTTCCGTTTTGAATGAAGCCGACACTGTCACCACCGTTACGTTAGATAATGTTCCTGTCCAGCCTTGTCGCTGAATCAACCGTGCGTAACGCCTGAGTCTGGCTTTAGCTTCCAAAAATTATTTTGTTTTTCCGTTTATCGTTAACTTGCCGGTGGGATTGGCCTGGATGACTCAACATCGCGTGATCCTTATACGGGATGGGTTTTAAGGATGTTGCGGGGTACATTTTGACATAACTGACGCACCCTTTACCTAGTGAATATTTATGTAAGACACCATCGATAATGAATATTAATTGTTGAAATTTTCCAAAATGTGTATTGTATCTGAGGTAGTGATGGAAAAAAGGAAAATGTTATAGGTACGTATGTTACGATCAAACCGGACAAATACCTGAGAATTATTCATTTCTAGATGCGTAAAATGCGAATTTATAGAGTTTGCAAATGCTTGAAAATACGTTTAACTGGAATATAGGAGTGAAACGATTTGTATTCATTTTGGATTATCAAAAATGATTAAAATATATTATTTATATTAGTTAAATTAACACGTTGACAACAAGCGCGACTTATTGAGAAATATATTAATATATTATCAAATACTTAACGACATCCGTTCTGAAGGAAAATTAAGTGACCGATATTCGTTCAAACATCCTCTCTGAAGAGGTCTAGAGTGTCAAATACTTAACGACATCCGTTCTGAAGGCATATCGAGTGGCATATACTCGATTCCAATTTCCATTTCAAGACCAGTTTGAGAGTTTGTTACTTACATTCACCTACACGATAGAACCACGCGCCTCTAATTAGACCGATGTATATATGCACCTTGTACAGTTTTTTTCAACGGAACAGGTCCGACCGGGTTCGAACACTATCTAATGACTAAACAGTAACGTCGCCCGTAAAAAATCGAGTACGGCTGGTCCGCTTATAAATGCTACAGACGTAAAGAGCGACTGAATACTAAGGGGACAACCCGGAATATGTAGAGTGGCTAAGTGCGCCAGGAGTGGTTTGATGACTCCACGTAGCATGATAGGATGACTTATCTCAGGATTGGTCTGTTGACTCCACGTCGCGTGATGACTCACCCTGGCGTCACGTCACTTCCGGTAAAACCCCCAAACCGACGCACTTGTAGTGTTACCTTTTTATTTCTACGTATATTTTATCACCTATACTATAGAAATGAACCTACCTTTTTTAATTTATACATTGATATTATAAAACAATAAATCATTCGAAAGTTGTGACAATACCATTTTCAGACAAGAAATATGGAGGAAATATGATAGCTCGAAAATGATGGGCATGCATTTGAACAAAACTCCGTCTAGTGCAAGTGAATTAACAACTATATGTCCCCGCCCAAAAATACTTAACCCTAAACTAATTTTCTCGACATATTTTTTCAACTCTACATCATTTGATAAGTTGAATGAAATCGGATGGCTAGTAATATAAGCATGCATTCGAACCTGTTATTTTCAAAATATAAGTAATGTCCATAGAGACATAGATAATTCCCTGATATTGTCCGACAATTTATCACGTGGCTCGGAGGGCGGAGCATAGGTGTTCTGGCGTAAGGTCAATTGGCGTCTCGTCTCTTATATTATTATCTCGGTCTGTGATTTCAACAATAATGTCTGAGTTATCCGAATGTAGCGGTATTTTTTATTATTATCTCGGATAATGATTACACGATAATGTCCAAGTAATTCGAATGTAGCGTTCATTTTTATCATTACTATTATGTCTTGGGTTCATATAATAAGAGAATACTGTATGCTATAGTGGCTAGTTTAATACTCTCTAAAAGACCAGAGTAAATGTTACAAATACTATACAGAAGGCGTGGCTTATCAGTACGTTTAACAGTAGTACAACATGATTGGTAGAATGTAAATACACAACAATTCTCCCCTATTAAATTCATTGAATAAACAATTCAATACAAATGACCTGAAACTGAAAACATTTACAATCATCAATCTTGGAGCAATAAATACAACATTCCAAGCAATAAAGTTACAGTGAAAATTAATGTAGCATTTCATTAGCACATAATTGTAATTTCACCATGAGGATTAAATACACCTCAGAGAGGTCATTCATTTATTTCCCACGCCAATTCAAGTCAATTCATTTTGACAGACATATATTTATTGATACTCAAGGCGTTGTGGCGGATGTCTATCCCTTAATGGGTACCTTCTGGCAGGTGTCTGAGAATTTACGACAGAGGGAGTATTACTTTCCCTTAGTAAAACAGACTGGTCAGTTGTCGGCACTGTGGAAGTTTTATTGGAATCAATTTGATCATAATCTATCCTAATTTCATCTGAGAGGATTTGGGGTTCAATTACGTTTTGCGATTCATTATTAAACCCTGACTTAATTTCAGTTTTACGAATTTGATCCACGTGTCTCTTCCAGGTGATGCCGTTACCTATATCTACTTTATATAACAACGGTCCGTCACGAGAAACAATACATCCTAAAATCCATTTTTCCTTTGAAGTCGGCCTATAATCTATAACTAAAACGTTTTGTCCTAACTCAAATTCTCGACATTTACTATTTTTAGAGAATGCATTTTTCATTAGCGCGTCAGTGACATGTTTCTGCATATCCGGTTTAATTAAGTCTAATGTAGTGCGCAAATAACGACCGAAAAATAATTTCGCAGGCGTTTCTCCAGTCGTGCAATGTGGAGTGTTTCGATATCCGAGCAAGAAAACATTCATTTTTAAGTTCAAATCCATATTACTACTTATTGCACGCATAGCGGACTTAAAAGTACCGTTAAACCTTTCAACTAAACCATTTGTTGATGGCTTGGCCACTGCGGTTCTAATATGACAAATTCCATTCAAATTCATGAACCTTGACCATTCTTCACAACTGAATTGGGGACCATTATCAGAAACAACTTGTTTAGGAATGCCATACCTAGCAAATAAATTCCGCATTTCATTAATTGTATTGCTAGCAGTTGTTGATTTCATTTTAAACACAGTCCGGAATACGTTTGCGAATCCGAAAATCTTGCAAACTTACTTTTTTTATTTTTAATCCGATTTATTTCAAATTTTCAATAAATGTAGATCTACATATGGGCATGACACCAGTAAACTTTCATCCTGATATCTTTACTAGAAATATGTTTAATTTTAAGTCAAAAGTCAAAATTCCCATGGGAATCGGCAAATTCCCATGGGAGAAATGCTCTCCCATGGGATTTTGATGGGAGAAAAATGGGAATTTTCTCCCATTTACAAATATGGGAGAAAATTCCCATTTTTTCAAATTCATCTTAACAAACATTTAGACACATAATTGGATAGATCTATAAGTACATATTATCATTCCAAAGAAAAAATACATAGTTTGTCATTTTTAAAGCTTTTAAACACCATTTAAGAATTCTCCCATATTATAAATGGGAATTTTCTCCCATGGGAGAATTCACCCATTTAGAAAATGGGATTTCTCCCATTCTGAAAATGGGATTTCCTAATGTATTAGTTTTTTGCTTATTTGTTAACGAATATCTAAGGGAGCTGTTATTTAATGACTAGATATTGCTTTTTATTTACTAATTGACTGTATTTTATGAGTAAATTACTCTGCATTGTTAAAAACAGTTCTATGACCTATTTTATAAACTAGTTTTATAAACTAAATTGATGCCTATTTTCATTTATAGTTGATGCTTTCTTTAGAGCTGCAACGATTCACCGGAAAGTCGATTCGATGCGTTTCAATATTTTTTAGTTTGATTAAATTTTTTTTGGATTCGATTTATTTACTAATATAATTTACTTCAAATATGCATTTATACATTTATTTGAGCTTAAAACTAAATGATATGATTAAATAAAAGTGTTACTGAAATTTGATAACACAAAACTCGAAAAACAGATAAATTTATATTTGCTTTTATCAAGTACGAAATGAATTGGGTACGAATGTAAAGGTCACAAAATGTAATGTACATGTAATTTCGACTAAAACGTGTAGACAGCATGGAGCATAAATTGTATAAAGATGCAGTTCTTGATATACTACTGTACATATAACATAAACCTACACTGTGTAGGCAAATATATTTAAATTGGAATTACTAAATCAAAACTTGACTTGCGCCCACAGAGCTTAAAAACTTTCGGTTTGTCAGAACAGGTAAAATTCAATTACACCGACCCAATTAGTGTAGGATCGGGGCATATACTATAAATATATTTTTTGAACAGAGTTTCCAAGACGTTCTGCTTAAAATCGTTATGGAAAACTTAAGAGAAATGTAAAAAAGTGAAGGTATCAGTATCAGTCAGTATCAAATCGAAATCAAATTTCGATGTATCGAATCGAATCGTTGCAGCCCTAGCTTTCTTAGTTAGAGCATGAATGTATTGTTTACATGTAAGATAATTGTCTGGAAACTGGTTAGGTGAAACAGTGACTAAAATCTTTTTTAGCAGTGTTTTAAACATTCCATCTAGATTCCCGTATGGAGCATATTTGCATGGAGTTTGTTGTTTTATTTATTGGTGTTAACCCCGTGTCAACACAATTTAGGTCATTTTACGGCGTCCACCGCACCTAACCTAGCTTTCCTGGACCATTGTCTGTAACAAGTACTCACCTACCCTTCCACAAGGCCGGAAACTTCTCCATATTATCTAATCAATGGAGGAAAATTGACATTGTCAAATTTTCATGGAAGGGTATAACCTCCCCGGATGGGATTCGAACCAGCACCCCCTCGGGCACAAGAATCCAAATTCCGGCGTGTACCAACTGCGCTATCAACCCGGGTGAGACTGTTCTGACATGATTTCTACCGCTATTCTCCCTCCTATCACTGATTCTTAATCATGTAGTGCAGTTGTCAGTCACTGACAAAAGTATGTGCCAAGTAACTGGTTAGCAGTTAAATACACATTTTCCAGGAAAGATGAGTACATGGGTTGACTGACCGACAAGTTGCGATTTATACAATGAGTTGCTTCAACACAACCCTGCCCCCCTCCCAAAAAAACTAACACTCCACCAAAAAAATACAAACTAATATTTTAAAAAAAAAATAAAAGGCACGGTTTTCTTAATCAAACTATCAATTAAAATATTATTTATATAATATTGTAGTCATAATAATCATTTACACATCATGTTTCATGCTCAAATTTAGAATATTTGATTCTCAATAACTTTATTTTACTGTGTAATGTGTATTTCAATAAAACCAAAAAATACATTTGTCTTACCTGGGCAGATCCAGGATTTCTAGATGGGGGAATGAGCAAGCAGACTGGGGGTCCAGAGATCCATAGGGCAAAGTCCTGGCTATAGCGGGCCATTATTTTACTATGAACATGTAAAATGAATTCAATGGAGAGGAGAAATATAGCAATCATGGAAACTTATCTATATAATCATAGTTGCGAACTTTTTCGGGGGGGGGGGGGGTCCAAACTTTCGAACCGCATTATAGCAGACTAATGCAACATATTGAAATGATCTGGCATTAAACTATTAAACTGTAATTTACCTTGGTGGTCCGGTCAGGTTTCACTATATCCTATGTTAACTGTATCCTAAATTCTATGTTTAACTTAGTCTATATACAATTTGTAGCTAACATTGGCTTCACCCATAGATCTCGACAGGTGCACTAGGATTATCATTACAATGCATCATGTCTGGTCTATGAATTTCACCAAGATATTTCAGATCATTCCCGATTTCACAAGACTTTTTTGTCAAACCTTCAGTCCGGTATTTGTCATTTCGTTTGTTCATGTAAACATGTTTGTATCCGGTTTTTAACTGTGACACATAGTTTTGTCGAATTTAATCAGTAATATGTATGTTATTTCACATTTCTGCCAAGTGTCAAGAATTTATTCCAATTATTTACTGTGATATTAACGATTTTCCAGCGAGAATTGTCAAATGTTGAACAACTGTCCATTTCACCTATTAAAACTGTTTCCGGTGCGTTGCTATTAACAACGCTCTTTCTATTATACGGATCTACATTCTAATCTACGGACATTAAGTATTTTTCTTGTTTCTACAATGATTAAGTGTAAAAACACCAGAAATCATCGTTACAAGGTTATTATTATATTTCTTTCCGTATTTGATGTATTTTTCAGTATATTTTGCTGTATATTGGGCCGTTTTACTTTAGCGCAATAGAGCGCAGTGCGGATGCATTATGGGACCTTTAGCTTGACGGCGTAGCATTCTGTGATAGTTTGTTGCGCTGCTGCACTTTCGCGACGTTTGTTGTCGCTCTGATACTGTTCAGCACTTGCTGCACAGGGAGCACTATATAAATCCAGGCCTGTGCCGCAGTCGATGACTTCAGCACTTACTCCCAAAGTATGCACATTGTTCTTTTGTAGTTCGAACTTAAAACTTTTTTGGCATTTTCTTGCTTACTTTTCTAAATTATTTTAGTCTATAGATCTAGTAACTACGTATACCTCATTATTTAACTAGTATTGTTTGTTTTTAAACCCTTTTTAACATTGTTGTACCATCGCTAGGGATATTTAACTGGGCGGATCCAAGATTTTTTCCAGGGGGAGATCCTAACTTTTTCGGGGGGGGGGGGTTTCACCTAAATACTGTGTGATAGAAATAACTTCTTAGGCTACATATAGAATGCACTGTACATAAATTGTACTATATTATGATAGTTATTGTGTGTATACATTTTAAAGAATTAAGTTCGAGATGAAATCTATAAAGTAAAATCAATTTGTAGATTTCTAATAACACTTAAACCCTATACTGTGGTCCATGCTCTTACCCCCCCCCAGCTGAAGTCCACAGCAAACCACAGAGGATCCATAGGAAACTTAAAAGTCCAGAACTTAAAATAGCTGAAAGGAGAAGAATAGGCGAGAGAGATACAATATTAATAATAGTTTATTGAATCTAAAATTTCTTATTGGTTATTAACAACGTTTCGCCATTCAAGGCTTCCTCACAAACAATATTAATAATAGAAATACATAACCATTTAATCTATGTTAAGCACACAAGAAAAATTACTTCATGCTACGTTAAAGTTCAAATTTTTCGGTTGTAATTCTTCAATATTAAAAAAATATGGATAATTATAAACTAAATATCCAAAATTTCGCGAAATTTGGTCACCAAATAACGGTGCAATACGAATTTTAACTCTTGGGCGTAACACACCTGCATCAAGTTATGCATGAGTTATCGTTCGTGACCGGAATCGGTATGACGTCATCGTAGTCCTACATCCTAAAAGCGGTTATTAGAAACACAGGTGCAAGATACTATGTGTCCCAATTATAGAATATATAGAGAAGATATAGATCGATTTTCTTCAAATAAAAAGTATTTTATGTAGAATAATCCTTTCTAGATCGAATAGCGAAAGAATTTTGACGATTGCGCATTATTTGTGAATGTGGTGATTATGACCGTGAAACAGGTGTTAAAGACTTTTTTCAGAGTATAAGTATATATTATAGTAAGGAAAATTTGTGTCTTGTGCTTGTAATTAGAAATAAATGCTAATTAAATAATTTCTATTTACAACTTAGTTTGTAATTCTTACATAATATCAATTTAAGTAAATTTGAAGTATTAGTTCGGAGCCCATATTTTTATGAAGATGAGAATTTATTACTTACCGTTGATCATGGTGTTTCAGATTTCTTCAGCACCAGTTTTGAATTATTATCACAGAATGTTGAAACATTAATTCCGATGCAACTTATGTTTTAAAAAACATTAAACTGTAGTGGTTTATAAGAATTTCATCTTTGTTCGAGGGATTGCACTCATTATGGTTTCAAACTAGATTAAGATAACTTGTTCAAAACGACGACAACTCGGCGACGAAGTAAATAATTTCATATCGTATCTTTATATAGTTTTGAATAGTTCATGATAATTCCCTTTGTTGTATTTAGATGCTTTTCCGTAATTCCCTATGAGAATTTAAGTTTCAATAAAATCACAAATTTCTCCGTGTAAACTCAACTGTTCATATATTTGTCTATCAAACTAGTGAAAAATAGATTTATTAGCGCGAATTGACTTCCGTGAAAAACAATATCAACTCCGATTCAAAGGATTATAATCTTACATCATTATTCAGACCAATATTAACTATAATTAAAAAATATATAATTGGCTACTGCCTTTTGACAGGTCATGCGTAACTAATGCAATTTGTTGGCGGTGATATCTTAGTCTACATTAAGGACCCCAATATATAGAGGCTCACCGCGGGACTTTTTTGTCATCTTGTACGAATTTTATTTTTCCCCGTGGGGAACCTCAAAACTAAATTAACAATTTTAAAGTTAGGGGTACATCAAAATAATTTACCAATTTCTTTTTTGTGTCATCAAATCATTGATACTATTGGGTATGTTTCCATGGACACAGACTCTCAAATCCTAACACGTGTTGGATATCACTCTGCCGTCGACATTAATATACAATGTACGTATCACACCCTCAATCAATTTCAACATTGTCTAACAGCTGTCATGCTGTGAATTCAAAAGAAATTTTGAATCCGCTGACATATGTTACGCGATATATTGGAGATAAGGTTAATGATAGTAGATGACCGTTAAGGCGATCAAGTTCATTTTACGCATTTAAATATTTTTTTGTGCAAAATAGCGAGGTTTAGAATGCCGGTCTCATCATTTTATATAATCGCACAACCAACGATATAAAGATATGAATATTTTAATGTTTAATCAATTTTCATTCCATGATTTTTAAATGCGATTTTTAGATAAATTAATTTTTATATACTTATTTCTCTAACTAATATTTACTGCACCCAACATTACGAAACAACTTTAGTAGTATTTCTGCACAACATTGCTGTCACCTGATTTTCCTTTTTTCACCTTTGGTTCCTTGAGAAAAAACACGTGGTACACTATTTTCTTTTCAAAAAGGAAATTAAAGAGCGTTTTATTTTTGGCAAGTATCTGTCAAAATATGACGAAATCATAACTTAACGTAGTCGAAGTTATTTCTGCCGAGTTTTTTCAATCTTTTTCCACTTTCACTTAGTCATCATATAGAAATAAAAAAAAAGATTGCTCTTAACCAGATTCAGACTCATTCAATGTAATGACGTATTCAATTTAATTTTTTTTTAACCTTTTTTCACGCAAATAAAAAGTACATCACAAAACTACTTAATATCATAGAATTGTCGATGAATGCAATCAAATATAAAACATATAAGCCTAGTTATTAAACTGGTTTATATAAAATTAAAAAAATCATGTAGGAAATGTAATTATTAAAAAAAAAATGCAAATTTAATTTCAAAATGTCTTTGCGACTGATTAATTGACAGGCGTGTATGTATTACAATCCATTGACTGTTACAACAGGTTTTAATCGATAGGACTACGATGACGTCACACACGGTAGATAAGCGATGCTGTGATATAGGCTAAATTGATACAGGTTTAAATCAGAGTTATATATCTCGATATACACATTTTTTACATGCGTTAAGCGTGAGTGTATGCTGAGATACGATAGAAATACGTAATATTTTGATGTTTAATCGTTTTTTGTGTCCAACGATAAATTTGACCTTTAAAATGATTTACACTCGAGAAATACACTAATGGACAGGTACATTTTGGAGATTCTAGGGGGTTGGGGGCAGACCCCCTGACCCACCGCTAGATCTGCCTATTCATGCATTGTAAGCCAGTCTTGTTATTTATTGATGTTGTAGCGTGTGAAAATATTTTGACATTAATATATTTTTTATAGGAGAGACAGGGGCTGGATGGTATACTTTTCATATAAGTTTGTTTTAAGATGCTATATAAAGCCAATGTGGTTTTAAATACCGGTAAGGTACAACACAACTCTATGTTATTGCGGTTTTTGTAAGATTATAAACTTTTGAATGTTACCAAGGAAACAATCGAGGACATCGATCGTTTAATGAAACCATTTATTTGTCCCAACTTTCTCCAGTCTCGGGGCAGGTTGGTACAAGGCATAGGATAAGTTGGTGCAAGATAAAACCAGTGCTAATAGTCATATTGTTAACTTGGAGACACTCATTCATTTCCATGCCTGTGTACACAGTAATAACTCTGAACAAATGCCATACTCAGTCCCTAATACAATACTGATCAAATGGTCTGTATCAACCTAGCTGCCCCGTGCACCAACCCACCCAGTCTCCCCTAAATATAATATTTCATGAGCGATAGAAAAAACTGAAAATTATTGAAACATTATAAAAGAACTTCATTTTACATGTTTGCATCTTGACGACAACGATAATATAAACAAATTAGTAATTGTTTTAGTAACTTTAATTCCGGAAGTAAAACTCTGTGCTTTGGGAACGAAACTCTGGGATGTTGTTTTTATGTCAAATTTCGTCAATTAATACAATCAAATGGATCTAACAAAATAAAGAAACTTTGTGAAAATATTAATGTGATTTATAATTCATTTTACAAACTATAGAGGAAACATTAATCAACAATATATTCTATTCTGGATGTCTAAAAAGTGAGGATGTTTTACATTGAAACTCATCAACTAGAGTAGATGCCTATGGCTAGTATGAGTGACAACAATCATGAACATGACCTGACAAAGAACATACTTTTGGTTTGAACTTTATATCGGACAAGCACAGAGGATTGAGTATGCATAGGCATGGTCCTTTATATTTGCGACCTGTCTTTACATGTTTGTATTCTGTGCTTTGTCATGTACAACATAATGAAAGTTGGTCTAGAATGCTCATGTTCAAATTAGAATCTATAATTGGGAATCTGGAATTTATTATATTTTTGGAAGACCCTGTAATGACTGGACATAATCTTACATTATTTTATTTACAAGGTCATAAGACATAATGTTATTTAATGAAAACAAGTCAGTGTAACTCAATTTACATTGTACCTTATAGTCACTTCTGAAAGCCTTACTGTATTACATAAACACATCTTAACTGTATTAAATATCCAAATTTGCCTTACCACAGCAGAATAATCTTATAATTAGGTCTCTATGAATTACTTAATCTACATTGAATCAGATAAATGACTTTAAGTATTTTGTTTGTATAATTATAACCTTCTTATCTTATCTGAGACTAGATAACATTCACACTATGGGTCCTGCATTGAAAGGGACAGTTGCATAAGGGATTATATACACTGTTAGCTGATTGGCTGAGGTCTATAGTTACACTGTGATATCTCAGGGAGAAATCATATTTTTTTCTTAAAAACCAAAACTCTGAAAAATCTAATTTGAATTACATGTTTTCACAGAGCATTTTATTATGAAGGCCTATAGATATATATCTGAGTCAGTAAAAAATCTTTATAGAAGTAGATGGGCACTGTTCAAAATATTATTTAATTTACATTATCTATGTTTTAGTCTTTAAATATATTACATATTTTTAAAACAAGGCCATTTTACAATAATTATAATAATAATTAAGGCGTTAAAAGTAAAGTACATAATTATATCTAAAATTTATCACTAGACTTATGATCAGTGCAAAGATCTTCTTGACTAAATTAAAATTAATGTATAAAAAATCTGCAAATAACTTAGCAACTACCAATCTAATATGATATAATATATCAGTGGTAAAAGTCCACTTCTCTCCATACATGTATTTTTATAACTTGGACCAGTGCCAAATAATAGAAAAGAACACATTGTATATAGCTAATGTAAGCATCATTTAAACTTTGATAAAGACTATATATATACATGTATAAAGATACAGACTATATATGACTAGCATAGCAAAGATCTGATAAGAGATATTGTTTTGTAAGAATGTATTTATACATTTATATTTTAAGGCTGAAAGAAAACCCTATCAGTCTAATAGGAAAATTATATATTCATGTATATAATATACATGTTTATTATTTTCAATACATGTAGTTAATGAACAAAAACACAGAGAATGACTTTATATATTTTTAGCATTTTATACAAATTACATAGCAGACAACTTGTATATCATGATATCTCGGGATGATCATAAACATTAGAAATAATCTTAAAATGTATATTCTTATTTTCATTGATATTCAGTAATTGCTCATAGATGACTATTATAATTTCAGTAGATGTAAAGAATTCATTGAATTTCTTTTATGCATTGTCTCATTTCTTCTATTGAAATTCTTATTACAATTACATACATCATTTATATACATATAATTACTTGTATCATGTTTTTTTGCTTTTTTTTCAAAATAAGTTTGGTCTAAATCTTAACAATGAAAACACAGTAATTTTAAAATTGCAATTACTAAGTCATTTTTCATTAAACAATTTAGTATTTTATATCACTAGAAAGGTCTTGAAATTCATATTTTGAATATATAAAAATTATTTGTCAAAAAAGAATTGTTTTTTATAAGCGAGTGTTTAAACCTAGTGCTTCAAACCGGCAAGAAGTTAGTTCAAATGACAGGTTTAAATCACCTCGTATTTTTTTTTTAAATCAAAATTTTTGCAATTTTCTTATATTTTAAAAATATGAATTTCAAAAGCTTTCTATCAACATAAATATCATAAGAATCGGCCAACAAATAAAAAAGTTATGGTGATTTAAAAATTCTGCTGCTATCAAATGTATGTAAACATTGGTTTCTTTCTGCCAACCAGTAAAACAGCCAAAATATAGGTAGCAGGTGCTTGTGATGTCATCCGTAAACTGGTCTATAGCATGTTTAACTTATACATGTAGTTAGATGAATCTTATATGAAAAGTATTAGCCAATATGTGATTATAGAAATTGCACTTGCTCTCGAAAACTTAGTAGAATATTATACTATGCTATCATGTATAATTATTTTTTTCTGATGAAACTAAGATAAATTAAAAATTATACTGATATGTATATATAAAAATTGTATTTCTTCATGGTATATTCTAATTCAATCTGAAGAAAATTGAATTAGTTCTGTGAACTATAGTTATAATATCACTTGAAAACTATGTACTCATTTTCTTTTGACATTTCCGCAATTCTACAAAACAACTTTATAGGGTACACAGTGGTTATGTTTTGTTTTAGGTTCTGCATAAATACATGTAGTTTTGTGCAGCGGTCTAATATTCTACCTGCTGAGTGTCTGTGTGTTTTAAAATACTGTAAGATGCAACTAGCATTGAGGCCCTGTCAATTTTTTATTTCTGATTATTGGATAAGATTATTAAACTGAATACTTAGATATTAATATTATTAAAATCTAACACTAACTTAATTTAAAAACTTTAGATTAAAATGTTAGCTTGACTAACTTCATTGATAGATTCTCTACTAAATGTTTTAGTTTCTATACACTATGTGCTCAGATTGAGCTACCGAACCCCTAAACCTTAAATTACCATGGCCAAGAGATCCTTGTTAGGAAGTGATTTCACTGTGGCACATTTTCACAATATCATAATAGAGTCCACACTCCATCCCCAGGGTTGCGTGCAGACTGCAGAGTACAGTATGGAAAAGAGCTGTGACATTGCATTTTAGCTTCCAAAACACTGCTGGGCAGGTTATTGTTAACATAAAAATTATAGACAGATCTATCAGGGGGGGGAGTCAGGGGGCCATGTCCCCCTGAAATTTCCAAAATAACCTGTACATTAGTGTATTTTTTTGAACTGTAAATCATTTAAAATAGCATGAAGCATTTTGTTTCTCAAGCTCACTTCACTTGCCTTTGTTTTTTTAAACAAAGATCTAATGGTTGTGTAGTTTTAGCCAGATTTTTCAACAACAAAATTTGGCTAATAGTTTGGCAACACAGGGGTGGGCAACTGGGCGGGTGGCTTGGCGGGGGTCTGGTGTCGTTAACAATTGCGTTATAGTTTTCAATTTAGCATATATCTCTGTCATTTATTGTCAGATCTTTATGCAACTTCATACTATGATATCATACCATTTGATGAACAGAATTAGAGAGTAACCACAACTCTACCACAACTCTACCTGGCTTTATAATAGGTTATTTCCTTTTGTAATTTTTGCTTTAAAGTTTTTAAATCCGGCTTTAATGTGGTTTCCACATTACATTTTATGTTATCATCTTAATGCCACATTACTCTGCTAACAGTTTATGGACTATAACCAGTCATTTAGAATTTACAAGCCGGTGGAAATATTGAATGCCCTGGATAGCAGGGATTTTACAAGGGATTAGCATGATCAAAATTGGAGTCCCTGCTATTTCCTTGGATTAGGAGGTGTTGGTGTTACAAGTGACAGGTGCATAAGGGGTATCTAACTATCTTTATAATAACATTGTATGATTGATTCATTTGGCTATTTGATTACCATAACTTAAATTATGTCGAATATTCACA
Organism: Mactra quadrangularis; assembly: GCA_025267735.1. NCBI lineage: Eukaryota > Metazoa > Mollusca > Bivalvia > Venerida > Mactridae > Mactra > Mactra quadrangularis. Next base: position 29,513,179 of record CM046295.1, on the reverse strand, counting down.
ATTCTTGCCTTAAATTCAAGCACTAGCCCGAATTATCATGCTACAAGTAAAGGACAAACTTATGAACTGGTTGAACTATATAAAATAATTAATGTTCACTTGCATGTAACAGTTTATTTTTGTCTCGAGCTTTGGGCTAGTTGATTAAGATGAAGACTTATCTTCTAGGGAAGTATAATGCAAAATAACCTAAGATGAAATATTTATTTGGTTTTCAATTATGCCTGTATCAATTAGGGCTGTGGATTGTTGGGCAAGTGGCGATCCGATCCAAACCAAGTTCATGTGTAGCGATTCATGAATTGAACCACATATTACTTGTTAATGGAAAAGCATACAGGAATTCAAGTCATAACAAAAACAAGTGAAAAGTTACAGTTAAGCTTTTTATTGTATGGAATACCATGTACTCCAAACATTTCTCTCACTAGACGTTTTCTGGTAATTTTCATTTCTTTCATTTTAAAAAAAAATAGATTGCGATTCAACTATTTCGGACATGACGAATATTCATACTCAATTTTCTGGTCAAGATCGCTAATATCCAGGTACTTGGATACTCGCAGCAGCCCTAGTATGAATGTATGCTAGTCATTAGATCTGGCTAGTGGGTAAAGTTGATGACTGCCATCTTAAGTTTTCTCGAGCACTAGGTCCATTATCAATGTTATGAAGTTCAAGGCAAAATTATTAGCTAGCCCAATCGTATGAATGAAATAGATTTTACAAGCCTGTATCAATGTATGCTACTCCTGGGATCTGGCTAGTAGGTAAAGTTGATGACTGCCATCTTAAATTTTCTCGAGCACTAGGTTCAATTTTAATGTTCTGAAGTTCAAGGCAATATTATTAGCTAGCCCAATTGTATGAATGAAATAGATTTTACAAGCCTGTATCAATGTATGCTACTCCTGGGATCTAGCTAGTAGGTAAAGTTGATGACTGCCATCTTAAATTTTCTCGAGCACTAGGTTCAATTTTAATGTTATGAAGTTCAAGGCAAAATTAATAGCTAGCCCAATTGTATGAATCAAGTAGATTTCACAAGCCTGTATCAATGTAAGCTAGTCCTGGGTTCAGGCTAGTGGGTTAAGTTGATGTCTGGTATAAAGTCATAGAATAAAATTTAAGCATTATCTACTCCTTATTTTTTTATGACACTTATAATCTAGGGAAGTCTGTATTCAAGTATTCGCATCACGCTCATCTTTAAAATGTATTCATAGGAGCCGGTTAACTAATTTAGAGCTATATATTATGTTTACAACCAAAATATCATAGAAAGGATGGCAATTTCTAAATGAAAACTTTATTAAAGAAAGAAAAAGAATAAACAGTAAGCAATTTCTATTTTAGATTAAAAATAATTCAAAAGATCTGCTAGCTATCTCTCTACAAGCCGTCTCTAGAAACTTCATCTCAACATCAAATTTCTCCTATATGTCTTGCAATAGTTTTCCAATGTGACTATTCTCCCATTAAGAAAATGGGATTTCTCCAATGGGAGAATTCTCCCATTCTTAAATATGGGATTTCTCCCACGGGAGAATTCTCCCATTCTTAAATATGGGAATTTTTTATTTTAGGAGTTTTTAAATATTTTTTTTCACATTCTTGTTAAGAATATCAGTATGATGCCAAATATGTATTTTTACCTTGATGTGAGCTTTATTAATGGAATTAGAAATGGGAGAATTCTCCCATGGGAGAAAATTCCCATTTTCTAAATGGGATTCCCATGGGAGAGCCATTCTCCCATGGGAATTTGCCAATTCCCATGGGAATTATGACTTTTGACTTAAAATTAAACATATTTCTAGTAAAGATATTTGGATGAAAGTTTACTGGTGTCATGCCCATATGTAGTTCTACATGTATTGAAAATTTGAAATTATTCCGATGAAAAATAAAAAAGTAAGTTTGCAAGATTTCAGGATTCGCAAACGTATTCCGGACTGTGTTTTTAATAACTTCAGGCCACTTTGAGTGAGCATCAACTATTACAAGGAACATAAAACCTAAAAATGGCCCTACAAAATCAACATGAATTCGTTCCCAACTAGATGTTGGCCATTCCCATGGGTGTAAGTGAACTTGAGCAGGCGACTTAGACTGCATTTGACATGATGAACATCTTTTGACCATATATTCAATGTCCGAATCAATACCTGGCCACCAGACATAACTACGTGCAAACATTTTCATTTTGACAATTCCTGGATGGCTAGCATGCAATAAATCTAAGACACGCTCGCGAAGTTTCACGGGTATGATTACTCTAATTCCCCACATTAAACATCCAGAGTGAATAAAGAGCTCATTACGACGTGTAAAATAGCCTTTTAACAGCGGGTCATTATCATTGACACTCCAACCATTTTGAACAAAGGTGAAAACACGAGATAAAACTTTCTCTCTCTTTGTTTCACGGCTAATCTCACGATTAGTAACAGGGAGCTGTTCGAATTGAGATGTGAAAAATACGTCCTCAATTGAACTCTCCTCACTATTTTCTTTCGATGGCGCAGGTAAACGCGATAAACCGTCAACATTAGTATGCCTTTTAGTATTTTTGTATTGAATATCATATTCAAACCCAGATAAATACAATGCATAACGTTGTATACGAGCAGCTGTCGTAGCCGGTATACCTTTAGTTGGGCTAAATATTGACAACAGAGGCTGACAGTCAGTAACCAATGTGAATTTCTTACCAAACAGATACTGATAAAATTTCTTAACAGCCCAATAAATAGCGGTAGCCTCCCTTTGTATTTGTGCATAATTTCGCTCTGTCTTAGAAAAAGACCTTGATGCAAACGCAATTGGCTTCTCGGAGCCATCGGGCATAACATGAGATAATATGCCGGAAATACCATATGGCGAGGCATCGGTTGCCAGTCTAACAGAAAGTTCTGGATTGTAATGAGTAAGAACAGGTTCAGATGTTAATAATTTCTTAGAATTTTCGAACGCGTTTTGACATTCTTTAGACCACTTGAAAGTGCTATTTTTCTCAAGCAAGGCATTCAATGGTTTCGTAACAGTTGCAAGATCGGATAAGAACTTATGGTAATATTTCAGAACACCCAGATACCCTCTTAAGGAAGAGACATCTTGTGGTGGCGGTGTCTTCAACACAGCCTCCACCTTATCGGTGCATTTCCATAATCCATCTTTATTAATCTCATGACCACAAAACTTAATTCTAGATTCTACGAACATGCATTTGTCTTTGTTTACTTTAACACCATAATCTGAGAGTCTACATAAAACCTTTTCTAGATTATCCAAATGTTCACAGTCATTGGAACCTGTTATAATCTTATCATCAAGAATACATTGCACTCGAGGCAGTCCTTGAAGTATCATGTCCATGGTACGCTGCCATATACTAGGGGCTGAAGCAATTCCATACAATAGTCTATTGTACCTATATAATCCCCTATGAGTGTTAATTGTCAACAATTCCTTACTTTCCTGTTGGACTTCCATCTGTAGGTAAGCTTGTCTTAAATCCAACTTGCTGTATTTTTGCCCATTTGACAGATTAGCAAAAATATCGTCAATCTTGGGAAGTGGATATTTATCCGTATTTAATTGCGGACTCACTGACACTTTAAAGTCTCCACATATCCTTACATCACCGTTGGATTTCACTACAGGCACAATGGGCGTAGCCCATTCACTACAATTAACCTTGGAAATAATTCCCTGTGATTCCAAGTTGTCTAGCTCCTTTTCGATTTTTGACCTTATTGAAAATGGCACAGATCTTGCTTTTAGAAACTTGGGGCTCGCGTTTTCCTTCAAGATCAATTTGGCTTTAACATCTTTAACACAACCAATACCATCTTCAAACACAGACTTATAGCGTGACAGTACCTTGTCCAAACTAACTTTCACACTGTCGTCTGTCACAGAATTTACAGACACAATCTTATTCCAGTCAAGCCTTATGTGAGTGAGCCAGTCTCTGCCAAAATGTGCTGGCCCGTTACCTTTCACAATGCAAAGTTTTAACTTCTTTGATTGTCCATTGTAACACACATTTACGTTGACTGTACCGTCTTGTTGAATGATTTCTCCTGAATAGGTTTTCAGGATAGAATCTGCTGAATTCATTTTTTCCTATGTCCGAAAATCTGATGAAAATCATAGCTAGACATCAGCGATACTGCTGAGCCAGTATCTACCTCCATTGCTACCTGCTTACTGTCAATTATAGGTGAAACCATAATTTTTCCATTGTTAACCTTTTTGACTCTGTTAACAATCATTACCCCTTCATCATTGTTCACTGTCTTAATAATCCTCGAACATACCTTTTTTATATGTCCCTTAGTGTGGCAGTTAAAACACACAGCATCTTTTAATCTGCACTTATCTGCCACATGATTTGTTCTTCCGCAGTGAATACATGATAGCCTCGCGCTCTTTTTACCACGAGATTTTGCGTTTGACCCTTTGTTTGCAACTCGGTTGACAGCTACCCCTGCTGCTGAAGATTGCAGTTCAGCTGCATCTTTTGTTGCTGTCTCCATGGCTGTTGCAATCTGGATTGACCGTTTAAGGGTCAAATCAACTATCGACAACAACTTCCTTTGTACGGACTCTTCACGAAGACCACAAACAAATCTGTCACGTAAGGAATCTTCCAGACTTGCTTGAAACTGACAATGTTCAGACAACTTCCTTAAAGCAGCCAAGAAATCTTGAACATTCTCTCCCACCATTTGATATCTTCGATGAAATCGAAAACGTTCAGCTATCACCTGTGGTTTAGGACAAAAATGTGAATTTAAATGTCCACATAAAACCTCAAACGATAAATCCGACGGTTTTCTCGGTGCACATAGGTTTCTCAAGAGTCCGTACGTTTTTTCACCAAGTATGGTCAAAAGTCCAGCCACCTTCTTTTCATCAGTAATGCCATTCACAATGAAAAACTGTTCAATGCGTTCATGGTACGATGGCCATGATTCTACATTACTGTCATATGCACACACATTCCCAATAAATGATGCCATGATTTTATATCCAAAGTTTACACGTAATAAAGCTAAAATGTTATTAGGTAAAGCTTCCGAAATATAATATCACTTGAAAATCCTCGTCGCCAGTTTATTATGTCTTGGGTTCATATAATAAGAGAATTCTGTATGCTATAGTGGCTAGTTTAATAGTTTACTATGTCTTGGGTTCTTATAATAAGAGAATACTGTATGCTATAGTGGCTAGTTTAATACTCTCTAAAAGACCAGAGTACATGTTACAAATACTATACAGAAGGCGTGGCTTATCAGCACGTTTAACAGTAGTACAACATGATTGGTAGAATGTAAATACACAACAATTACCTCCGACCTTGATTGCAATGATGAAGTCTACGCAATCCGAAGGTCGCATTTCTCGATTAAAATTTGCTATTTGTCCTCATTCACGTCTAGATATCGATTTTTTTAAACCTTTTAAGTTTAGAATAAGTCTGAACAATCTGAAAAAATACATACAACACCACTCACCCAGTATATGTGTAAGTTCGATTATGCCTGCGTTAAAAATGATAGATCTTGATACATTCCAAATAATAACAAGAAAATATTGATGCAAAGCATCAAATAGCGCAAAAAAGAATAACATGGAAGTACTTCTTAAGCTTGTAATTATAACATAAACACCTATATAAATGTATAAAATAAATAATAGGATATTAATGAGTGATGGTCTAACAATCCTTCTTTGTTTATGGTGGCAGTGTTTTTGCCAGCGGTTTAGATCGTCCCCAAAAATGATCTATACGAGCGTTCTTTCTATAAATAGACGTCGTTCGAAGACCGTGAAAGTCAAGTATACGTTTTAGTTTAATCCATATTTTCTAAAGAAGAGAAGCTATGAATTTCTTGGAGAAATTCCCATCAAAGATAATATATTAATTCTTAACAAAACAAATGAAATGTTTACAAAACTCGTCAGATAAATAAATTCATTAACATAAAATTTCTCGTCTAGCTGTCTTGCCACATAAAGTACGTACGCTTTTTAGTCTAACCTTTGCTGACTTAAATGGCGGCCCCCATGAGAAAAGTTAGACAGTAACTAGGCAGTAACAGCCGAAACGTTCCGCATGCAGCGGCATTATCAAAACGTAAACAAGACATAAAAATTTATTTTAGTTGATGCTAGATGTTGACTGTCATTTATCAGAGCTTGTAAACTGAACAAGTTACTCGCTTTTTCACAATTTACGACAGGAAAGTAATATTTTAAAAGAGCATTAGATCTAAATACGAATTACTACAACATGAATGTACGCTAAGAGCTTCAATTAACCATTTTAGAGAACCTTTTTAGAAAACAGACATTTAAGGGTTTGTCGGGAAGAATTTCTCTTCTAAATGTTCCTTTCAATGGAAAGAATCTCAACAGCATTTCTATGAGGTATTTACTTGTTTTTAGACTTCTTGTTTTTTTTGTTAGATTTTATGCCGTAGCAACACAATATAAAGGTCTCGTCACGATGGTCAGTCAACCCACTTACTATTCCTGGAAAGGCTTTATTTCTGGATATATCTGTTAAACAATTAGTAGATACATACAGTGACTGACAACAGCCTTACATGGTATAGAATCAGTGGTAGAAGGGAGACTGATCGTAGAAAATAAAGGCAAATCATGTCTTGCAATATTAGATGATTTGTTCATACATTCTACCACAAGTGTATTCTCGCCGCCGAGCTAGCTCAGTTGGTAGCACGCAAGTCTACTGATCGATTGGTCGTGGGTTCGATTCACGGGCGGGGCATACTTTCGTGGAGCTTGGCCATGAACTTATTTCTACGACCTTTCTCCCTCCCACCAATGATTCTTAATTTTGTAGGGCAGTTGTCAGTCACTGACGAAAGTATGCGCTTAGTAGTTGGTTAACAGCCAAATCTGGAGATTTAGTATATCCAGGAGAAGTAAGTAGGTTGACTGATCGCCGTTTTTTAACCTATTCAATGTGTTGCTACGGCGTTTAACCCAACAAAAACAAACAAACAAACATTTTCCTCACCTAAGTTTGAACGTTCAGCATGTTGATTTAAATTGTAAAATATTTTTGAAAGCTACTGTACTGATAAAAGTAAGTACAACATATAAAGGAAAAGAAATCGTGTGTGTAAAATGTACTTTATGTTGTTTGAGTGATTGTACTTAACCCATGTATGTTTTTATTTAATATATTACATATTACTAATATTAAAACTCCTTCTCTGAGCTGTTGTTTTTTGTTAAGATTTGTTTAGACTCAAGTTGATTGATACATTTTGTATGACCTTCATTAATCATTTCAAAAAAATTCTTACCACAAAAGTTAGCGTAAGTTATCAGAAAAATTTCCTAATAAATTATTCATTTTTTATCAAAAGAATTTCAGTTGGAGAATATTTCACAAAATTAAGTTTATGTGTCTTAGAATATATTTTATTATTAAAACTTTATGACGATCTTTTAAGTTTTTTTCAATAATTTATAATATTGACTTACGGTGATTTTTGTCGTTAGAATTATGTAAAATATACTTAAAACCAAATAAATGGTATACAAAACTATTGAAATAACTAACTTAAATCAACTGGTCGAAACCACTCCCTGTTCTACAATACAATATATACAGTTTAATGGTTTTGAACCCATCGACCTTTGTAAATTGTTGACTAGAATTTGAGAATTTACACATTTCAACAATTGTCGGCTCAACTTAGTCAGTAACACCCAAGTATAGCAATCGAGTGGTCATGGGTTCGATTTCCAGGAGGGTCAAACTTTCGTGGAAATCGGTCATGATATATTCTCCGGCCATTCTTTCTCTTACAAATTGTCAGTCACAGAGGAAGATTGCACCTAATAACTGGTTAACAGATAAATCAAACGATATAGCCTTTCCAGGAACAGTAAGTAGGATGACTTACGACCGTATAAAATACATCCGACAACAAACTACTGAAAACGATCGTTTAAAAGTATTCAACCGATACAAATCTAATTTGATATACATATACAAACAATTAGTGTCCTACTTTTCTATACAAACTCTTCAAACGAGTATCACATTTCCTGTTTATAAACTTCGAGAACGCAATAGGTCAGGGAAGTTTTTAATTTTAAGTGAAATAAATTTATAAACCATATTTAAACATTTTATTGACTAAAATGTCAGATGCAGGAATGTACAAACTTTATTTTAACTGGCAGTCATGCGTTTCAAGTCTGTGTCATCTTTATTGCATTTTTCGTTTGTTTGTTTGGTTTGGTTTCGCGGCGCACCAACACAGAAAGGTCAAAAATGTCATTCTTCAAGAGCATGTTAACACAACTGACCATATAAATAGGGAATTCGTACAGCAATCAGAATTTCCAAGTGATTGGCTAACACTATGTATCCCACACTGGCACCTCTGTGGTAGCTGAACAACCTTTGAAGTTATGATTTTAAGTTTGCAAGAAACTCTTTCTTAAATACTGAATTATTTTATACCCAACCTATACAGTAACCATAATTTCTGAATCTAAATATACATGTAAAAATAAAGATCAAGTTGTTTAAATAAAATAGTTCTATTTTAACTAATGTTCAGAATTTGGATTTTTGTCTATTATCATCATAAACGTTTCGTCTTTGAACTACACTGTTCATCCAAATATATAAATGCATGTAAGGCAGGGATATTTCCCAGGTATTGTATAAATGGATAAACGAAAAACTAAATTAAGAAACATGTAGATTATTTTTGAGCTGTTGTCAGTGTAATACTAGTCTAACTTTATGTAATTGAAGATGTATGTATATTTGTTTTGTGCCTGAAGATCAATAGGTCAGTGTACAACAAGTCAAACAATTATTACTTCATGTAAACATAGGATCATGTAAACTAGTTTTGCGTTGATGGTCAAATTTGTATTCCAAGAATTCTACTTCTTAACTTTCTTTATCGGTATATTCATTCAATGAATAATAATTCTATCATTTCTAAGATTTTGAACAATGAAGAGTCATCTGTCCACTTATCTATCATAAGTTATCTACTTGAAATTTATATTCGTGTAAACAACCTTTCCATTTAAGCTTCTTCTTCAAAGACTTACACTAAACATGATCCTCAAAGTGAACATTACAACTGGATTGAGTTAACTATTGCAAATATTTTCACTAGCTCAAATGAACAAAGATGTGTGGCTAGTGAGAATTTCAAAACCTAAACCTCTAAAAGTATCAGTACATATTAGTCTATACCATAATGTAATTAATCGTATTGTGTTATATGTCACTTTTATGATATCGACAGTCTCAAAAACAAAATAGTAACGCTGGTGGCTATAAAATTCGACATTGATATGAATTTATGAAAGATGATGTTTCAGTTATTTTCGTTCATTCTTTTCATGGTTGTCAAATATTTTTGTATTCCATTTATACACGAGTTATCTTACCTTTACTTCTTTACTTTCCATCTACAATAAAATGTTTTTCAAATAACAGATTTGAGCATAAGTTAAGATTGAATCATTAGTGTTGACACTACGTATACACTGGGGGTCAACTAGATTTCTTGTTTCATTTATACGAAATCTCTTAATTACTTAATGAGCATGAGGCGCAACGGTAATTTAGATAAAATAACTGCAGAATTGCGATATAAGCTATGGTGCCCGTTTGCTCCTCTTTGACGATTGACCTAGATAGTCAAGCATTTTTCTGTGCTTAAATCTACCTTTATCCAGATTAAGTTTCGTTCTCAACTATTTTATTTAAGACTCAATAATAACATTGTTGTGCATTAACATACAGTTAATTTTTTAAGGTTATTCAATATTTTTACACAATTACAGAGCCTGATAGGTAACTTGAAATTACCAAATATAATAACCATCTTCATGAGCATGTTGCTTTAAGATGACAATAGGTAAGGTCATGGCTAAGTCTTGACTATCCCATACAGAACAGTGAATTCATTCGTATTTACATAATAAAACAAGGACATTATTCACAAGTATTTAAGTGGACAAATTTATTATCATGGTACTTAAATTATTAGAAAAAGGATGCAGTCATTAAAATGTACGTTAACAATCTTAGGGTGTAAGTATCAGGGCATTGTGTATATCAATATATTAACGACGATATTGAAAACAATGTCTATATTAATTTCCTTGTTTCAATATGCGTATAACATCAGTATACTTCACTAGCGAATAGGGCGGAGCTAACATTGTGAATGGAGTGCAGATAATGCTACAAATAATGTTGAATTAATACTACAAAAGCAACTGAACTTATGCTAAAAATAGGGTAAAGAATTATTAAAAAGTGCGGTGGTGAAAAAAAAACTGCGTATTTGAAAAAAAAGACTTTAGTTTTTTATATGAAGTATTCATGCAAACTGGTTCTGATTTGTCCCGGATACCCTAATTTTTTTGCGCATCATACATTCTTAAGAACCCTATAACCTTCATAGGCGGATCCAGCGGGTGGGGGAGTCAGGGGGTCCATACCCGTCCTATAGTTTCCAAAATGTACCTGTCCAATAGCGTTTTTCTATAATTACTTAACTGTAAGTCATTTTTAAGTAGCACGAAGCAAATTTTATCGGTGCTTAAAACAGATTTAATGGTGATGTAGTTTGTATTATAAATGTGTTGCATTATTATGCAAACTGAGTTTAATGTGGTAGTGGTGCGAAAGTTTGGACTCCCCTAGAAAAAGTTCGGACCACCTAGAAAAAAGTCTGGATCCGCCCCTAACCTTTTAACTAAATCATCTGAAATTTTCACAACTAATGTTTGAAAACTTCCAGATTGAGAAAATGTTAATATCTAAATTTGTGACTTTTTAGCCATTGGCCTTGTTTTTCTATGGGGTGTTACAAGTTGAGTAGACAAATCGTTACGATTTGGATAGAGCAAATGATTCAAATGGAGTGGAGCCTATCCAGCTAATGTGACCGAGCTTATAATACAATACATTCTTTATGTTTGTTTTAAAATCGTGTTCCCTGGATATTGATAGAGTCCTCTAAAATTGAAGACCAAAGAATTGTTCCGCTCATCAAACCTTTTCTCCTGGATCCTTGACAATAACATAAGCATACACATCCTTTCACTAGACCGAGTAATTTTCCATACATCTCATTTACATTATTGTAAAATTTCATTGAATGTTAATACAACCCGGGTGAATATCTACATGTATCATAGAACTATCATTATATTGTCCTCTAAACCAATAACTCCATATTGAGAACATGTTCATAATTGAGGTTAAATGCTTCTGTCTTAAAGGATATATACTTTTTCGCAGCACAACGATTATATCTCCTATATTCTTTATTGATACATGCCTTAAACTTTAATGCAAATTATATAAAATCAAACCATTTCAATTATTATAACCCTCGTAATGTGGTACAATTTATTTTTACTTTATATTGATATATGTTTGTATAGTTTGTTAAAATGAAGCAAACTTGCAATGACAGCATAAACAATTGATTCACAAATATATGAAATCAAAGCACTGAACGTACTGGTGTATTCATTGTGTTTCAAGGTATTGCAGGTCTTTGAAAGAGTGGATGTTCATGTTTCAAACATATTTTTAGGATTTCTTTAAACACATTTATACGTTAAATGACATTGTCGGTGATATTGGATAGAAAATAATGGAACTTAAAGTCTTGTTGGCATCAGTAACATGCATGTTACCAGGATCAGCCAGCATATCCTATGGTGACCATGAAACTGTTACATACTTTTTGTAATTTACATTAAATAATGAAGGTATTACTTTAGTCTTGTAGTCAGCCTTTGTATTTTCCCCACAATCAATTTGTGTAGTGCAACGGAAATTTTCAACGGTTTGTTATTAGATGAATATACATAAGTTATATATCTTTATTGTTAAACTGCATGTAGTAACTATTACTTTTCCTGCCTATTGAGTTAAAATCAATAATGTTGAATTAACTAATATCTGAAAGAAATGCTGTTAAATGTGTGATTTTGTTGTAAAAAAGATAAGAATAAAACTATCATGTAGATTTACAGAATAAGCCAATAACAGAACATAACAGTTTTATATATTCATGTTATTTTAGTAAAACATGTGAAAAATAAGCCATAATGAACACAAAATAATGTAACAATTTTCAATTTCATGGACTCCATGTGCAGAATATAAATATATTGACAATGATCGTCTGTGTACTATCAAGTTAAAAGCAATCTTTGATTCAAACTCAAACAAAAAGCATTAATTGAAATACATGTATAACAGGGCTGGACATAAAGGTGCAGCTGACACACAATTACTGGTTCTAGTTAGGTCCGGAGAAGTTTTTATTGTAGGTAGCCCGACCAGGCTAGTAAATTTTGATCAAAACATTAATCGCAACAAAATATCAGGCCAAGTTTAGCTTACCAAACTCAAATTTGGCACAAAAACTACTTTACACTTTGTTTACAAGCATCTTTTATGTCAGAAAAATGATATACTAAATATATTCATAACATACAATTTATACTAGTAAATTGGGTCCGTGTGGACACATTGAATTATTAATGAGGGTCAATTAGTCCTGAATATGGGATAAATGTTTTTCTTCAAATCATTAGATAATTGCTGGTCTTTTCTATCAATATTGGATGTGACCACTGAACCTATCGTCGCTTTCATGATTGTTGAGCACAATGAAAATATGCTCTGCAGAAGACTTCCGGTCGTAAACAAAGGAATTTAATGTTTTCGCGCGAAACCAAAACTTCTGAAATTCTGCAGGCTCGAAGTAAAAACAAAACCGTAACCAAATAATATTCGACCCCGCTCAAATCCTTATCTATAATATTGTCAGTTTTTAAACAATTATAATGGTTAAATGACTCAGATAGCACCATCAATTTGGTACTTTAGTGAAAACGAAAAAGAAAGTAGTTATGGTTTGTGAAGATCATATAAGTTTATTTGAGAGCCTGGTCTGAGAACACATTTAACGCTGAAAACGAAGATTTCTAGGACCGTGTTGCTATTCTAGAGAAGTTAAGCTGAATGGTAACAAGCTCACCCGACTGAACTACTATCACTTGAAGCACCTGGACATGAAAAGTTTAAAAGAAACATATGATGGCGCAGATATGGAAGATTTATTGGACGATGATGAACAGGATCCTACAAAGCATTCGACTAGATCTAGCCCTATAGGCAGCCCCTCGCGTATGATCATTGAAGATGATGAACAGAATCCTACAAAGCATTCGACTAGATCTAGCCCTATAGGCAGCCCCCCGCGTGTAAACATTGAAGATGAGGAAAATCAATTTAACATTGAATAGACCAGTAGTGCAATGAACATTATTATTAAATTATTATTTGTTTCATTATTTATAATAAAAGCTGAAAATATTATGTATATATTTCTTCTAAATAAAGAAAATGAAAAAAAAGGCCACCGGTGGTTTCCTTTCGGGGGATTCATCGGTGGCCATTTTTTGCCAAATTTGTCTGGGGGTGGGACTCGCGCGTACGTTAACCAGAACAGTACACCTTGATCCGCACCCGCACACGCACTCACAATTTTGGACCACTTTTAATGGTAGGTAGCCGTAGCCGCGCGCCGGTGTTGCCTTCGGCCCTTTTTAGGAATCCCGTTGGGGGCTTAGCGGCTACGGCTAGCGACCCTTTAACGTGAGCCAAAAGTTGAGTGAAGTGTTTAAGTGGTTTAATTGTTTTACATCCGTTCTGAAGAAACAATACTTGGTATCTATTATTATACTTGATGTTACAGTAAACAGAACACTTAGAATGTATGAAATAGAGTGTTTTCAACTTATAAATATATTATTAAATATATCCGGTGTTATATTTTATCATTTACAGTGTGAGCTCGCTTAAATATTTGTGCAGCTATAGAGAGTTATGGATTGGACTTGAACGTGTTTTGTTATTCATTGTACATTTATTTTATTTTATTTTAACTATGGCAGAGCCAGATAATGCTGCATCAAAATAGCAGTCTGAAATTGGCTTGGCTCAGTGTGTCAGTAGTGGTCCTGGCATTCATCAAAAAAATGTAAGAGCAGAAGCTGACGGTTGGTAAAAAACTATGCATTTTGAACAGACTTATATTCATTTCTTGGGTCCAGGTATTGAATCAGAGGGAGTTACTCTGGTTTCAGATGTTAATGATTGTATGACATATGTTTTATGATTGGGGTGCTAGTATGACACATTTTAATACTACTAGAGCTGCTAAATCATCTCATTTAATGAAATATTTGCCAATTTGTAATTTGTACAGAATATTAAATCACAAAGTCAGGTTGTTTGATCTAATTACTAGTAGAGATGAGATACAAACTGATGGCCGTACTGTGACCACACCACAGCAAGACATTATCGAAGTACTTCATGATACACAAGGTAAATTTAGGCCAGAAAATATTAGATGTGTAAGTGCTAAGCATTCTTATATGTTCAATGATGATTTCATTATAGTGGAACCTGAAAATAAGGAAGGAATGCATTACATACAGTTAAACTATTATTTCCTGAAGACATGTATATTGCTACTAAAAATGAAAACGATTAAGACTTACGTACTAGATTTAATGTATACAATGGCATGTTCACCATTTCTCATTGGAAAACCGGTGAAGATCAAGTACAAGAACACGTAGTTGATTCACGCAGAATTACAGTAGGAAGGTTTGCTGGCATCGATAAATGCCCTTCAAAAAGAAATATGCGTAAAACTGCTAATGAACTATTAGGCACAGTCTATGGCATTCAGACAAATATGGCTACACAAATTTACATATCCAATTCAACCTTATAAATTAAAATTAAAAATTATCCTTATTATCTTGCAAATGGTAGTTGCGGCATATAATTATTTTATTCAACACATAATAAAGTAGATTTGTTTATGGTTGATAAATCAGTATTTTAGAATGGCACATTCTGAGAAGGATCCTATGCTACAAGCATCAGCAGATCATTTAAGATTTGAAACAGGTGCTAGAGCAGAAAAATTTGTTTTACCGTTGTCAGGTTATCAATTCACAGCTGAACTACAAAAAACTAATTTAATTTACTATTGTGTCTATTTGTTTAGGTTCTGGCTATTTCGCTAAGAGGGAGTACCTATTTTGTTATTGTTTTTAAATTAAATATTGCAAATGTCTTTATATACACGTATAAATTGAACCATTTTAAAAACACAGTATGCTATTGTAATTATTTACACAATAGTTTAGTTAACACAATAGTCTGTTCTTATTCATCATTTTAGACACGTTTTTTTCATTCTTTTACGTGATTTATGTTATTCATGAAATTCAAGGATTCTCCGTGTTGGCGGGAAAATTTACTATTTTTGGCCCGATTCTATTGCACCACGCCGCCACATCTCCTCTAGTTAGCTTATTTATGATAATAATTTTAATTATAGTAAAGTTTTGGATTCTGTAAATTACTATTGTTATATAAATGTTTGATATTGTGTATCAATTAAAGGAATATTAAAAGTTTAGTTAGTTATTCATTAGTTTGTCGTTTAATTAAAAACAATTCAATGTTGAAAGAAGCCTCCACCACAGACTCACCCAATTTTGTTATTTTTAGCTTGACTTTACGAAGTAAATGGAGAGCTCTCCTACTCACCCTGGTGTCCGCGTCTGATTAATTTTTTGTGTGCAGTAAAATAGTTTTTACTCTTACTTTTTATTTCTAAAGGTATAAACTTCAAACTTTAATATATGTTTCTTATTATCAACCACATCTTATGTGACAAGGTTCATAACTCGGGTCGATAGCGCAGCCGGTAGCGCGCCGGTATTTAAATACTCATGCTCGAGGGGATGCGGGTTCGAATCCCACCCGGGAGGGTTATACCCTTCCATGAAAATTTGACAATAATGTCGACTTTCCTCCATTGATTAGATAATTTGGAAAATTTTCCAGCCTTGTGAAAGGGTAGGTGAGTACTGGTTATAGACAATGGTCTAGGAAAGCTAGGTTAGGTGCTCTGGACGCCAAAAAATGACATAAATTGTGTTGACATGGCGTTTACTCAAATAAATAAATAAATAAAACATATCTCCAAATATTTTTTTTTCAGAATTGACACGTCTTGAACTTATTGTTTTTCTTTAAATAACATATGTTTGTTGTAACTTCTTTATTTCTTTAGGTATCTACTTAAAACTTTAAATATACATGTATGTTCCTTATCATTACCAACATTATGTATGATAAGATTCATATTTCTAGCATACATTTGATACAAAATTCTTACTTGTTGCTTATCATAATTTTGTTTACACAAGCACCCCGAAAAAACAAGCGTGCTGTCTCTACTGACAACTCTTGTTTACAGTTACCAATAAATGGCTTTAATTGTGTTTTAAAATAAATGTTTGTAAACAATTAAGTTTTCTATAATATTAGTGATTGGTTATGATTTTATCAATAAAATTGTTATATTTTACATTTATATCAAATTTGCATTCAAATTGTCATCATCAGAACGTTGAATACTAGTTTAAAATGATCCTAGAGTTTTAGAAAAGTTGTTATTCAGGTTGAAAACCATTTTATCGTTACCTGTCCAGCAAATTCAAATATTTGTAAAGTTTTTTCTAAACCTCATTTCCTTTTTAGACCTAGCAAGTTGAAATTTATAGAATTCATTAAGTAGCATAGTAAAATGTTTTATTAAATCTTGTATTATACTGTAAGAAAGAATATGCATAAGAAACAATTTTTAAATCCTCCAGGTTAAACGTATGTATTCTGGTATATTTCTAATATATTTACAAAACTCAAAAGTTGTAAGCCACGATTTATGTGTAATGATTCACAAATCGAACCACGAATCACTAGTTGATGAAGAATCATACAGGAAATCATAAATATAACAAAATAAGTAAAGAATTAGAGAAGTTTTTAATACATGAAAAGTCATGTAAGAGATTGTGAGGAGGACTTTGCGCGCGATTTTCAAAATAATAGCGATGTGCAAAGTATGTTAAATTATGCTTTCAAGTGTAGTGCAGCTCATATTTTGGTGGTAATTAAGCTGAAAATTTTCTTCCATTTTTTGTACAAATACATCGCAATCAGACGATTTGGGAAGTGCCGAATATTCGAACTCGATTTTCTAGTCGGAGCCCCAGTAAATACATATCATTGTGTGTTACAAAGGAAGTACCAGTTAACTGTTATACCAGTTAATATTGCAATACTAATTCTCACAGTTTTGAAAGAGATTTTTTTTTCTCAACCGGTTTTTGTAGTTATGTATCGCACTGATTGTTTTTATCAGTACCTGAAATTGAAATGTTTGAATAAATGTTAAAATATGTTGAAAACTTGAAATAATCTTATTATGCTATCATAGGTTAAATATTTTAAATAGTTCATTTAATAATTTTGCATCACATATCCTAAAATTATATTATATTATATAAACAATATAACGTCAAATAACACGTTTTAATAAATATGGAAATTGGAGATGGTAAAAAGTTGGTAGACCTCCGAAACACTCATTAGTCACTGAACCAACAACGATTTTGGTAGACTTGATTCATGGCCCACTGGCTGAATTCGAAGACAAGTAAGTTTTTAATAGGGGTGTAAACATTCGGTTATCAAAGTATTGAATTATAAAAAGACTTTCGTGCTCATTGAAACCTAACAATTCCACACTTAAGATTACTCCTTACTCTTTAGATTTAAGTACTAATCGAGCAAGTCAAAAAATGCGAGCGAAGTGTTTATCCTACCCTGTATTAATGGCAAAAATAATAAGGATTTTATTTTATTTTTCTTGCCATACAAAATCTTGAAGTACAGTTTTCTCCTTTACACTTATATTTGATTAAATATTTTCCACACGCGTATCAATATAAGGGAACACCAGTCACTGATCGAGTCAGATGACGGAACTACTTTCATCGCCTAAAAATTGACTGCGTAGTTTATTAGAAACACATGTTTCACTCTGCAGGTTAAACTGGTCAGGCAATTTTTTTGGTATCATTTTTTAATTTTAAGATATAAACGTTCCTTATCATTAAACACATCTCATGTGTCACATACGTACTAAGTCGAGCATGCTGTCTCTACTAAAACCTTATGTTTTGCGGATTTGTTGCTTATCCCCTGGACTATTGAACCTTTAAGCATAAATCACATTCTGACAATAAATTAGATTTTGAAACCAGATTTAGTTCATTAATTCAAGATCTATTTAATATAATATATACCAAGCACTGTAGGTCAAACTGAATTGTGAAATCAGTCTATAATAACTTATCAAGAATGTCCTGAAACCCTGGACCAGCAGTGAAGTATATCTTGTTTCTTGTCAAGCTCAGATTTCTGGGAATGGGATGATATATTTGAAATAGAAATATAAAACCTCAAGTAGAATACATCAATTGGCTACGGACAAATACTTAATGTTGTTTATAGCTATTATTTGCATTAATGGTTTAAAATTTCTGAAAATATGATACATCATTTATATCACAGTTAATTGTAAATAGTAATATATTCATTTCAAGTATCGATGATATGGTTTAGAGAAACAAAATAGTTCGGCGAATGAACACAAAATACGCCGAACTACTTTGTTGCTCGGAACCATATCAAAAGTGAGTTAAGTGTAAGTCTAATTCAGAGGTTATTATCATATACGAGAAGGAAGTAGACATTTTAAATTGAATAAAATATTTTGACATTAACATTGAATAGAATATGACAGTGAATGTGAGATTTAATATCATTTATTTATGTTTACACTGATTTAAAACTTTTTGTATAGGAAGGAACTTTCAAGGATATGCTGGTAACTGTTACTTTTTATCTCTTTATTTTATTCCTTTCTTAATTGTTTTAACATTTTACTTTTAATTATGTTGTTGTTGTTTTTAACTTAGTTTTTGTGACCAAAATGACTAATATGGAGTATATGTAGATGTAGACAGATGTAAACAAGTAACGAGATATTTGCACAACTTAGTTAAGAACCTCACCAAACTTACGTGTATGTTTTTGTTGTATGTTTCTGTCTTTCTGTCTTTCGATTTTCTTATAAATGTTCTAAGCCGCCCGGCTACCTCAGATGGTTGCACCCGAGTTTTCTGATCGAGGATCGTGGTTCCGATTCCCGGGCGGGACTCACTTTCGTGGAGCTTGGTCATGAATTTTTTTCTATCGCCATTCTCCCTCCAACCAATGATTCCTAATTATCTAATGCAGTTGTCAGTCACGTATAGTTGGTTAACAGCTAAAATCAGATATTTAGCCTTTCCAAGAACTGTTAGCAGGTTGGCTTACCGCCGTGATATGACCTATATAATGTGTTGGTATAACAAAACAAACAAACAAACTCAGTTGTCTTGAAAAGGCCATAAATTGCGTGGCATGACACTCGAACTTTTTTTCATATAAAATGAAGGTATTAACTTGTCAAATAACTTTTAAAGAGTGATCTTGCCGACAACATTTATAGATTATTCATGGATGACATCGGCGTTTTCATCGCAAGTTAGACAAGAAAAGCCGAGTACAACATAATGGTTTTTTGTCATTAAAATGATTCACAAATTTTGTTAATATTGGAAAACAGTAAATATTTGATTTTGTTTAGAAAGGATGGTAAATGAATTAATATATCAAATAACTTTTCAAGAGTGACTTATCCTACAACAAGTTTACTTAATTTTTATATCATCACTTTTATTCTATATCAATTTGAGTTTTAAATACTTGAATTCTTTTTGATTTTCCTAAGGGTTTATTATGTAAAATCGGCGAATTTTCTAATTGCATTCATTGATTTTAACCAAGCGTACTTTTTTGTAAAGTTCTCGGCATTTTATATGATAAAACTGGTGCTTTTTGTAAATTAGTGTTTTATCAAGCCAACAAATTAAATATAAACAAACAAAAACGGACCCATTAGAGATTTGATAACTCGAGTATAGCGCTCTATTTTTTCTTTAAGTCTGCCCAGAAGGGCTAAGATTTGATCTGATGTCATCCTATTTTTCGTCCGAAGAGATGACCCTTTCGATCAACCCAATCAACGCTTGCGGGGAGCGGTATCAAATGCAATTACAAGTTTTTAAGTTAACACTGGATTCAGCCAAAATTCCGATCTATATCAATACGGACAGACACTGACAATTTCGTTAGAATGTAATGTTAATTAGGACTTTATAAAAAATCTTTCCCTGGTAAAATCTAAAGCAATCCCTTACAGTTGGAATTCTCGGATTTTTTAATGAAGTCCTATTTATTTATTTATTCTTACTGGATTAAACGCTGTGTCAACACAACTCCAGTGCACCTAACCTAGATTTCCTGGACCATTGTCTATAACTAGTACATGTACTCACATACCCTTCATAAAGGCCGGAAATTACTCCATAAAATCTAATTAATGGAGGAAAATCTACATTTTTGTCAAATGTTCATGGAAGGGTATAACCTCCCCGGGTGGGATTCGAACCCGCACCCCCTTTGGGCACAAGATTCCAAATCCCGTCGCGCTACCAACTAAAATATTGACCCGCGTTTTGAATTCATAAGTAAGGGTAACAAAACGTTCTTGTAATATCATTTTTTTTTCATAAAGATATTACCAGAAGTGATGAAATTTAGATAGTTCCTTACCTTAAAAATACTTAGATTAAATTTCAAACAAATTGAATGATTTACAAAAAAATTTCAAAATTAATTTTGGCAAATTGACATTGAAAAGTAAGGGTAAATTCCAAGTAATCCAACTAATAGGAACTACCTAATTGAAGATTTACAAGGGGAAATAACTGACTAAGGTCCTTTATTTTCCAAGTTAAGGTTCATTTTATCCTAGCACATTTTACATGCATAAAATCAAACTTTGCCTACATCATCGGGAGGGGATACAACTTCCGAACCCACCCAATCTCGCCCCCACTAATGACGCCTCTGGATACGACCCTGCATACGTGTATAATTTGATTCTTATTAAACTCCTGTATTGTCTATAGCGTTAAGATTCCCCATTATGAGCCTCATCTTATGACCGGAATGTAAGCTAGAATCACGTGGTATATATATGAGTGGCACAAACCTTTAATAGATTGTAAGCACAGCTGGGGTTTGTTTCCAGTGGTGCAAACTTTAACCAGGTTTATGGTACATATATAAAGTAACAACTAACAAGCATTGACTATCTGTGAAAACCATGTTTAATTACTGCAAAACATGAGTCTAAATAATTTAGAATGGATTCGATTTACAAAAAAACACTGTTGTGTGAGTTTTCATATTTTTATGAAATTGGAATATTACATGTATCTACATTTAGTAATTTTTAGCTCGACTTTTCCAAGAAAATGAGAACGATTGTTTTCTCTTACGCGTCGGCGTTGGTTTTCAGGTTTAAGTTTTTGAAACTCTAATATCCACACTATCCAAATTATTCCATTGAAAGTTATAATTATTTAGTGTGACTAAACCCAGGTCGATAGCGCAGTTGGTAGCGCGCCGGGATTTGGATACTCGTGCCCGAGGGGTTGCGGGTTCGAATCCTACCCTGGAGGTTATATCCTTCCATGAACATTTGACAATAATGTCGATTTTCCTCCATTGATTAGATAATATGGAGAAGTTTCCGGCCTTGTGGAAGGGTAGGTGAGTACTGGTTATAGACAATGGTCCAGGAAAACTAGGTTAGGTGCGCTGGACGCCGTGAAATGAACTTAGTTGTGTTGATACGACGTTAACTCCAATAAATAAAATAAATTAGTGGGACTATAATAACCATACTGTGATAGGGGATAAATCTGGATGAATGTTTTTGGTAGAATATCTTTAATACTGATCAAGATATTTTACTTAAAGATTGTATACTTATGTATCGGTACTTTGTACATGTTATAGGCAATCTGTAAATTTAGGCAATTTGTAAAATGCCTTAAAATTCAGACATTTTGTAAAATGCCTGAAAATATCAAGGCATTTTACAAATTTACTAAAATTTTAAAGGCTTATTTTACAAATTGCTTGAAAATGTCAAGAAAATAAATTTGAATTTATCTAATTATATAAATCTAAATGCATAATAACTGTTGAACATGACTTTCATCCAAATAATAATGGCTAGTATTGAAAAATTGACCTTGTGCATCTGAGTCATCCATAACTTTTTGAAGGGATTTGGAATTTATTAAATTTGTATAACTTGCCACTAACCACAACTACTATTTATGGCATTACAGGCAGCCTTTATATAATGTATTTTTCTCTTAAGATGCAAAAAAAACTGAATTTATCATCAACTGTATTTTCTTATGAAAGTGTATAACTTCAAAGGAGTAGGCCTAATGCACAGTTTTTGTAAGCATCTAAGTAAAAAAGTAAACTTATTGTAATTGAAATTATTTTTATGTAGAATAATACTTTCTGAAAAATGATTAACTAGTAAAAAGATAAGATATGCGACCATTTCCAAAAAAATTGACTTGATAAAGAGTTAGTCTGGTTGGGGACGGACAGGTTGTCGAATCCTCAAATACTAAAAAGCTTTAAACAATTATTTACGCATTATTTTTTTTCACAAATTCAGTTGCAATAATGCATCTAAAAATAACGACAGTAAAAGAAATTTAAATCAAGACATTTAAATGCTTTTGGTCCAAATCTTTAAGATAGGTGATTGGCAAGTTGGAAATTTTCAGAAAATCAAATCTAAACGTTTTCAACTCATTTACCATCCCTATCTAAAACATATTGTAATATCTGAATGCAAAGTTATAGATATTAGGAGTAAAATGAGCCATACATCATTAGGGTAAACCTTACAATAAGAAGATTGAAACATATTAAAGATGCACGTTTATCATGGTACGGACATTACAAAATTAGCATATTTGTCATAAATTCTCCAACAAGAATTTATTTTGCAAGTGTTTTAGCATTATTCCTACAATTTGTCGATAGTTTATGCCAACTATGTTTGAATAAACATATTTCTTTTGATACTTACTAAAGGATGTTAGCTTTAATATGACTATTTATAGAACCTTTCTGTTCAAAATATAAGCCCAAAACAAGACAAGTCCTTTACAGTTGTTGAAGAATTATGAAAAATTATATCTTAAAATCTTTACAGACAGCTTTTTCAAAAAATATCTGTTCCGCATGTTCAATGAATTCACTGGAATTTGAATTTTAAAATCAATAATTACCTCACATTCTCCATATTTTTTCTTCACGAGATATTCTCTAATCTTGAGTTGATACTTAACAAATATATAGTTTATGAAAATGTTACACCCACTCATTTAAGTATTGATAAATAAATGTATGGCATATATTACACACTGTAATTTATGACACTTAGGACAATGAATCACAAAGCATCCCTTCATTGGACTCCTACAGTGATATTGATGTAATTAACAGATACGATCATACAGATCAGACAGACCGTGGATTATCTTATCACATAATCTTACATAATTGACCACTACAGAATATTGCATCATTCAACAGAAATGTTACTTAATTATTATATTATTAACTATTGGGTTTTTAATGCAAACAGTTAAAGTGGATTTATAATATAATAACATTTTGTGTTTTATTACTTACTGAAACAATTTATTTGCTTTATTTGGGATTAAGGTCTAAATTGTGTTGTCTTTTCACATGCTGTCAAAATTATGATTTTTTGTATGACAATAATAAGGGACTTAAGTCATTTATTTCCCCTTGTATACTCTTAAAATAGGTAGGTCTAATTAGTTAGATTACTCGGATTTTACCCTTACTTTTCAATTTTAAATTGCCAAATTTAATCTTAAATAACTTTTTTACATATCATTTAATTTGTTTGAAATTCAAGCTTATAATTTTTATGTTAAATAATTATCTAAATTCAATCACTTCTGTCAATATCTTCATTAACAAGAAAGATATTAGATGAAATATTTTGTTACCCTTACATAGTAATTCAATGATAAAATCCAAGGATTCCAACTGTAAGGACCTACTTACCAATTGGATTGCTTCAGATTTTATCATGGAAAGATAACTGACTAAAGTCCCTAATTTCTATTTGTTCCTAAATACTTTAAGTTAAATATATTTTATGAAAAATAAAACATACTTTTACATCAGTTAAATATTTTTAATTTCAAAATGGTTTTTCTTAATGATTCTATTGACTTATACATAAAGTTGTAGGAGAACTAATGTTTATACAAGCTAATTTTAATGAAAAATGACTCAAGAAAAGTTAATGTCAAAATATGTAACATACTTCAACTGTCAACTACAGATACTTTTTGAAGGAGAAGAATAAATTGTAAACATATAGAAGTTAAAATGTGTTTATCTGATGTATTTTCACTAATATACATTAAGTTTAGTATATACATTTGATAAAATAGCAATTCTAAGCAGGGCGGGACGGATATTACACAAATGTTCTATTTTTGCTATCTTTCAAATATAAAACTTCAACAAAACCAGATTTACCTAGACCTAAGCTCAAATATTGGCACAGAATCTTTCAGGAGTACCTAAGACTGATACTGTTGAACGATATGAATCTTATATAATACAGGTACATTTGTATATTGATAACATAACTATTTCTTAAAAATTACTGTAGGCAAAATACACATAATTAAACTGCTACAAAATCGCAATAAATTTTTGTCAAGTTAACAGGTCTGAATTAGATGGAACTAAAATGTGCTGTGAACGTAAAAATACAAAAGTTCACATGTTAATATTGTTTCTATTGGTTATTTTTTTCGTTGGCTGATGAAAGATATTCAGATTACCGTAGACAATATTTTTATGTAAACAAGGAAGAAATGACCCTATTCAAATACTATTTGGATAAGTTAAAATGAAATCCTCAAACTTCAAGACCATAAAGTACTTTTAGGCAATGTGTAAAATAGTGAGCTGTTTCTCACGCATTTTGTAAATTGCCTAGACATTTTAGTCAATTTACAAACTGCCTAAAATGTCCAGGCAATTAACAAATTCTGTTGAAATTTCATATGTGTTACATAGTACAGATATCGTGTGACATGATGTATCTATGTTACATAGTACAGATATCGTGTGACATGATGTATCTATGTTACATAGTACAGATATCGTGTGACATATTGTCTCTATGTTACATAGTACAGATATCGTGTGACATGATGTATCTATGTTACATAGTACATAAATCGTGTGACATGATGTCTCTATGTTACATAGTACATAAATCGTGTGACATGATGTCTCTATGTTACATAGTACAGATATCGTGTGACATGACGTACCTATGTTACTTATTATAACATCCATTTTCAGGTATATAGTTTGTCAATGATAGATTAAATACTTTGGAGCATTATCATTTATTGGTATACTCCTAGTTATGGCTGGTGTTAAACCTAACCCAGGACCAGCAGGTAAGACAGAGTGTTATATTATCATATAGGTTATTTCCTAATGGTTGCTGTTAGACCAAATCTTAATTCACTGAGACTTTGTAAACATATTTTCATGTTTGTTTTTTACGGATAAATATATCATTTATCGGTCACACAAGTTGAAATATAAACAAGATTTCGTGTATTCATAGATTAGAGCCATCATTGGAAATCGCAATATCTATGTATTACCAATTCTTGACAGACGATCCAATATGGATTCGCAGTTTGGAATTTTGATACAATCTAGCATTTTATAAAGCTGCAAACTAAATGAAAGCGGCGGCCATGGCATAGTGGTTAGCATGTCTGACTTCGAATCTGGAGATCGCGGGTCCAGGGGACCTATAGTAGGAAAAGCTGGCCGTCGTATATATGTCCTTAAAATGTGTTGAATACGACGTTAAAAACTAAATGAAGGTGACACTTATTATCAACCCTGCATGGTATTTATCTCTTTTATAATTCTTAGTTTTCGTGTTTTCTGTTAGGTTTTAAGAACAAGAAAATACAGTTCGTTTTAGTTTGTTTTATGTCTGTAACAACTTTTAACATCATGCATAACATCATTAGGGCATTATATAGTACATACGTACTGGAGTTCTTGTGGCTTCTATTACACTCTTGACTCGATATATCACCAATACTTGCCTTTTGATATATCAATGACAACCCTATCATTAATTTAGTAATAATTAACATGCTTTGGTGATTACAGTGTTTTCATATATAAAGCGACTTAATTTCTCCTCAACAATAATGTAATTTCATTTTATTTTCTTACTTTCTTGAGGTACATGAGACATGCCTAAATTGAGACAGTTTAAGTATACACTTAGCTAATGTTCAAACTTTAACAATAGTTGATATTCACGAAGACACGTGTTCACCAATAATAATTTCTTCCTGTACTTGAAACTTACTTGAAATATGACATTTAAGTTCCTCACATGTACGCATGTTATTATTTATATCTGAAGGATTAGTTTTGAACAGAAATTTTGTCTCATTATAAACATTCAAGTTTTCTAAAGCTGGACCACCTAACTCAGTCTGCAGCGCACTAGTCTACTGATTGAGGGGTCGTGCGTACAATTCTCAGGTTGAACAAACTTACTGTTTGGTCATAAGATAATTTCAACATTGATTCTTCCTCCTATCATTGATTTTAAATCAAGTAGAGCAGTTGTCAGTCACTGACAGAAGTATGTGCCTAGTAACTGGTTATCAACAAAATCTAGGAATTTAGCCTTTCCAAGAACGGTGATTACGTTGACTGACTACAGTGATATAATATGTACAACATGTTGTTAAATTGGCGTCATTTCATAATCTTTTGTGTCGCTGAATTGACTTTTTTTCTTGATCAAGTTTGCCAAATAAGTTGATTCAAAACACTTTGCTAAATAAGTTGATTTCAAACAAGTGATATTAATGATAATAATAAATACTATATTTAACGAGGCTTCACATTTGGATTGATCCAGTCTTCCATGTGGACCTCTGGTTTGCCTAATAAGTTGATTTCAAAAAAGTTTGCTACATAAGTTGATTTCAAACAGGTTTAATATAATATAAAATATAATCTTTGTGATAGCTAAGCAGTTTTGAAACTTAATTAAATGCTAACAAAACAATAAACTTAAAACCATATAAACATGTAATATCAATTTAACACAAGATATCTGTTGATAAAGACGTTTAATTATACTTTGTACTTTGTAAATAATCTTTTTTGATTTGCTGTTTAACCTTCACAAGCTTGTAGTGTGATGGTAGAGTGGGGAATTTAATTCGATATGTTCTTGATTCGATTGCAGGCCGCAACAGTTAACAGGTTAAATCTTTGAATTTAAGATTAATGATTATTATAACTAGTAATGATTTCCCTTCATAGAGGGTAAAACTATTGACTATAGTCCAATTTCATCAGGTGAGCCATGACTGCTCTTTTATATTTATAGATATTTGGAACATTCCTACAACAACTTATTTAACCAAACAGTAGATCTTAATTACAATAATACTGTGTCGATTATAATGACTCCTTGGTCGTGACTGTAAGACACTTAGGTTGAGATACATGGATTTTGTTACCCTGGGTTCCAATTTTGCTTGGTTCCGTTTATTTCTATTTTTTTAATTTTTGACATCATGGAAACGTACAATTCAACATCTATGTGCAGCATGATGTCACATGTATATAAAAATATTGCTGCGATGTCGTACATTAAACTGTCGAGGATGCATATTGGTAAAATTTACTAATTTACATGTATATTTACTATATCGTGCATCTTTAAACTTTGAGATAGTATAGGTTGTATTGACTTTCAGTGTAGTATTTACTGGTTATACCTATTGTCATGGTTATGATTGAACTCATCAACTACTGATAAATGTAACCACAAATATCCTGGAAAGATGGTTTACTGAGAGGCTAAACAAATAACAAAACAAGTATTATCTATTTCAGGAAAAAGGTACATTTTTAGATATGAATATCTTTTAATTGAAACGGGGACAAAAATGTTAAGAAGGGTTTTCGATCACTTAGTTGGTCCAGATTTTAAAGTGTATTTAGATAACAACCCTGATCGAGAGAGAGATTTCAAAAAACTATCTTCAAGAAAGATACTTAATCCTGTACAACTTCAACTACTACCACCTAATGATAACTCACCATCATCAGACAATTTCGACATCACATTGTTGAGTTGTCTGATGAGGAACACGTGTGGTTTATGTAGCTCTTCAGATCAAGTATGGTCAAATCCTCAGTCAACAGATACACGACTGGAAGCAGACATTACACGTCTTAGAAAACATAGAAATGAGGCAAGTATTGTATATTTTCAATTTCTGTGTACAAAAGTAGAGGAGCGGATCCATGATTTTTTCTAGAGGGTTCGAAATTTCAAAGGGGTGCGATCTTAACTTACGAACCATACTACACACATTTTGTAGAATAATGCATCATATTAATAATTATGACTAAATCAATTAAATATATTTTATGCACCGAGAAAAAAAATGCTTCATACTACTTAATAATTACTTACAGCCAAGAAGTACACTTATGGCCAGGTACATTTTGGAAATTCTATAGCTAGGTCCGGCTGACCCCTGGCACCCTCGCTAGATCCGCTTATGTAGTATGTACTTGTACAATTTCTTTTTTATGCGATACTCAACCTTGATCAATGTATAATTGTTAAGGTTTGCACAGTCTTGAAAAGGCCCTAAATTTCGATGGTTGTCTGGAAAAAAGCCCTCAATTGCATAGCACGTCCAGAAAAACCTAATATTTGCACTGTCTTGCCCTAAATTACTATTTTGAAGGCCCTAAATTTTGTTTTGAAACTGGTAAGTTGGTTTATAATCAGAATCTGAATGACAAGAGGGCAATTGAGCGCCAAAATAAATATCCTTTCAATAACAACATTTAATTATGCTTTTGGGTCAGTTGAATCATTGGCGAATTACTTGTTGAAGGTCACTGCTTTTGGAGATCACTTTAAGGGAGTTGACTGTTGCATTATTAACAAAGATCTAAAAGTAAGACACTTGTAAATGCCATTGAAATTAAGCCCTATTTTTTATAAAAAAGGCCCTGAAAAAATCCCTAAAAAGACCCTAAATTTATGTATGAGAAGTCTGATTGCATTGAAAACTACTTCATGTACATAACATAGTAAGAATAAGTAAGTCTCTTTCTTTACAAATATTTAAACAAGTGTAGTATCAAAACGTCACTAAGCATTATAATTTTATAAATAGAAAAACATTTTTTATGTCATTAATTATATAAAAGCAATGGTCAGCAGAAAGGGACCTGTATCGAGAAGTTGTCAGATTTGTAATGAAAGCGTGTTTGAGAGGAGTATTTTATTTTAGATTGGAGTTTATTTTCTTCAACTCATAGCGAATATTTATTTACCTTCAAATTTTCAGTCACGTCATGTCACGTATATTTCCTTGTGATTTTGATCACATGACCGATGAAAGATCACGTGATAGAAGGAGACTGCTGTAAACCAATAGTATCTCCAGTACCTTGTCCCCGGTCAGAGATGGTCTGCGTAGTTTGATCTCAATAGTTTCCTTAACTTTCCTTTTCCATAAATTCTCCTCGGATGTTAACACTTTTGTATTACCAGGATCAATCTTGTGTCATTTGTTGGTACAATGATCATAAACAGCTGATAACGTTTTCTTTAAATGTTCCTTGAGTCTCACAGGTAAATAAATATTTGCTCTGAGTTGAAGAAACTCCATGTACGATCCAGAGCAGAGAAACCTCTTTAGCTGTTCATGTATTTAGAAAGGTCTTAATCTGATTGAGACTTTCCCTAATCTTGTAATTTATGCCTACAGTCAAACCTGTATTAACGGTCACCTTTATATAGCGTGACCCTGTCCATTACAGTCAGTTCAGGGTCCTCCCTAACAGTTTTGTACTAATTGACCCTTTACATCGGGTGACCCTCTACAACGCGGTCAGCGGTCACTAGTTTTATACCGAATTGCGTCGTATTGTGGTCAGTATAACGGTCAATTGACCGGAACAAGTAATTTCCACGATTGTGTAAAAATAACGACCACCGCCAACAGCTGACAGAATGTAAACGCTTCAGGCGTGAAAAACCTATAACTGTAATAAATTATGGCAATTATTGTTATTTAATCTGCTTAAGAGAGATGTGTGTGTTGTCACAAACAAGATTGAGTGTAAATTTTTGTATCAAATCAGATAATTTTAATGTTAATGCACGATTTTATTTAGACTATTTTTCACCGGAGATATTTTTGTATCGAAATTATTTGCTTCCCAGAAAGTTATGATTTTTCGTCGACATGGCTAGCAATATCTGTATATGAATATGCTTTTCAAGTGGAAAATAGCATGTTATTGTATATTTCCATTGCAATCAGTGCAACTGTGGATATGCGGCTTGACAATATATCAAATCTAAAGAAAATGGCTTACTTTTTTAGCTAAATAGCTTGATTTATATTTTCATTTCCTAATATAATGAATATTATGTCTTAACATTAATTATATGTAAAATGAAAATTAATGTTTATATACCAGTATAGCATAATTATTGTGATGAAACGACATGTGTATTAATTTGTTTGTTTGTTTTACGAAACCCTACATATAGTGGTCACCTGTCAATAGTGGTCACTTTCAGCCAGTTCCTTAGCTGACCACTATAGACAGGTTTGACTGTATTTCAGTTTTCTGTCAGTTCAGTTGATATTATGTACATGTATAACAGATAATGTTCTAGAGTTACTTCCCTTTGACCATTAACTTGGTTGTTCTGATTTCTGAATATCAATTATTTTTCCATTGTTTTCTACACCGAAACATCTTAATTATTTATGTTAACTTTAATAGTAACCTCTACACCCTTTGCACAAAAGCTAAGCCAATCAGGAAAATAGGTTACTGGTGAAAATGGAGGTAAACCCAGTAAAAATAATTAACAAAGAAAAGTACCAACTATTTTTGAGCTATTTAATTTTTTTCTGTTTTGACTGGGGCGAAAAATTTAATGAACAATGTAGTCCGAGAGCTCGCAGGAGTTTAGGTGCGGTATCGCGCCCGAAAGGTTTGATGAGTGATTCTAATGTAGTTTTGTCTGTGGAATTCGAAAATGCATTTCTTAAAACTGGCTGGGTAGGCGTTTTCCCACAATCTGAGCTAAAAGATGTACATTACCAAAAACACCAAAATGCACCCTACACTTCGTGCATACTTTTTCA
The DNA here is from genome assembly GCA_025267735.1 of Mactra quadrangularis. Classification (NCBI taxonomy): domain Eukaryota; kingdom Metazoa; phylum Mollusca; class Bivalvia; order Venerida; family Mactridae; genus Mactra; species Mactra quadrangularis. The sequence goes on along the minus strand of CM046295.1, from coordinate 29,481,865 downwards.
GCTGTTACTTACATCAAATCACATTTTTGATTTATGATATTTTATTTCGAATGCATAAATTTACAACATATTTGCAAAAATTATATGAAATTTTTGTGTATTTACCCATGATATATCAGCTTTCATTTACGTTACAGTGTAAAATGTACTTAATTGGTGTTGATCATTTTTTATAAGTGCTTACTCTTATGACAAAATTAACTAATAACCATGTTTTTGAATACATAATATCAATGGGAACATTTTCCAATGAATTTTGCATCTATTATTCAAGTTGTCTTAAAGTTATAGCATGTTAACTACCGTAACCGAATTTTATCATTTTCATGTTATGTCAAATACGTTTTGCTCTGTTGATAAAATTGATCTCAAACGAATTGTTTTTACTACCAAAATCAAAAAATACATGTAATAAGTGCAATTTTGTTTCAGTCTATAGAAAATGTACGCCGTAATTTACGTTACAGTATTTTTTTGTTATTAGTTCGTGTAAGAACAATTAAAAAAGTGTTTTTAATTATGCAAACCTATTGAAATCATCTGAGAGAATGTATCACGTATAAACGATCTTATTTCAATGCTTTCAGACGAAATGTACGTATGTTTTAGAAAAAAATCAGGTTAAATACCGTAACCAAATTACAAACAAATTACCATTTTTCTATAAGGCTTTTGCAATGATGGCTCGATCACAAAAACTTTTCATATGAAGCTAGTTTTCTCGGTGATTAACATATTTTTAATGATTCTGAGTTTTTATTATCAATATGCAGCATTCATTTTTAAAATTTGTCTAATGTGGTTCGTGGTTCAAAGTTTGGACCCGCCCCCCTAGAAAAAATTCTGGATCCACACCTGTACAAATATATGTAAGGCAGTTGCCAGTCACTGATGAACGTATGCGCTTCGTAGTTGATTTACATCTAAATCCAAAGATATAGGCTTTCCATGAACAATGACTAGGTTGACTGGCAGTCGTGATATAACCTATACAATGTGTTTCTACGATGTTAAACCCAACAACAGATTATTCTACCATGGACACATGAGTTTTCACTCTTTACCTTACATGACGTCATCTATATTTTTAATATTGAACACATACACTGCTGTTATAATTTACCCCCTCGTTCATAGAACTTAATTTAATGGAAAACTTGTTTCGTATTTCAGTGTTAGAATCGAAATAACATACAGTTTTTCCATAGTTTGAATGAGAAAAAACAGAAGTTTGTTTCGATGTTCTTATTAAATAACACATGCTCAATCACTCGATATTTAATTTTACACTTCAAAACTCGTGTCTATGTTTTATTCAACAGCAAATTATAGAAACATGTTTGTTATTTCTTAAACATTAGATGGAAAACCATACATTTATATTAATTATTTTCTGTGTTGAAATACAGAGTAAGTACTGTCTTCATATTTATTGTAAAAACTATTTATATGTTTATTGTAAACATTTCAGCTCGCTCATAGTGGAAGTGTGTTGGAAGACAAGACAGTTTTAAACACAAAATGGAATGATTTATGTTTGGTAAATATCATAGCTAAGACTAGTTTATTTTCACGTATTTGTTTACCAAAATAGATTGATAAGTCTAAATAAATTGAAAGAACACTTAAACATAATTTTACATTGTTCAGACATTTAGTTGTAAAAATGATTATGCTGCTCTATGGTGTACCGATAGTTTTAGTGTTTTTTTTTTGATAATTCAGTTTGTGGAACAAACATTATTATTATACCCTCCACAGAAAATTGTTTGTTGATAGGTTGGTTAGATGGTCGGTCTGTAATTTTTCTGTGTCCGCTCAATTTCTCAGCGCCTATTTTACGGATTTGAATCAAACTTAACACATTACCAGATATCAGTCAAACATGTCCATATCTCAGTTGGTTTTGCATGCTCATTAAGAACTCTTTTGGTTTGTTTGGTTAGAATCCAATCAGATGCCTTGCTAACTTGGAAATAAACATTGTAATTTTTCCTCTCTATCCAAGCATGAATAGGTACTTTGAAGGTCAACAGCTTGAATTTAATGTCATTGATCAAGTGTTATTATATGAAATTACTAGACATGTATGGAAACAGACTTTAAATAAAACTTTGTTCTATCGTTTTCAGATTTTACAAAGACTTGGCAGTGTTTGTGGATTTTCCGAAATCAGTGCTTTGATACAGGAAGCAGAAATGAAAGATATTGACGAGGACTTGCAGGAGAAATTTGAAAATATTAAAAAAGAATGGCGTTGTGAATTGGGTGAAATGAGGTTGGAAGTTAAATCAGATATTGAAGAAGTCAAATCGCAAGTAAGTTCGAAAATTGAAGAAGTTAAATCAACAGTTAGATCAGAAATAGAAGCTGTGAAAAGAAATAGACGACATGATGAAGACAATGAATACAAAACAGGTACTGATGTTTATATAATCACTTTATTACGTAGAATAACTTGTTTAGGTGTACATGTCAATTCACTCACTGAACCAAATTAGAACTAATTCAACACAAGTATTTTATTCATGTGTTCGTGGTACATATTTTACTCAAAAAAAGGATATCTTTTAGAGTTATAGTTGATTATGTTATATCTTAGACATTTAATTGGTACGTATAAATCTGATGGTCAATAACCAGATAACACATTCCCTAACGAGAGTGCTAAAATGACAATAGACATGAGCATATTTTATTGATAAAAGTTACTGTTTTGTGAATCAATGAATAAATTTAAAAAAACAACATAAAATTGAAAAACTGAATCACCCGCTATCCTTTAAACTACTTTTCCAAAGTATTTTTTCAATTGATAACAAAAGCATTTCCTTTTAACGAATTCAACAGATTTTAAATCTTCTCTAAAACCACAGAGCCTACAGCTTTCATATTTTGTTAGTAGCATCACCAGTTCCTCTTCAATGATTGTTCGAAGTATTTTCCTGTGTTCCAAGTTTTCGTAGCGGTAAAGTCTTAATTTCACTCAATAAAATATTGAATTTGTGTCTTTTCTAAAACCATGAGCATATACCTTCTATGTTTAGAACCTAGCATCACTTTAAGGTGTATTTCATAAATTTTTAATGAATGCCCCTGAGGTCAATATTAGCCCTACCTTCCGGGGTCACAAAATTAGCCCTAACTTGAGGGGTCACAACATTAGCCCTAACTTGAGGGGTCACAAAATTAGCCCTAACTTGAGGGGTCACAAAATAAGCCCTACCTTCAGGGGTCACAAAATTAGCCCTAACTACAGGGGTCACAAAATTAGCCCTAACTTCAGGGGTCACAAAGTAGTAAAAGCATTAAAGTGTTAAAACATTGTGTCAGACATGCTTATACAGGATTTAAGATCGACTTTAAGTAAATGGAGAGCTGTCCAACTTGCCCTTGCGACGGCGTCCGCGTCTATATGGTTTTATATAAAAGTTTTTTGAGCAGTAAAATATTTTTACTGTAACGTTCTATTTATTGTTTTATTTGGGTTAACACTGTGTCAATACAATTTAGGTCTTTTACGGCGTCCAGGGCAACTAACCTAGCTTTCCTCGACCCTTGCCTATAATCAGTACACCCATCTACAAGGCCGGGAACTTCTCCACATTATCTAATCAATTGAGGAAAATCGACATTATTGTCAAATTTTCATGGAATGGTATAACCTCACCAGGTGGGATTCGAACCAGTACCCCCTTCGGGACAAGAGATTCCAAGTCCCGGCGTGTTACCAACTGTGCTATCGACCCAGGTTACGTTTTTATTTTTAAAGGTATCAACTTCAAACTTTAAATATATGTTCGTTATTATCAACCACATCTCATGTGACAAGGTTCAAAACTCCAAATACATTTTTCAGAATTATCTCCCCTTGAACTTAGAAATTTCATTAAAAAATTGTTTTTACGGCAACTTTAATTTCTTAAGGTATTGACTTCAAACTTTAAATATTTGTTCCTTATTATCAACCCTATCTCGAGTGACAAGGTTCATAACTCCATAACATTTTATTTTCAATATTGTCTCCAATGAACTTAGAATTTTTTTAACAAATATTACTTATTTAAATTTAAATTTGTTAAGGTTATATTTTCAAATTTTAACATATGTCTGTTCCTTATTATCGTGGAGCTTGGTTATAAAATAATTTCTATGGCCATTCTCTCTTCTATCACTGATTCTAATTCATGTAGGAAAGTAGTTCGTCACTGAAGAAAGTATGTGCCTAGTACTGTTGATGGTTAACAGTTAATTCCAGAGATTTAGCCCTTCCAGGAACAGTGAGTAGGTGGATTGAACGCCGTGAAATAACATATACAATGTGTTGTTGCAGCGTTAATCTCCCCCAAAAATATCACCACTTCAATTTTCAAGTCGGACTGTAAATCAATAAAGTAAATTCCATTCTGTGTTAAAGTTGACAAACTTTCCAGCCATTATACAGTAAATACAAAGGTTGACTAGTGTTATATTGTTGTTAATCTAAGCATAAAATAAAATATAATGAAATGTTCCTCTAATAAACATCTTCGAAACTTGGCGGACATTCTTGACTGTTGTCTATATTTTCTAAAATCTCCCTACAGAGAATGTATTTTTGTTCAAAGCATTGAGTTAATTTTAAAGTTAGTACAGTTAGTACAAAAACAACTCTGCACAATGAACTAATCCTGGAAAGGCGATGCTCAAGATGACAATAAAATATTATATAGTATTAATTTTGATTTGCTTGAATGAGTGTCCTGTTGCTGTTGGTGTTTGCTGTAGTGATGGGATATCGGTTGGAAATTATAATCGATCATCGGTTGAAATCGGTTACTGCTGTCGATGCGATTCTTCCGAGTATAATCGGTTCATGATAAATTTGCTTTTGTATTCATATTTTGCTTTGAATCCTTATATAATCGATGTATTATAGACCAAGAAATAAAAATAGCTGTTTTTGTTGTTTGTTTTTGCTTTCTATACATGCATCATTTGGTTATTAACAACCCCAGATTTCTACTATTGGCTTAGTAACATAAAAGTGAATGAATAGTGTGATACATGTTTATATGAACTTTTAACCATGTTCTGATACTGATAGTAATAATAAAACTGGGGGTTCTAACAAGTATAGAATGCTGAATTTAGATAATTAAGGCAATTTATTTTTCAAAGTTACCTATGCAGTTTCGTTTGGAAATGCTTACGATACAGAAGACCTCATGGTATAGCAGATTGAGTTCATGTAGTTCACTAGACCAGGATAGCGTTTTATCAAACATTTTACGACAATTTTGCTATTCATTATAGAAGGATTTTAGACCAATATTGGTTGTAAGACTTTTGATAATACTGGCCGGTTTTCTGATTTCTTTTTCGTACCGGGGTAATCGTATAAATGTCGCATGTCCATGGCAGCCATGTTGAAATAAGGCTGGGTATAAAAGCCGTATCCGGAAAAGCGCTGCATATAAAAGCCATATTCGGTACCGGATAGCACCGGGACAATTTCATGCCGATGATCGATTTTGACTAAATTTAATAGATCGTCATAATTGGGAGCTTCAGCACGCCGCTAATCGATGTTTTCCGATCATTGGTACATCACTAGTTTGCTGTGCTACCTTTGAAATAGATTGGCTTATTTTAAGGTTTACACAAAATAAGGAAGCGCTGAATTCTTGTATAATTTGCCTTAGGAGTCTAGTTTGGTACTGAGTCCCTAGGTGCTACATGTTTTAAATCTAGACATACAGTGTAACCTCTTTTGAACAACACCCACTGGGAGATACTAAAGTATGTTGATGTCTAGAGGTCGTTGCTCTGCAGAGGTTAAATTCAATTTAAGTTTACCCAAAATTTATGTAAAGGAAATATCAAAAGCGGTTGTTGTTAAGATGAATTGCTCTGTAGAGGACCACTCTGCAGAGATTATATTGTAACATTTATGTACTCCGAAGTGTGAACGGATCAAATTAATAACTGGTGAAGGCCATTATTCTATAGTTTTGTGGTATGAGTTTCTATCCATGATGGATAGTACATTCAAACTATTGACTGTTGAGTTAAGTATACATACATATACATGTTAGGGATGAGACAATACGGTCATCACAAGATTAGATATCTATCAATACGAAAATAGACGATATGATTCTTTACAATACAATATGATACGATAAGAGTAGTTATTTTTTAAAAATGTGAATTATCATTCACAATATCCTCATTCTTTAAGTAATGATCCCTTTGAAGATAAACACAACATAGGAATGCTTCCATAAGTTGGTTCAAAACACGTTAGCAATTAGCCTTTTAGGTTCACAAAATAATTGGATAAAACAATAATTTTGTTCAGTTCTAGTAATAACAATGTTAAAGTAACGTTCTGTATAAGTATGTGAAGATAATGACTTTTGTTTTAGACGTCATTCTCTATAATTAACTTGTTTTACATGTATGGTTTGACAATTTCTTAAAATGTAATTATTGTATTCACAAATATCGTCTATGGAGATTTTAACTTCGGGTTAAGATGTCTATTATCTGATTTAAACCTGATCGAAACACCCTGCTCGCCTACTCAATTAAGATCTGGCTACTTTGTTATGAGGGTCATATACTGGTGACAAATAATAATTAAATTGTTTATAACACAATCTTATGTTTTGTAACTTATTTACATCGTAACTATACATCTGCAAAACGTGTCTAACCACAGCCTGTAAATAACACCACAATCAAATTAGCTTGCAAACCTCAGTCTAAAATAGAAATCACGAAATCAGGATGCTAGTACTAGTGTTTCGTATTAATAAAATACTGTGTACATGTATTGATTGATTAACACAAAAGTGATCTCGATGTGACCCCCTGAGCAATGACAATAGATCATATAAGGCAACCGTGCAGAAGATATATGTATTAGTGTACAGAGATAATGATGTTCACATGTTGAGTTCTACCATACCCATTTTACAACCAACCACAGAGATCATATTTCTTGACAACAAACCTGTGGAATTCTGAAAATATCGTGACACTGCAGTGACTACCCCTGATTACGAATGTCCGGGCCGTATCGCGATATATCGTGGTGGGCCACGATACATATTATGACCCTGTGGTATTAATACGTATCAATATACAATGTATTGACATATTGTCTCATCCTTAATACATGTGATCAGAATGTTATTCACGGTGAGATAATAAAACCAGTCAGTTTTTAATATACAGTTTAACCTCTGTAGAGGGGCCCTCTACTCAACAAATACTCTGCACAACCACGTCTTATAATATTTGCCCTAAGCATTATTGTAATAAAATTTAACATCTGCAGAGCAAAAACCTTTGAGCAACAACACGCTTAAGTCCATCCATGTAGGTGTTGCTCAAGAGAGGTTGTAATGTAATAGGCAAAATCACGGCAGATAGTCGCAATGGTGGAGGGAGGAATCCCGGGAATTAGGGATTGTATTAAATTAATATGGGAAACTATATTTGTATTGAGTATTGAACATAATGGAAGGCAAATAAACGTTTACACTTTTCTATAATATGTAATGACTGATTTGTTGATTTAACATTTAGATTAAAAAAGATTTAGAACTTTTCATTAACAAACGTAAAATGTGAAAAATGATTCAAAAGTTAAACTTTTTATTATTTAAATGTTTTTAGGGGCTTTTTGAATAAGTTAGTATATCATTTTTGATGTATTTTTAACAATTAGAGATTGAAAATACATAGCTCTAAACGTACGTATTCAAATCGCAATTTTTAATCAATAAATCGGTCATTACATGAATATAGAAACACAGTCCGGAATACGTTTGCGAATCCGGAAATCTTGCAAACTTACTTTTTTATTTTTCATCCGATTTATTTCAAATTTTCAATAAATGTAGATCTACATATGGGCATAACACCAGTAAACTTTCATCCAGATATCTTTACTAGAAATATGTTTAATTTTAAGTCAAAAGTCAAAATTCCTACAAATAGCTCTCCCATGGGAATCCCATTTAGAAAATGGGAATTTTCTCCCACGGGAGAATCCTCCCATTTCTAATTCCATTACTAATGGTCACAGCAAGGTAAAAATATAAATTTGGCATCCTACTGATGTTCTTAACAAGAATGTGAAAAAAAATATTCAAAAAGTGCAAAAATAAAAAATTCCCATTTTTAAGAATGGGAGAATTCTCCCGTGGGAGAAATCCCATATTTCAGAATGGGAGAATTCTCCCGTGGGAGAAATCCCATTTTCAAAATGGGAGAATTCTCCCGTGAGATAATATTCACAATGGATAACTATTGCAAGAGATATACGAAAAATTTGATATTGAGATGAAGTTTCTAGAGACGGCTTGTAGATACTTTGAATGATTTTAAAATCTAAAATAGTAAATGCTTATTGGTTATTCTTTTTCATTTCTTAAATGAAGTTTTCATTTAACAATAACTATATTTTAAATGATTATTTGGTTGTAAATATATTACATAAATCTAAATTTGTTAACCTGCTTCTATGAATACATTCTGTAGATGAGCTTAATGCAAATACTTGAATACAGGCTTCCCTAGATTTTAAGTTTCATAAAAAGTACACAGTAGATAACACTATTATTCTATTAGTTTCAACCATTAATCAACTTAACCCACTAGCCTAACTCCAGGACTAGCATACAAAGATACAGGCTTGTGAAATCTTCTTGATTCATACAATTGGGCTAGCTAATAATTTTGCCTTGAACTTCAAAAAAATATTTATGGACCAAGTGCTCGAGAAAATTTAAGATGGCAGTCATCAACTTAACTCACTAGCCTGACTCCAGGACTAGCATTAATAGATACCGGCTAGTGAAATCTTCTTGATTCATACAATCAGGCTAGCTAATAATTTTGCCTTGAACTTCAAAAAAAATAATAATGGACCTATTGCTCAAAAACATTTAAGATGACAGTCATCAACTTAACTCACTAGCCTGACCCCAGGACTAGCATAATAGATACTGGCTAATGCAATCTTCTTGATTCATACAATCAGGCTAGCTAATAATTTTGCCTTGAACTTCAAAAAAAATAATAATGGACCTATTGCTCAAAAACATTTAAGATGGCAGTCATCAACTTAACCCACGAGCCTGACTCCAGGATTAGCATACCTAAATACCGGCTTGTGGAATCTTCTTGATTCATACAATCGGGATAGCTAATAATTTTACCTTGAACTTCAAAATAATTCATAATGGACCAAGTGCACAAGAAAATGTAAGATGGCAGTCATCAACTTAACCCACTAGCCTGACCCCAGGACTAGCATATATAGATACAGGCTTGTGAAATCTTCTTGATTCATATGATCACGCTAGCTAATAATTTTGCCTTGAACTTCAAAAAAATTAATAATGGACCTAGTGCTCAAAATTTTTTAGATGGCAGTCAACAACACTAGCCTGACCCCAGGACTAGCATACACAGATACATGCTTGTGAAATCTAATTGATTCATACAATCTAGCTAGCTAATAAAAATTGCCTTAAACTTCAGAAAATATAATAATGGACCAAGTGCACAAGAAAATTTAAGATGGCAGTCATCAACTTAACCCACTAGCCTGACCCCAAGACTAGCATACATAGATACAGGCTTGTGAAATCTTCTTGATTCATACAATCGGGATAGCTAATAATTTTACCTTGAACTTCATAACATTATTATGGACCTAGTGCTTAAGAAAATTTAAGATTGTAGTCATCAACTTTATCCACTAGCCTGGCCCAGGACCAGCATACATAGATACAGGCATTATTGAAACCAAATACATTATTCATCTTAGGTTTGTTGTGCTAGTCATATATAGTCTCTATCTTAATACATGTAACTAATACATGTATATAGTCTATATCAAAGTTTAAATGATGCTTACATGTACAGTGTATTCTTTTCTATTATTTGGCACTGGTCCAAGTTTTAAAAAATACATAGAGACTAGGGGACTTTTACCACTGATATAACATATTAGATGGGTAGTTGCTAAGTTAATTGCAGATTTTTATCCATTTGATTTAGTTGTAAGACAGAAGAACTTTTCACATTATACATACAATGTATTATCATTATTGGGTTCATAATGCATTAATTAATTGGTTTTAAATGTACTGATCATAAGTCTAGTTATTATTTTTGGGTTTGTAATTATGTTAATAACTTTAAATAGTATTATTAGTAACAAATTTGTTGGTTTACAAATATGTAATATATATAAAGACTAAAACATAAATAATGTAAATTATATGATTATTTTGAATTGTGCCCATCTACTCAATGATTTATAAAAATTCTTTTCTGCAGATTCATGAATCAGATTTATATCGTATTGTAATTTGTACTTTCAGAGTTTTGGTTTTTAAGTAAAATATAAGATCCCTCCCTTAGATATCAAAGTGTAACTGTAGACCTCAGCCAATCAGCTTCGAGTAAAAACTAACAGTGTATATTATCCCTAATAAAACTGTCCCTTTCAATGCAGGACCCCTAGTGTGAGTGTTAACTAGTCTGGTAAGGGGGTTATATAAACAAATAATATGCATTCAGTTATATGATGCAATGTAGCTTAGTAATTCATAGTGATCTTCTTATGAGATTATTATGCTGTGGTATGATAAATTTGGATATTTAATACACTTAAGATGCATAAATGATATACTTTATTATCTTTAAATTGTTCAATAAGTTTTATTAATGGCCCATTTGAAGGATAAAAACTATGCTCTATCTGTGAATCAAACCTGGTGTTTCAAGGTGGTGGGGGAGACAAAAAGGGTTAGCCCAACAGAGACTATAATCTATGATGTATATTGAGTCACACAAACTTGTTTTCAATAAATAACATTTATAATGTAAGATTATGTAAAGTCATTACAGGGTCTTCCAAAAAAAAATAATAAAATTCCAGATACCCAATAATAATTTCAGCATGAACATTCTTGATCCATCCTTTTTAATTTTATGAAGTAAAAATGGAAAGAGTATTAGGACATTGAAATGATCTTACCTCAATGTTTCATGAGTGATATCACCAACTTTCATTATGTTGTATATGACAAAGCACAGAATACAAACATGTAAAGACAGGTCACAGATATAAAGGACCATACCTATGCAAGCTCAATCCTCTGTGCTTGTCCCATATAAAGTTCAAACCAAAAGTATGTTCATCATGTTCATGATTGTTGATGAGTTTCAATGTAAAACATCCTCACTTTTTAGACATAAGAACACATCCAGAATAGAATATATTGTTGAATAATGTTTCCTCTATAGTTTGTTAAATGAATTATATCACAGTAATATCCTTATAAAGCTTCTTTATTTTGTTAGATCCATTTGGTTGTATTAATTTGACGAAATTTGACATAAAAACAACGTCCTTAATTAACTTCCGGAATTAAAGTTACTAAAACAATTACTAATGTATTTATATAATCGTTGTCGTCAAGATGCACACATGTAAAATGAAGATCTTTTATAATATTTTAATAATAATAATTTTCAGGGTTTTTTTTCTATCGCTCATGAAATATTATATTTAGGGGAGACTGGGTGGGTTGGTGCAAGGGGCAGCTAGGTTGATACAGACCATTTGATCAATATCGTATTAGGGACTGAGTATGGCATTTGTTTACTGTACAAGCATGAAAATGAAATGAATGTCTTGCTCCAACTTACCCTATGCCTTGTACCAATCTGCCCCGGGACTGGAGAAAGTTGGTACAAATAAATTGTTTCATTAAACGATCGATGTCCTGTGTTTCCTTGGTAAAATTCAAATGTTTATAATCTTACAAAACATGCAATTTAACATACGTTGTGTTGTACCTGATTCAAAACCACATTGGCTTTATATAGCATCTTAAAACAAACTTATACGAAAACTGTACCATCTAGCCCCGGTCTCTCCTATAGAAAAATATACTTATGCCAAAACACGCTATAACATCAATAAGTAAGTAACAAGACTGGCATACAAATGCATAGGCAGATCTAGCGGTGGGTCAGGGGGGTCAGGACCCCCTAGAATCTCCAAAATGTACCTGGTCATTAGTGTATTTCTTGACTGTAAATCATTTTTAAGTAGCATGAAGTAATTTTTCTTGTGTGCTTAACATAGATTAATTGATTATGTATTTTTAATATTAATATTGTAGCCCTCTCGCCTGTGCTGCTACTTTCTGCTCTTTTAAGTTCTGGACAGTATATAACTGTTTCCTATGGATCCTCTGTGCTTTGTTGTGGACTTCAGCTGGGGGGGAGGTAACAGCAGAGACCACAGAATAGGTTTTAAGTGTTATTAGAAATCTTAGACTACTGATAGATTTTACTAGACTAATATTACTATACCAAATACCAACAAACTACGTATAGATATGAAGACAAATATAAATTTATTTAAAGTTCATATCACGAACTTATTTCTTTAAGATGTATATTCACAATACCAATCATTTAATATGAATAAAATGATTTACAGTGCAATCAATATGTAGCCTAAGAAGTTATTTCTATCAAACAGCATTACGGTGAAATCCCAAAAAAACGACGATGACAACACAGTATGTTGTATTAAAAATAATCTAATAATGTTAAATATCCCTAGCGATGATACAAAAATGTTAAAAAGGGTTTAAAATACCCAAACAATACTAGTTAATGAACTATACGTAGTAACTAATAATTTAGAAAAGTAAGCACGAAAATGCCAGAAAAGTGTTCAAACTACAAAAGAACGATGTGCATACTTCGGGAGTAAGTGCTGAAGTCCTCGACCAGAAAGGTTTTGTTTGGATTTAATTAGGGTACATGTATAAGGATATAAACATTAGAAATCATCCATACAATGTTATTATAATATTTATTTATGTATTTTTAGTATATTTTGTTGTTTAATGAGCCGTATTTGCCGTTTTACTTGAAGCGCAATAGAGCACAGTGCTGATGCAATTATGGGACCGTTAGCGCGACGTCGTAGCAGTCTGTAATGTAGTCTGGATTACTTGCCCCTTACTGTATCTAACAGTAAGTAGGGCTGCGGATCGTTGAGCAAGTGGCGATCCAATCCGAACCACGATCCATGTGATGCGATTCACGAATCGATTTGTGAACCACGAACCACTTGTTAATGAAGAAGCATACATAATTCATGTAATAAAAAGTTAGTGAAGAATTGCAAGAGTTTTTACTATAAGGAAAACAATGTACTCCAAACATGTCTATAACCAGACGTTTGTGGCCATTTTCAGTGATAACATTTTTGTTTTAATGTGTATAAATCGAATTTTGACACGATATTGTTCGGTCCCTACAAAAAATTAAGTTTACATTAGAAGTGCGACTTGTTTTCAGTTGTAATTGAGCTGAAAATGTTCTTTATTTTTTCCCAAAAAATAGATCGCGATCCGACGATTTCGGAAGTGACGAATATTCGTACTCTATTTTCTGGTCTGGATCGCGAGTATCTGAGTACTCGGATACTCGCCACAGCCCTAACAGTTAGAGTACGTTCCGCAAGGCGATCGCTAGCTATCGCTTTTTGAAAGCGATTTTATGTAGCATAAGAGGTCTATGGAACAGTTTGTTTCAAGCTAGCAAAAACAAAATGGTGACTTTCTCAAACAAAAGTTCAAAATTGTAACAAATGAAAAATATTTAAATCAATTATCCCCATGAATATCCTATTTAACCACTTTGACGAAATATATGCATTAAATGAAATATATATCAGTATTCTTGAAAAAGAAACGCATTCCCACAGGGGGTAGCCATTTTGAATTAAGCCGAAGTGTTCCGAATGATATGGCTAGCGAGAAAAAAACTCGCTACGTTTCGCTAATTAGCGATTCAATTTGCTCAATCTTAGCAAACCGTTCCGTAGGAAATCGCTACAAAGCCATAACTAGCGATCGCCTTGCGGAACATGCCCCTACTATTAAATAAACGTCGGGAACCAGGCTAACTGTAATGCAATATTTGTAGCGCTGCCAGTTTTCGCGATGTTTGCTATCGCTCTGCTACTTTGTAGCACTTGCTGCACAGGGAGCACTATATAAATCCAGGCCTGTGCTGCGGCGGAGGACTTCAGCACTTACTCCCAAAGTATGCACATTGTTCTTTTGTAGTTGGAACTTAAACTTTTTGGCATTTTTCGTGCTTCCTTTTCTAAATTATTTTTATAGTAGCAGTGTGAGGGAATCACGTGACCTAAAATGGTTCTTTACACGGAAAAAATGGCGGCCATATCGTAAAATTTGGGCTAAAAGACAAGATAAATGACATTTATACTTCACCAATTTTTATCAAACCTAGCGCAGTCTAAGCAGCACAAAATTCTCTTTCTAACGGTAGTTCTGCCAAACCCACAACGGTTCTAGTTTTCTAGATTACCTCGAGGTTTTGAACGAGTTGAGAGTTTCTTGGAGGAAAAATGCCGTGGTGCCTAACACGTACATGCTATGATGTTTTGAAAAATAACTTCTTTTAGCAAAAATACACCAAAATTTTGGCAATGTATGTTTATCTTATGCAGAAATGCAAATCACCTGTCAATTACTCATTGTTACGTTTCCATTTGAAAAAGATATTACTGAAAAAGTAATAATGGTGCTTCACACGTACAATTTTTCTGTCATGAAATGACGGTGCTTTACACGTTCGATGAAGAACTGATAGTGATTTACAAAAGGTTATTAGTATTATCAGGTTGATATTTATGATTAAAGTTTAACTATGTTCTAGACCTTTTTAACTAGTTATTTCAAATCCCTCACACATTCTTGCGTTAGAGGGTTGCGGGTAGATGTACAAGCAGTTGAGTATATAGCTTGAATAGTTTTAAACACATTTCGTAGCATTGGGTCTAACAAATTTTCTCAAAAGTTCCAACAATCAACTATACATTTCTACGTCCTATTTATTCCAAATATTTAAATTCTTCATCTCTTAAAAGGGCAAAATACATCTAGCCGTTATTATTGATAGTGATGATGGAACTGGGTCATTATTATCTTAATTTATTATTTGCATAATAGATTTATTGATGTTTTATTGTTTTTAGAGTGTAGATATATACGAATTAGATCGGTACCTTCCCTTACCGGACTGCCCGTCAGTCCGGTAATTTACCGGACTATACCGGACAGACCTAAATATTTCATTGTTTTGATAAAGATACATATTAAAATGGTATTTTTTGCATGTAGTATTGTTATACAACTCAATAAATAAAGTTTTAAATCATTTTTTAGCATTTTATTGTGTATATACCCATATAATAATAAAGTATATATCACCGCTGACTGAGCTCACATGGCTTATTCACAGTGATCGTCTGGATTGACAATGATCAATACCTTTATGGCCATGGAAAGTGCGTGGGATACATTTATTTATGCTATATATACTATATCACTCATCTAAGGATAGAATTTGGTAATAAATACTTAGTTCTGATAACAGATTCATCAACTATCTATACCGGACTGGCATTTTCAGCGATGGAAAGATTACTCTCCCTTTTCTCTACCGGACTGGCCTTGAAATATACATATAAAATCTTACAACTACCGGACTGGCGATATTTTCATAATTGAATAGCTTCACAAATAGCTAAGAATAGATACTTAAATCGTTTAAAAACATTTTATGCAATATAAGAAGAATTAAATGATGTTATTTGCCACCGAACTGGCATTTATCTATAAATTCTTAACTATTTGTGTTGGTATTCCATCATACAAATATAGCCAGTCCGGTAGTATTTAGATTTTATAAGTAGATATTAAGGCCAGTCCGGCAGTGAAAAGGGAGAGTAATCTTACACAATTTAGAAATGCCAGTCCGGTAGCAAATAACATTTTTTTTCTTCTTATATTGCATAAAATATGCGATCCTGTCAACGTTCGATATCGCCAAAAATCGGCTTTAAGATTTTTCTTTTTCGATTTTGCCGAGGAAATCGGCCGATTTTTTGTGTTTTCGCCGAAAACTCGGCCCAATCTCTGGATTTCGCCGTAAAAAATCGGCAGACTTTTCAGAGTTTGTTAATTTAAACCATTTATTTCAGGCTAAAGAGTAAATGGGATCGTGAAACATTTGTCTCATTAATTTCGTATCCAGGGGATATCGGCACATTTTGTGTAGGTGTATATGAAGCCAATCTAAATCAAGCCAAGTTGGATAATGTATACAGAAATGAAAATTCTAGTCATTAAATGAAAAGCAATATGCTAAAATTGATAAAAACTTCTCCATAACAGATTAAAACTCAGACTCAGTAATTATAAGAAATTATATTTTACCTTTCCAGTGAATCTACTACACTTACGTCCAAAGAGGTTTCTTTGTTCTGGATCGTTCATGGAGTTAATTTTCTTCAACTCAGAGCGAATATTTATTTACCTTGAAATTTTCGGTGACATCACATCACCTTCTTCAGCTGACTGATTTTTTATCACATGACCGGTAGATTTGTATGTATATTCAACATAATGGTACTCTAACAAACAGTTCATACAAAAGGCAGACAAACAGTTATTACAGTGGTAGACGAATAGTCCTAGCAAAGGCTAAATTTAAAAGTATTTCAAGTAATTGAAATGCTTAAATCACTGGAGCTTCAGAGGGCTTCGCCTCCAGTGACCCCACCATTGCGTTGCCCTGGACCCAAAATAGGACACAGCGCGACCCCATTGATCCCCGGCCTTAATTTTCAGGTTTTTACAACCAATATCACCCCTGAGCAATCATATAAAAAAGTCCTTTGTGTTTTTGTTTCAATACATACTTGATAAAATTGTACGGAGCCTTTAAAGTTACATTTGAATTTCTATTTTTATTACGCAATTATTTCGTAAAACGTTAAATTTTATTAATTTACTTTAACGATTTTTCTTTTCGTTAAACGAAAACATATTTTGTTGAAACAAAATAACTGTGAAAATAAAAAGTACTTAAAGTGTCACTTTATTTGCCTTTTACATATCTTACATACCCAAGTTGACTCCCGACACTATGTATAATGCCTTGTCCACAAAAATCAGCAACCTTAGCTCAATTACATATAAGTGTGAAAATGAATATATATGCACGCATATATTTGATGACGTAGATGTATATAATAAAGCTACTCAAGTCCCATTTTCATTGTTTGAAACATTTTTGCCTCGTTCTTCCTCGCTTTCTCCCATCTGACACCTAATGCTCCTTTCTAGATCGCTTTTCTATTTACACTCACTGTTCACTCTTTTCGGCGACCTGGCAGCCGCGTACACTCCTTCAAATCGAACGTGTAAAGGGAAAATCTGATATGTCACATAAAATCAAATGCTATTTTTTGTAGATATGTGTATAGAAAAGCGTGCATTGGTATGAATTTGCAAACTTTATTTGGTAAAAGGCGACTTTGTTATCAATTGGTGACAATGTACCAATATATGAATATCTCGTCAAACGGACGTGTGGGTGCTATAATGGATGTAAAAAAATTCCGTTAGAGATATGTAATGTACAATGAGTTCTTTATCGAACGTGTAAAGCACCATCATTTTATGACAGAAAAATTGTACGTGTGAAGCACCAATAGTCACTTAGCATGAATATCGTTCTTATTTAAAGACGTACCAGAAAATTATCGACAGGTTATGTGTATTTCTGCATAAGGTTAACATACATTCGCAAAAGCTCGGTCAATTTCAGTTTAAATTTGTTAATTTTCAATAATTCTTAGCAACAACGTGTTAGGCACCACGGCATTTTTCCTCCAGGAAACTCTCAACTCGTTCAAAACCTCGAGGTAATCTAGAAAACTAGAACCGTTGTGGGTTTGGCAGAACTACCTTTAGAAAGAGAATTTTGTGCTGCTTAGACTGCGCTAGGTTTGATAAAAATTGGTTAAGTATAAATGTTATTTATCTTGTCTTTTAGCCCACATTTTACGATATGGCCGCCATTTTTTCCGTGTAAAGAACCATTTTAGGTCACGTGATTCCCCACACTGATCAGGGGGATTGAACTAATGCCAAGTTTTTTTCTATCGATCGTGGAATATGATATTTAGGGATCGAGACTCCATGGGGTGGGTTGATGCACGGGGCAGGTTGATACAGACCATTAGTTCAATCAACCTGCCGCGCCCTGCTAGATCCGCCTATGAATATTTAATTTACCGTATGATGTAGTAAACTCTGCCTTTTATTTTTGAATGCTTTTTTTTCGGTGGAGCGTTGGATTTTTAGGGGGCGGGGTTGAGTCGTAGCAACACATTGTATAAGTCGCATCTTATTGGTCAGTCAACCCATATACTCATCTTTCCTGGAAAGTTTGGACTTAACTGTTAACCAGTTACTTAGCACATACTCAGTAACTGAGTCAGTGACTGACAACTGCCCGACATGGTTAAAAATCAGCAAGGGAGAATAGTGGTAGAAATCATTTCTTGAACAAACTCTGCGAAAGTATGTATGCCCTGTTCGGGAATCAGATGGAATGTTTAAAACACGACTGAAAAAGGTTTTAGTCACTAATTCAACTAACCATTTTCCAGTCAATTATCTAACACGAAAACAATACAATTATGCTCCTACTAAGAAAGTGTCAACTATGAATGAAAAAGAAAAGGCATCCATTTGTCAATTACTAAATGTATCAAACACATCTTTTGAGTATCCTAGGGTATTTCCAACTATCCGACACAATGTTTTTTGCTATATTTGATTTTATAAAATCATTCTAGTTTATAAAAAGGCCATAGAAATGTTTTCAACTATGCAGCGTAATTTACTCATAAAATACAGTCAAATAGTAAAAAACGACAATATCTAGTCATTAAATAACAGTTCCCTTAGAAATTCTTTATAAAATATGCAAAATCTAATATAATAGGAAATCCCATTTTCAGAATGGAAAAATTCTCCCATGGGAGAAATCCCATTTATAAAATGGGAGAAGTCTCCCATGGGAGAAATCCCATATACAGAAATGGGAGAATTCTCCAATGGGAGAAATCCCATATACATACATACATTTATAATATGGGAGAATTTTTAAATGGTGTTTAAATGCTTTAAAAGTGACAAACTATTCAGTTTTTCTTTAGAATAATGTTATGTACTTATAGATCTATCCAATTCTATCTCTAAATGTTAGTTTGGATGAGTTTGAAAAAATGGGAATTTTCTCCCATATTTGTAAATGGGAGAAAATTCCCATTTTCTCCCATAAAAATCCCATGGGAGAGCCATTCTCCCATGGGAATTTGCTGATTCCCATGGGAATTTTGACTTTTGACTTAAAATTAAACATATTTCTAGTAAAGATATCTGGATGAAAGTTTACTGGTGTTATGCCCATATGTAGATCTACATTTATTGAAAATTTGAAATAAATCGGATGAAAAATAAAAAAAGTAAGTTTGCAAGATTTCCGGATTCGCAAACGTATTCTGGACTGTGTTTAGGGCATAGTTTTTATCCTCTGAATATGCTGTTAATTAAAATAATAAACAGTTTAAAGATAATGAAGTATAACATTTACACATAATCATCTTAACAGTATTAAATATCAAAATTTACTGTACCACAGCAGAATGACTACTATGAATTACTTATCTACATTGCATCAGATAAGTGACTGACTGTAAATTGTTTGTATATACTGGTACATCACCAAGGGATGATTGATTGAAAGGCTTGTTTGATAATTTCTGATGATCGATTAAGATTTTTTTTTCTATTTTTGAAACCCTAACTTTCTCTGTGTTTTCACTTTTATTATTTGTCAAGTTCTATTCAATGTTTTCTATCAAGTTCCAAGTATCACATATAACAAAAAATAAAAATTATAATAGTTTTCTCTCTTTCAAAGTATCATATCTATATGTTCTCTATAATCAGTTTTGTATAATTAATTTTATAAGAAATATATTTGGGGCAGGTCAATAAAAATTATTCAATGAAATTAATCAACTTAGAAGAACAATACGTTGGGTTATCAATTAATCATGTAGTAAATGTTTATTTGTGACATCATTCAATACAGATTTTTGTCTAACAATAGACAAAGCCAGATGGTAATTTCAACTAAGATTATATTGATAAGATATCTTATATTGACTTAATAAGGTAATATGTTTAAACAATTAAATTCTATTAAGAAAGAATATATAAAAAATATTGTTAGTAAAGAAATAAACTAAAAGTTAAGAATTTTTTATATAAATCCTAAAAGTTCAGACATATTTATATAGATCCTAATTTAATTCTATCATTTTCCAAATGTCTGATTTTTTTGTATAAACCTTGTTACACATATATAACCCTCTTATCAGACTAGATAACATTCACACTAGGGGTCCTGCATTGAAAGGGACAGTGTCATATTATATCAGGGAATTGCTATCTATGTCTCTGATTATATACAGTGTTAGTTTTTACTGGGTGCTTATTGACTGAGGTTTATACTTGCACTGATATCTAAGGGAAAAATCATGAAAATACAAATTACATGTACATGTTTTCATAGAGCAGTTTATTATGAAGGCCTATAAATATATATCTGAGTCCATAAGTTCTTTATAAATTATAAAGTCACAGTTGGGCGCTATTTAAAATATTATTCTTATTTATGTTTAATACATTACATATTTGTATATCAATGTCATTTTTACAATTATTATATACTATTTAAGGCATTAAAAGTAGATATAATGTACCTAATTATAAACTCAAAAATTATCACTAGACTAATGATCAGTGCATTCAAAACTAACAAACTAATGCATTATGAACCTAATAATGATAATATTTTGTGTATATATTGTCAAATAATCTTCTGGCTTACAACTTAATCAAATGTATAAGAAAATCTGCAATTAACTTAGCAACTACCTAACTAATATGTTATATCAGTGGTTAAAGTCCACTACTCTCCATATATGTATTTTTATAACTTGGACCAGTGCCAAATAATGAAAAGTAAGCATCATTTAAACTTTGATATAGACTATATACTGTGTATAAAGATACAGACTATATATGACTAGCATAGAAAAGATACATATTATGATACATTTGTATTTTAAGCCTGAAATAAAAACCTATCAGTCTAATAGGAAAATTATACATTCATGTATATAATAAATATACATGTTTATTATTTTCAAAACATGTATTTGATGAGCAAAAATACAGAAAATTATTGTATACATTTTTAGCATTTTATACAAATTACACAGCAGACAACTTAAATATCTCATGATATCTGGGAATGATTAAACATATTAGAAATATTAGAAATAGTCTTAAAATGTATAT
This sequence comes from Mactra quadrangularis, assembly GCA_025267735.1. Taxonomy (NCBI): domain Eukaryota; kingdom Metazoa; phylum Mollusca; class Bivalvia; order Venerida; family Mactridae; genus Mactra; species Mactra quadrangularis. The sequence continues at coordinate 29,460,509 of CM046295.1, read as the reverse complement.
ATTCATGTATTTTCCTATTTTCACTGATAATTCAGTAATTGCTCATAAATGACTTTTATCATAATTTCAGTAGATGTAGAGAATTAATTGAATTTCTTTTTTGCATTGTCTCATTTTTTTTGTATTGAATTTTTTTACTACTACATACATCATTTATATACACATTATTATAAAATAACTAGTATTATGTTTTTGCTTTTTTTGAAATAAGTTTGGTGTAAATCTTAAAAGCTGTATATCAAATTGAACATAATTGTAAATTGCTAATAATAAAATCTGATCAATTAACCAATGAAAGAAAAAGCTGTCAAAATTATTACTATGGCAACCAGCTGATATCCCAGGTTCAACAATCTATATATAGCCACAGATCTTAGATAAGATAAGCAATTAAGACTAAGTGTTATATACAATGTATAGATATACAGACTGTGTAATATAATGTCAGAGAGACTAGATCTTATTTAAAGATAAAGCAATACTAGTCTTATTTTAGCTACTATATTTATTTAACTTATAGTTAGATGAACCGTATAATGATTACCGGTAGACTGTTAGCCAATATGTGATTATGAAAAACAGAACTTGCTCTCACAAACTTAGAAGAATATTATATTATGCTATTATGTATAATTATTTTTTTTTTGAGGAAACTAGAATAAAGTAAAATGTATACTGATATGCATATAGATAAAATTGAATTTGTGATAATGTCACCTGAAAAGTGTAAATATTGTCTTCATTGACCTCTCAACAAAATATACACAAAATATAACATTTATTTTTTCTTGTATGAAACAATAAAAGCACTTGATTGATACACTTATAAACTAAAATATTATCACTGAAATGCCCCAAACACACCTGTGAATTAGTACACATGAATCACAGTTAGGGTCCGATCGCCGCTAGCTCAACAATCCACAGCCCTAATCTTTTTGATTACATTTTATGATTGAATCATTTGACTATTACCTCAACTTAAATTCTGTTGAATATATTTTGTAAATTGATCATGATCAATGTTTCATACAGTGTCCGCAGTCACTAAAGTGAACTGCTGATCTTAATTGCTTTTTTTGCAATCTAAATCAAGTTTGGCTTACTTGTGTACCTAGTAGGCTTCTAGTACATTTAAGGGAAAAATTTACAAACATTGCCTCAAGTTAAATCAAGCACTAGCCAGAATAAGCATGCTACTAGTGGGCTAGTTATAGTTAAGGTGAAGACTAATCTTGTAGGGAGGTATTATGCAAAATAACCTACGATAAAATATGTATTTGGTTTTCAATAGTGCCTGTATCTATAGTCCTTGGGTCAGGCTAGTGGGTTAAGTTGATGACTGCCATCTGAAATTTTCTTGAGCACTAGGTCTATTATTGATGTTTTGAAGTTCAAGACAAAAATTAAGCTAGCCCGATTGTATGAATCAAGTAGATATCATAAGCCTGTATTTATGTATGCTAGTCCTGGGTTCAGGCTTGTGGGTTAAGTTGATGACTGCCATCTTAAATTTTCTTGAGCACTAGGTCTATTAATAATGTTATGAAGTTCAAGGCAAAATTATAAGCTAGCCCAATTGTATGAATCAAGTAGATTTCACAAGCCTGTACCTATGTATGCTAGTCCTGGGGTCAGACTAGTTGGTTAAGTTGATGACTGCCATCTCTAATTTTCTCAAGCACTTGCTCCATTATTAATGTTATGAAGTTCAAGGCAAAATTATAAGCTAGCCTGATTGTATGAATCATGTAGATTTCACAAGCCTGTATCTATGTATGCTACTCCTGGGTTCAGGCTAGTAGGTTAAGTTGATGACTACTATCTTAAATTTTCTTGAGCACTCGGTCTATTAATAATGTTATGAAGTTCAAGGCCAATCTAATTAAAACCTGATCTAAAATTTTCCGCTCGCTAACTCGCTAATTTAGATCTGGCCTTTTTCAAACGAGGGTCACGTTCAGGTGACCTTTTCTCATCATTATACTAATGACGAAATTGTTATGATACGTAACTTGTTTACATCGTCTACGTCACGCAATTTGAAATGAGCCATCCAATGGCAGACTGTGAATAATACCGCTGTATAATTAGCTAGCAAACCTATGGTCTAAAAATAGAAATTACGGAATCAAAATGTTATTAATAGTGTTTCGTCTAGATGAAACTACGCATTGATTAGTCGACATAAAGGTCATCTTGACCTGACCCTGCATTGAGAAAGTAGAGATCCTGTACGACAATGCTCTACAGGATATCTGTTTAAGGAGATTGGTTCAAGGCAAAATTATCAGCCAGCCCGATTGTATGACTCATGTAGATTTCACAAGACTGTATCTATGTTTGCTGTAGTCAAGGAAAAATTATCAGCTAGCCCGATTGTATGAATCATGTAGATTTCACAAGCCTGTACAGTAAAACTCGGATATAAAATACTCGGTTATAACATACACTCGGTTACAACATACCATTTTTTCTGGCCCGTTTTTCATCCTGATATATAATATACTTAGTATGCTATATGGATATAACATACCTCGGTTATAACATACCTTTTTTCTATGGCCCAGCGAGTATGTTATATCCGAGTTTTACTGTACCTATGTATGCTAGTCCTGGGTTTAGGCTAGTGGGTTAAGTTGATGACAACCATCTTTGATTTTCTTGAGCACTTGGCCTATTATTAATGTACCTCTCTATGTAACTATGTATGCTAGTCCTGGGGTCGGTTGATGACTGCCATCTTAAATGTTTTGTGCACTAGGTCTTTAATTAATGTTATTAAGGTTCAAGGCAAAAGTATTAGCTAGCCCGATCATATGAACCAATAAGATTTCACAAGCATGTATCTATGAGTAAAGTTGATGACTGCCATTTTTAATTTTCTCGAGCACTAGGTTTATTATTTAAATGTTATGAAGTTAAAGGCAAAATTATCAGCTAGCTTGATTGTATGAATCAAGATGATTTCACAAGCCTGTATCTATGTATGCTAGTTCTGGGGTCAGGCTAGAGGGTTAAGTTAATGACTGTCATTTATAATTTTCTCGAGCACTAGTTCTATTATTAATTTTATGAAGTTCAAGGCAAATTATCAGCTAGCCCAATTGTATTTATCAATTAGATTTCCAAAGCATGTATCTTTGTATGCTAATCATGGGGTCAGGCTAGTGGGTTAAGTTGATGACTGCCAGTTTTAATTTTCTCGAACACTAGGTCTATTATTCATGTTATGAAGTTCAAAGCAAATTATCAGCTAGCCCGATTGTATGAATCATGTAGATTTCACAAGCCTGCACCTATGTATGCTAGTCCTTGGGTCAGGCTAGTGGGTTAAATTAATGACTGCCATCATAAATTTTCTTGTGCCCTTGGTCCATTATAATTTTTGATTAAGTTCAAGGTAAAATTATTAGCTAGACCGATTGTATGAATCAAGAATCTTTCACAAGCCTGTATTTATGAATGCTTATCCTTGGGTCAGGCTAGTGGGTTAAGTTGATGACTGCTATCCTAAATGTTTTTGAGCACCCGGTCCATTATTAATTTTTTTGAAGTTCAAGATAAAATTATTAGCTATTCTGATTGTATGAATTAAGTAGATTTCACAAGCCAGTATCTATGTATGCTAGTCATGGGGTCAGGCTAGTTGGTTAAGTTGATGACTATCATTTTAAATGTTTTTGAGCACTGGGTCCATTATTATTTTTTTTGAAGTTCAAGGTAAAATTATTCGCTATTCTGATTGTATGAATCAAGAAGATTTCACAAGCCGGTATCTATGTATGCTAGTCCTGGGGTCAGGCTAGTGAGGGACTGCCATCTTAAATTTTCTCGAGCACTTGGTCCATTATTATTTTTATGAAGTTCAAGGCAAAATTATTAGCTAGCCTAATAGTATGAATCAAGTAGATATCACAAGCCTGTATCTATGTATGCTAGTCCTGGGGTCAGGCTAGTGGGAAAAGTTGATGACTGCCATCTTAAATGCTTCTGAGCACTAGGTCCTTTTTTTTGAAGTTCAAGGCAAAATTATTAGCTAGCTGGATTGTAAGAATCAAAAAGATTTCATAAGCCTGAATCTATGTGTGCTAATCCTGTGGTCAGGCTAGTGAGTTAAGTTGATGACTACCATCTTAAATTTTCCCGAGCACTTGGTCCATTATTATTTTTTTAGAAGTTCAAGGCAAAATTATTAGCCAGCCTGATAGTATGAATCAAGAAGATTTCATAAGTCTGTATCTATGTATGCTAATCCTGGGGTCAGGTTAGTCACTGTGGTGTTAAGTTGATGACTGCCATATCTTAAATTTTCTCGAGCACCCGGTCCATTATTTTTTTATTAAAGTTCATGGTAAAATTATTAGCTAGCCCAATTGTATGAATCAAGAAGATTTCACAAGCCTGTATCTTTGAATGCTAGTCCTGGAGCCAGGCTAGGGGTTAAGTTTATGAAACTTAAAATCTAGGGAAGCCTGTTTTCAAGTATTTGCATTAAGCACATCTACAGAATGTATTCATAGAAGCAGGTTAACACATTTAGATTTATGTTATATATTTTTAACCTAATAATCATTTAAAGTACAGTTATTTTTAAATGAAAACTTCATTTAAAAAATGAAAAAGAATAAACAATAAGCATTTACTATTTTAGATTTTAAAACCATTCAAAGTATCTACAAGCCGTCTCTAGAAACTTTACCTCAATATCAAATTTTTCGTATATCTCTAGCAATAGTTATCCTTTGTGAATATTCTCTCATTTAGAAATGAGATTTCTCCCACGGGCGAATTCTCCCATTTTGAAAATGGGATTTCTCCCACGGGAATATTCTCCCATTTTGGAAATGGGATTTCTCCCATTTTGGAAATGGGATTTCTCCCATTCTGAAATATGGGATTTCTCCCACGGGAGAATTCTCCCATGCTTAAAAATGGGAATTTTTTATTTTTGCCTTTTTTATGTTTTTCACATTCTTGTTAAGAACATCAGTATGATGCCAAATTTGTATTTTTACCTTGCTGTGACCATTAGTTATGGAATTAGAAATGGGAGGATTCTCCCATGGGAGAAAATGCCCATTTTCTAAATGGGATTCCCATGGGAGAGCCATTTTCCCATGGGAATTTGCCAATTCCCATGGGAATTTTGACTTTTGACTTAAAATTCAACAAATTCCTAGCAGAGATATCAGGATGAAAGTTTACTGGTGTTATGCCCATATGTAGATCTACATTTATTGAAAATTTGAAATTAATCGGATGAAAAACAAAAAAAGTAAGTTTGCAAGATTTCCGGATTCGCAAACGTATTCCGGACTGTGTTTAGAATAAAGTTTTAACGTTAAATCGCCTTTAATGACAATAATCAACACCATATATAGTTTTCCCTATATATTTTTTATGATGCTGGGTCCCGCATACCGGAATTTTCTCCTCACCAGTCACAAAATCTCACTAACATTTTCAATTTGAAATCTGTTATTTATAGATAATGGTTTCAATTTAGTCAAGTCCATGTATGATTCAAATCATTAACAAACATGTTATTGTTCACAAAACAATATAATTAAATATTTCGGATATAAAATGTCTGGGCAAGAAAGTGCAACTTATAACTTATCAATTATGGAAGCACAAAGAAACTTTTTAAGTTTTAGATACTGAATAACTGAGTAAAGCAGTAGCCAGTATGTTTTATTATTGTTGATATGATATGTTCAGAGAATGAAACCATAACCTACTGATGTTGAAACAAATACTCTAACTCAAAAGCCCCAGACGTGGTGTAGTGGTTAGCATATCTGACTACAAATCCGGAGATTGCGGGTTTGAGCCCTGACATGGTAGATCATACCTTATACATGAGTTGTAGGCCTCGTGGTAGGGTTAGTGAGTACTGGTGATAGAAAAGTGTCTAGTAAACCTAAAGTAAGAAGAGCTGGGCGTCGTATATATGACCTGAATATGTGTTGAATACGACGTTAATAAAACGAACAACATCTACCACTAAGGATTTAGGACAGTTGTCTAAAACTTTGAACTATATTTAATGTACAATTTTATACTTTCAGACATTCAGAAAATACTTATTGATGTTTACCAGAATAATATTTGTTCAAGTTTACCTTTGTGTCCACTACTAGAAGATGAAAATGGTGGTTTATTAGAATTGTATGAAGTACCAACTATGTATGTTGTAAACTATCACAAAGTTGAAAAACAACAAACTGATAAATCTTCTGACAGTTCAAAGGAAGTTAAAACTTGTTCTGATTTGTTTCATGTTAAAGACAAAGATTGTAAGAATATATACCTGACAGGAGATGCAGGTGTCGGTAAAACATCTTTTTGTAAGTTTTTATCTTTGTTATGGTGCAAATCCAAGTCGACAGAAAACACTGATGTCAGTAATACATCATTTTGTATTTTTTTCTCCTTGTTATGTTGTAAATCTAAGGTTGGTAAGAAATTGGAAAAAGTTGATGTGCAGGAGTACATTGATTATCTTGATAGGTTTGAGTTTGTATTTTATGTTAATTTAAGAGATACTAATTCTACAGATTTAGTAGCAATTATAGTCAATCAGTTGTTTTATAGTGAAAACAAAGATAGCTCAAACAGAATGTATAATATTGTTGAGGATATTTTAGGTAATCATGACTCACTTGTTATTATGGACGGACTTGATGAATGGACTCCTGTACCTACTGACAAAAGAATGTATGAAATACCATTTAGATCTAAATCACTGAAATGTGTTTATCTTACAACTTGTAGGCCTTACAAAATAGAAAATGTTAGATTAAGTGAAACAAACTTAGATCACCAAGTAAAAATGACTGGCCTGGGTAAAAAAGAAATAAAAGCTTATGTAAGTAACTTAATTAATATTATAAACCCTAAGTATGGTGAAAACAAAAACAATGAAGAGTTCATGGAGGCAGTTAAGGAAGTCAATCTTTCAGATATGTTGCATATTCCCATGACTACATCTCATTTGGTTATGTTATGGTTTGAGCGTCCATTAACATTTATGTCAAAATCTTTGATATATGGAAACATCATGGATATGCTATTCAAATTAGCTAATAAGAAAGGGCTTGACATTCAACAATCTAAGCCCTCTAAATTAAAACTTCCTGACAGGTTGTCTGAGTTGAAGCATTTTAAAGATCATTTCTCACAAATAGAGCAACTATGTTCGCTGTCATTCAAATTATCATTTGAACATGATACTGATATAACAAGTCTTGTATTTACTAGGGATCTACTGGCCTCAGAACCTTATTGTTTGTCTGAAGAAGAAACAAACCTTTTCTGTACAATTGGAATATTATCTAAAAATAAAGTAAAAAGAAAGTTTGGTAAACAAGAACACAAACTTAGTTTTTTACATCAAAGTTATCTTGAGTTTTTTGCAGCCATATATGTATCTACCCTTGATACCAGTGATGTGTTAAAAGTTTTCAGACAATGCAGAACTATAAAAGATGTATTGAAGTATGAAAATTTCCTCATATTTTATGCTGGATTATCTATAGACAATTTTGTATCATTGATGACTAGAATTTACTCAACGATCTCAAAAGATTTAGATTTAACTAGAGAATTGTCAATGTTCTCTACAGATGATGACACTTGGGATGAGACCAGATCATTGTTTTCTTTACAAGATTTGATTCTAAAATGCAGTATTGAAGGATCTTGTCAGATTGAAAACTCATTACCACTTGAAGATTTTATTTTTGATAGCAATATAACTGATACTGAAACCAAGTATTTGAGGAAGTTGATTTTATCAAATAAAAAGAATGTTAGACTATTAAGGTCACAAACTGGAGAATATCTTGATGAATTTAATACTATAAATAATTTACAAGTGTTGTATATTGAGCAATGTGATAAAACATTTTGTAGAGAATTCAAAGAACTAATCAAACAAAATAAATCATCATTACAAATTATTAGTATTGTTGGTATGCGTGAAACAATACCTTCTTTACATTTAGATGATCTCCAATATCTGACATCATTGTCTCTTAAATACATTAAAATGTCACATGAAGATATACAATATTTGACAAAAGTTCTTTCAAATAATAGTCAACTAAAATATGTAAGCTTGAATTGTGTAAGATGTACTGAACACACTGATGTCTGTGCTTCATTTGAATTAGTAAGTAAGCTAGTATATTTAGAGATTTATGAGACCAATATTGTATGTACCAATATCAATACTTCATCTCTAGAGTACCTTCAGTTAAAACCATGCACTGAGAGTATTGCTAGGAGATATATCAATATATTCAATTCTATTCAGAATGCATTAGAACTAAAACATCTAATTATAAAAGGGGATGCTATGTTAGATGACTATTTGGTAGAAACATTGATAACTAATGTTCAATATCTATCTAAAATAGAAACAATAGAACTGTCAAGTATTACAATAAGAGACAATGTTAGTTTCTTACTTCATCCTAGTGTTAAACAAGTATCAATTATACTGGATGAGGTGAACATGACAGCTAGATGTTTTCAAACATTTATAGAAAGTGTTATAGATAAACACTGTTGTATTAAATTTACACTGTATTTGTGTAATATTAGACAAGATAATGGAGATACTGAAGGTGGTATGTCAAAGAAAGAATCTCGTGAACTCATACATGATTATATAAAGTCTATATCTGCAATAAAAATAGTGGAATATGCCATCAGCGGGCCTGGCATAAACTTTGTTATAAATGACAATCACTAAAACTGTACATGTTTATGATACAATCACACATCAATAGTAGGACTAAATTACGTAGTTCAGTCTTAAAAACTCAGTGCCGGCACGATCTCTTTATTGTACTTCTGATGACCTCACATGTGATGGTTTATAGACATCAGTGAGAATAGAAACATATGTAAAATATTTCCATGTACAAAAGTACAAATACTATTAATCAATTTTATATAAACTCAATATGTAATACAGAACTGTGTGTTAAAATTTTGTGTATTTCGGTATAAATATGTTACATGAGTCCTTAAACTTAATTCATACATGTGTTGCTAATATACTGCGGAATACAACAAGTGGGGGGAAATTAAACAGCCCATACACATACATACACACAGCTTTGTTCATTTCCTATTAGACTTGTGCGGATGAAGGTGGAGTGTGAACATGGACAGTCGATTCCGAAGATTTATGAGGGGGCATCTCAAAAATATTTTACATACAAATAGACATAAATGTCAGTGTATCAGCTTTGAGGTTATTAATTTTGCGAGGCGTTCGTTTAAAACATCCCAAAAGTTATAACAACATATAACAATATCAGTAGACATACTACCATCTTTATGGAAAAATACAAAATGACATGTAATGCGTTAATCACTTATGTTAACTTATTTGCAATACTACCGATATAATTACGTCCGATATCCGTCCCTGTGCAACACAAATACCACACGGACAGCATGCCACGCGGATGCCTCCAAATACTTCTTTTATTGTTCGTTTTATCTCAACTGTCAAAACATGAATAATTTCACGGTGAATGCGTTTGTTAAAATTATTGTCGTAATATATCCATTAGTTTTCAAAAGTGTGTATTATGATTGAGTAAAGCTGTGTATGTCGTGTGATATGTTTTAGTCAACATATTTTTAATAATAGTTAGACCGCCAGTACAAAAACAATGCGTTCAGCCACCATGAAATTATTCAAGGTTTGACAGTTGAGAAAAAAAACGTACAATACACTTGTATTTCTTTATCTGCGCGATTTATTTTCTCCGATTTTAACAACGAGTGAATTGAATAAAAGCATTTGTTAATTATGCCTACTGTTTACTTATTTTATCACATTTTTACACAGTTACGGTTATAAAGTAATGTAAAACTCAAGATAAAATTATTTAGCCTAAATCATGCAAGTTTTGTGTAGTGAATTTCGTGCAAAAACCTATTAAAACTCGTTATGGCGCGTAGATAGTTTTACACATATATACATATTGGCGAGAAAAAGGAACAACTCATCAAAGGCTTAGAGATACCGAAACGATTGCTGATTGGCCACGCTCATACAGACTGCGTTTATTGTCGCTACGACCAGGCAAATATTTACACCAACTTCATTAGCGTGATAAATTTTTCACTATGTCACTTGTGGTTAAATGGTAACGGTGAACGCCAAAAAAAATTGATTTCGAGAACAGAAAATGGTCTGGTGTATGCCGTACACCGTACTTGTTCTAAATTTTTGTTACCATCCTAAATTAGAACAACTTATGTGGGCTTGTTAAAATCTCAGCTAGCGTTGGCAGAATGTCGGCTTATAGAACGTCAACAGACGTATCGGTATCTAAAAACGATGTCATGAACTTTCGAGAACTTTCGAGGAAAAAAACTTATTACAGTGGTGGCAATGTCATAGTCTGGTCATTGTGTGCTAGGGTAATCACAAAGACGTTACATCGGCCCGCTATTACGTCCTATGACTTCCTCTATATTTTGGCAATGCCTTTGTTTATCAGAATGACATTGCGCGACCACAATCTACAACAACCACAAGCTTTCATCATTTATTTTAACAATTTGATTGAACACCTATGTTCGTAACGGTGGTTACGTCGACAACAGCTGACTTTCAGGAAGTGGATTGAGATTTACCCAACGATATCTGCATGTGAAGCAATTTGTATTGTCTCTATAAATTGTGACAGTTAAATAATTTCTTATGACTACGAACTTTTTAGATAATATAACTTGCAAGCAGACATTCTTGTTGCCTTTTAACTCTAAAAAATATTTCCGAGATGTGTGAGGCGTTTCTTTTTGCATCAGTTTAAATTTTGTGAAGTCCATAGACTTTCACGCGCTGGTTTCTCGAATAGATTTTGGGAAAACGATGTGATGTATCCATCATTTTAACCGTGAAGTGTACAATTTTCCAAACACTTTTAAGCGCTTTAATCGGCTGAGGGGCGCCACCGTAGTCAACACAATTAACAAATGTATAATAAGCGTGGCCTTAAAATTGATGTTCAGTTAGAATATGTATTATTCCTTTGAGAAATCCCCCCATTCTTTTCTCATATCCACTGTTCATGTTCACATCGGGTTTTAACCCGCACAAGTCTATTAACTCTTTACTGGTTGCGACATGGAAAAATAAACAGTTTTTCAAATTTTAGCAATATGGCTATTTCAAGATGCTTGCATTCCATTAATACATGTAATTGACTGACAGATATGCACCGTGGCCAAGTTATACCTAGGATTATTGTCTTTTAAAATTCCAGTTGTACCCTGATCGCAGTAAACATGGCAACGTTGGAGTGGAGCGAAAATGGCATAAAATGCAAGTTATGCTATTTTCTTACTCAAAATTTGCATTTCATTCAATTATTTTTTTCGAAATGAGGTCTTAAGTGCTGGTACTTTACAGAGACTGAAAACATGTGTTTTTATCAACATTTTGCACCATTCTTCTGCGCTATAGACCCTGAATTTTTTTTCTAGCAATGAGAGGCGCGGCATCCTCTTCAAACCACAGCGCCAAGGGGGGGGGGGTTGATTAATATCACCTTTGGAATCCCCTGAGCTGAGATATCTGTTGATTGAGGAGGTGTGCTAAAATGATTTTTTAACAATTTTTCTAGAGTGAAATTCACTAAATCTCTTAAAAAACACTAATTTCAAGACTTGTTGTGGCCATATTGAAGGAGGTCCAGACAAGTAAAAATATGTGATTGTCTAGCTTAGGTTATACTGTGGGTATAAAGTTAAGCTTATGATTGTGTCAAATTATCTCATTGTTACAATTAAGAAAATTATTGCAATTTTTACTGATCTTTGTTACTTTATAGCATTCTGTAATGATTTTTGCTGACAGCAGACGGACAGACGGTTGATTTTTACACGGTCTATTTTAGTGGTTTTCTTAGTAAATTTTTGGAAGTCTTTGAACAATATGTTAAACTAGTTTTACAATTGAATCAGCACTATTTTTGTATTTAATGTGTAGAAAAACATAATACATGTATACCATTCTTTAAGAAATGTCGGTATTGTAACATGAGTATATCAGCTATGAGTTGTTTAAAAGATAATGTTTAGATATTACCTCCATTTACTGTATTATTAATGAAACATATTGAACATCTATGTTGTCATTGTCACTGGGACATGAAAATATCCTATTATTGTATTATTGGCACATGTATAATACAACCTCTCTTGAATAACGTTCACTGGAAGAGACTAAAGTATGTTGCTTTTTAGAAGTCTTTGCTCTGAAATGGTTAAAATAAATTAAAGTTACGCCAAAGGGACACCAAAAGCTGTTGTTGTGCAGGGAATTTGTTCTGCAGAGGGCCGCTTTTATTGTATATACATATTTTGTAGTTTCATAGTTTAACATGTAAATTGTTACATAAGTATATGTGTATGTAAGCCAATCATGTCAGACATTTATGTTAGATGAATTTATGTTATGTTTTATTGTCATTCACAAAAACTATCCAGCCTTGATTGATTTGTATGTATTGTACGAATCAAAGAACTGACATCATTTGTTTATCATTGTTTATAAGATATTGAGATATTGATGTTATTTACAGTCATTTAAATTTGTTTTACTGTTAAACTTTGCGTTTACTTTTTGTGGCAGACATATTTTAGTGATAGATGTTTCTGTCTCTGCGTGATTGGTTTATTTGACGTCACATGTTGATATTTTAATTTTATTAGTTTTGTATCAAACCTGCTCACTGTTGAACTCCTCACACCAGTTATGTCACATGTTGCTACTTTGATCACTGCCTTCACGTAAATCATGTGACCCTAGTAGAACCATGTGACTAATGTTTACATTTAAATGTGTAACATTGGTTGTCTAATGTATGTTATTTTACAGTATTGTAAATTGAAAATATGGTTTAGTGAACATAAGTATCAATATGAATATGCATCATTTATTTTAATTCATAAACAAATTTTACTAGAAAGTGTGCAAGGTCGGGAATGAGCTGAGTCGTTAAACTTAAGTGGGTTAAGCGGAAAGCGGTCGTTACTCAATGTTAGAAAAGAGTGAGATACGACCATCTTGCACTAAACCCGTGTTGTGTCACTTTATATGATACTTTTTGTAATAAATCTTTACTATTGATAATAATGAAACAGTATATGATTCTAAATAGAATAACATTGATGTAATTAATGACGAAAAAACATAATAGTCTGTTTATATTTATTTTTGCACGCTATTATTCTATTCAGACCATTTAACATTACTTTAGGGAACCGGTGAAAACATCAAACTTAATCTTGTTTTTTTCAATCATTGAGGACTCTTCAATGATGTTCTATGCGTGTAAAGAAGACCAAGGTGGTTTTCCAAATGTTCCCAAATTAATTATTCAAAGTATTTATCTTTTACCTCTCTGTACTTTGAACATCTTCATTTACTGAATAATCTACCAACAATTAAAGAAAAAACTCTAGAAAATGCAAGCATAGGACATTTTTATATGATTCTACTTCTATCAAATAAGATTTTATACATCCCCTTGTAATGTTTCAGGGAGTCATTAGCTACATAAATCAAACATTAGATTTCCATTAACAAAAATGTTCTATGAAGGGAAGGTGTCACAATTTCTCATAAAGACTAGGAAGAAGAAATTTATAGCAAGTATTGAAATGTAAAAGAAACCATATATTTGTTTCTTTGATGGACAAATTTACTTTGTGCCAGTGGTTGTTCATACAATACAGGGAAATAACTCCTACAGGTTGTTTGATTCACTGTATATATTATTGAGTTAATTTAACAGAATTCTTATCTAACTATAACTATAGAGATTCTACACCCCTGCATCATAATATATGAATAATATCATGTTTGATAACTTTGATATGGTGACATATTTCTGCCACCAGATAACCACATAACTAACACGTTACTTAAGTAGTTATCCAGATTATTAACTAGTGAATTTAGTGGTTAACTTGTTACGTAACTATTATTTTTAATAAGTACAATATCATAACAGAAAATAAATGCAAGTTAGTGCCTACAATTGACATTCTTGTATTAGTAAATCAATTTAATGTTAAGTGATTATCTAGTTAACGTAACTAGATAACACTTATCTAATAATAGATATTGCGTGGTGTGACTGTGTATCAATACAGCTGAGCAAAACAATGCTATTTATAGATAATTGAAGATTAAAGGTTAACTAGTTACGTTAGATAATTAACTAGTTAGTTAAGTGGTTATCTTGTGGCAGAAATATGCCACCATACTTTACCATACAATTAATTTTTACCTGTGAGTGGCGGTAAAGATTGAATACCTTACTTGTTTATGTTTTCCCCATCATTCTACTATCATGTAATTATAATCATGGATGTATAGATGACTGTATAATATTGTCAGAAATGTTTGTTACTCTCCAGGTTGTTAAGTTAAATTTTTATTATATGTTTGCACTATGTACATAATATCATCTGTATTGTTTATTATATATCATTGTAAATGTAAGATATTAAATTCCACTTATTTTAAAGCATTTCTGTGATTTGTTTATTTTATTATGTTTCCCTGTGACCCATGAAAAGCCGTTGTGTTTAAACACAGTTGGACATTTTAGCGTTTCACTTGACTTGTGTTACCTACTCAGTACAAAGTGGTGAGGCACAAAGTAAATCCTAATACAATATCATATTTGAAGAGATAAAGATGTCTTAACATAGCCTCGGAACCAAACTTCAGAAAAAATCACCCGTGTTTATTTGGAAAGAATGACATCTTAAATATTGAAGACTCCGATCAAATATGTCAATGTTGCCCATCATATACATTACATGTATACACATATATGTTACAACTTTCTGACAGATCTGAGAGGCTGGTCTTGGAAAAGTTCAAAATTGATTGTTTTAAGCTAGAATGACACATGTATTACTTGACAACACTAGTATACAAGAGTAACCGAGTGGTCAGAACGTTGGACTGTAATTTTTTGTTGGGTTTAACCCCGTAGCAACACATTGTATAGCTCACACAACGACGACCAGTCAACCTACTTATTGTTCCTGGAAAAGCTTAATCTCTTGATTTAGCCGTTAACCAACTTCTAAGCACTTACTTAGCACTAGCACCAGAGTCCTCACACTCGTTAAATACGCACACATATATATTGTCAACAAACGAAATTAAAAATAGATCCCGTATACATTATCGTGTACGAGTTATAACTATACTTTCATTATAATATTCACATGGTATTGAACCATTTTTACAGTAGGTACGGTCTGACTGATTAGTTTTACCTTTCGGAATATATTTGGTTGCAAATATCGCTCTCGATTTGTAGATTAAACATTTCTTTACAAAATTTATTATTCAAAAACTTTACATTTAAAACCGTTATCATGAAATTAATCGTAATTTCAATATTATCATTTTGCAGCGATTGAGATACACTCCTCACTTCCGGTTTATTCATGACCCGTTTAACGGCGTAAACTGATCGGTTGATAAACTCCCAGTACCTTGTCAATGAAGCGCGCCAAATTTAAACCCTACCGGAACGCACCGCCTAGGTAAAATTTACGTGTCACATGTTATATTTATAAAATATATACGTAGTTATAAAAGTCCGGGGAACCAGGTTAAGTTAAACCGGAAGTCAGTAGTGACGTTAAATCGCTGCAAACTATTGATAGTGAAAATAATATAATTTTTATGGAAACGGAATTAGATACAAACTTGTAACTTAGCATGATGGTAGAGGAATGTTTAATCTTTAAATTGAGACCGACAGATATACATGTAAGTCGAATAGAAGAAAAACGATTAGGGACGTACGCACGGTTGAAAACGTTCAATACCATGTTTATTATATATGTATGCACAGGGAACTATATATATAGGGACGTACGATCATACGATATGGACTCTGGTGCCAGTGATGCTTACTCAGGAATAATTGGTAGGAGGGGAAAATGGCCGTAAAAGTAATTTCATAACCAAGCTCTACGAAAGTATGCCTCGCCCAGGAATCGAACCCACCACATTAAAACCGACTTGCGTGCTACCAACTGAGCTAGCCCAGCGGTTCCAAAACAAACTTGGTTTTTATCCTAAGCTTGAATATATTAAACTTTCTTAGTACTTGAGCACCAAAAAGTCGACTAGAGAGTGATTAACTTAGTAATACATTGTAAAATCAAGCCAAATAAATTAGACAACCAAGCCAAACAAGTCTGTGTAGAGTGATATGAATCACTTCAATTGAGTTTAAATCTGTCCATCTGTAGCCGTGGTATGTCATGACTCAAACCTTTACTTGTCAATCTGCTTCAATACCTTGTGTATAATGAAGTCTCCAACTGCTTGTGTTAACAATTGTGCAGGAAAGCTAAATGAATGATGAAATAAACCATAATTATATTGTTTGAACATTTATCATTTTCTTCCCAAAAACTATATGTCATGCAATATATTACAAAGAGGCGTTTAAGTTATTGTTACACCCTTTCATTAGCGCTTAACATTCAGTCCAGTAAAATGGAATTTATTATTGTATCAAATTAAACTTTACGAACCGTAATAATTAGTTGTTATTTGTCGAAATACACTGTCTATTTTAATGAATTAATATGTCCTTAAATTGAGTTAGTGTGAGAGGTCATTTTGAAAATACATGTACTCATGTATATATGATTTTGATTCATTCAAGAGGTTTCGTGTGTATTATTTCATGATTTACTATCAACGTGAAAGCAATTTATAGTGAATTCACAGTGATGTACCACGCACATTGTTTACTAAGATAAGTAAACAAAGTACAATTAACAAAACTTTTCAGTACCCTGAATAGAATACTGAAAGAATATTGTCAGTTTCAAAGTCGTAAGTTGACAGGTAAGAATATGTCAGGTAAAGCATGATAATGGCCGCGCCTGATGAAATGAATTAGATATTGAATAGTTATGTTTTCAAAAGAAGAATTCTCACTACAAAGGCTTATATCAAGGGATCATTGTACAAGAACTACAGTGAGTACCCTTGTGTAGTTATTCCGTTACGTTTCTGCTAAATTTATGCCTAATTAAAGTATCCAAAATTCTAACGAGACTTATTCACGTCTAACTAGTGTTTAATTCCAGAAATGGTTTTTGTTCATCGTTCGCTACATTTACGTGCAATCAGAAAAATTAAAATCGAATGATCTATATATTACCGAACTCCTACTAAAGTTACTATCGTCAGCAAAGGATTATTCAAGATTAAGAAAACATAAACGAAAATGTTGTTACCTGAATAATAACTGAGGGGGGAGCCATTATAACGGTTTGCTTGACCCAAAACCGATAGTGGTAAGGAACAGGTACTCCAGACTACTACTGTTTAAGCAAAAATGAATATTTTCTCATTACAACTAACGCTTGTTGCAATGAAAATATATAATTTAATATAACTCTATTAAAAGGGACACTATCCAGGCATAGTCAGGATATGTTACTGTACGAGTTGTCGTTTTTAATTATTGTCACAATAAATTATTAAAGGGATGTAAAGGCATATGACTGTGCCAAAAGAATAGAACCAAGTTTAGTCTTTAAAACTGTATTAAGAACGTTAGAAATCAATTACTAATAACATTTGGCACTTATAACATTCAACTGAATAAATTAAAAGATCTAATATACACATTGTTGAAAACGAAAGTAGGGTACTGAGGGAATCATCAAGTTTTTTTATAGATTTGTTATATGTCGTACTTGCTGAAATTAAACATTTTCATTGGTCTCATCTTGTCTTTTCAACATTCTTAGGTGGTTAGGATATATTTTAATAGAATTGTACTAATGTTGTACAATAACAAGCTCTACAATGTTCTCATCAATAAATGCATATTTTAACACTTATCTTTAATCACTAATAAGGAAGTATATGACAATAATATAATTTGATTAAGCAACTAGGTGTCCATATGAAAATTGGTTCAAAATGCAAACGCAGCATAAAAATATTTTACTAACTAGAATAAGTTAACATAACATAAGTTTTTACATGACGTTACTACTTATATAAATACATGTATGTGAAAGCACATTGGTTTAAACACTACACTTGACCAATGTTCTAGTTACACCGATTTTGAATGGGTATAATCTTTTAACAAATGATCAAAATTACACAATATTGTATTCACTGGGTAAAAACAACAAAAGTTACATGTCTTATATGTTTTTACAATGAAATCGGACGTGTTTAGTACCCACGAGGTAATGAGTTCAAAACCGGTTTTGGTGCAAGTGCAAAGCAGTTTTGGCGGTATATCAATCCCACGTGGTAAATGTATAGCCTGTCGTATGTACTATGTAAAAAACATAACATGACGCGCATGTCTATCGAAAAAAGATCGGGAGGTGTGGGACCTTTTAAGGTCGACATGCTCTAAAGTCAGGTACATACACTGTTTTGTTATTAAAAAGATAATTTTGTGTTATCGAACGATTTATTGAGCCGTATAAAAGCACTGTCCTGTCGAAAAAAATCCTATTCACTCTTAACTTTCATGTAGCATAGATAGTGCATGTTCTTATGCGTTCTACAGTGAACTTGATGGCCTAGTTCAACCGAACCGGAAGTGTGAATGAAATCAGAAGACGACTTCGTCCAAAGGTCACTACGCAACGACAAGCCGATAAATAATTTTAGGAACTTACTGCTTAGGAGGCGCACTGTGGTGGAAACAGCAATAGCCACAATTGGACGTCATTGACGCCACATAAGTGCATAAACTTGATCGCAACTTACTCATGACGGTGTACTTGCTCATTTTGCCCGATCCTGCATGGACGATATCCTTTGACAGACGATGGACCTCAACCCTACCGAGAGCGTTTGGGCAGAAGTGAAGAGAGTATACCGTAATCACCGGATACTTTACATCAATTTCGGCACATAATTGTCTACGAATCGGACTGACTGTTTCAGGCTTTCTTTATTTTTTTATTTAGGCACGGATTTTCAAGAGTCATTCGAGCGAATGGCGGTTATACCTTTAATTGATTTTTTGTGACTCTTGAATACCCCTTTACTTTTTAAACTCACATCTTCCTTGTATGCAGACGTGCAATTTCATAAATAGAGTATCAAAACAACGGAAAGTATTGTATCTTAGTGTGTTCAAAATTTCAAAACGATAGTCTTTAAAGAGTTAGATAAAATAAAAATGATAGCATCGGTGTAGTTAGAACATTGGTTAAGTGTATTTTTTTTATTAACAAAAAATACATATACACTAATACGATCATATAAGAATTTAGAGGATTGAAGAGATAACATTGCTAATTTTAAACTTTTATCCTTAGATATTTTATAGACAAAGGAATACTTACGAATTTAAACCGCTTGTTTTATTTTAACAGTTTGATTCATACTTCTGATAAAACACTAAAAGAAATTGACATTAACAAAAGATGCTATCTTGATATATTGCGCCCTCCAAGTTTGTTACATGTGGCATAAAATTACGGTGACATAGAGGTGACATGGAGAAATATTTAAAATACCGCTACTATTACGTGGCCAAGCAGTAGCTTTTACGTGCGCACACAATAACGTTAACGTGGCCACGTAATAGCTTTACGTGCGCACGCAATAGCTTTTATGTGGTCACGTAAAAGCGATTGCGTGCGCACGTAAAGCTATTACGTGGCCATGTAAACGTTATTGCGTGCGCACGTAAAAACTACTGTGTGGCCACGTAGTAGTAGCGGTATTTTAAATATTTCTCCATGTCACCTCTATGCCATCGTATAAAATACACAACTTATTTAATTTTTTTGTGTATAAAAGAATGTATGTCTGCATTTATTAAGTTGTCTTGATTGAGGAAAATATTCAAATTCAGGCCCTATACGAACATAATTGCTAAATGTAAATGCACCATTTTAATGCATGATTTTAAACAAAATGTATAATGCTATTACTGACAGTTGATCATTTGAAAGATGTATTTCAAACAGAGCCACAACTACAGCATAAAGACTTTTTAAATGTCTGTACCTACAAATTCATGTATTTATAAGTTTCAATAGTTAATAAAATCTGTCTTAACTTCCTTATTCTATTGTGTTGTCGTAGTTAGCGAACGTGAAATATGATACTCCTTCTAAACGTTTGTAAAGAAAGAACCGGGCTGTAAATATTTTGTATAATACATGTAATATAATTGTATCGGTTGAGGAAATTTAAACGTCTGTTACCGTTTACAATCAAAGCGCTGAAGGCACTGAATTTGTTCGGGTTTAAAAAGTAATATAAGTTTTACGTCTGTAACAACGTTTGTACACAAGGAACAGTTCAGTGATATTAGTTTGATAGGTACAGGTCGTCCACGTAAACATTGCGTATATAACACAGCCAGTTTAATTACTCACCAATATTTAGAAATGGATTATTTTTATAACTTTATGGTTCAGTTCTTTTTCACTTATATTACAAAAATATGATTTGAATTTACCCTATTTTAAATAAATGTTAAATGTCAAAGTGGTGTGTTTAAATCAGAAAAAAATACTATTCATGCATCAGCTTATTCACCTATTTAGTGGGCACGTTTATTGTTTAAAGTACAAACACACACATGACCTAGTATCCGACCTGTAGAACATCATTGTTCCGGTTCAAAACACCTCAAACAATCGACCTATAAATACAGCAGATTAACCGGACAGGCGAACATTTTTTGATTTGTGGTCGCACAATCACAACAAGTCAAGGGGGTCATTCTTAGAACAATGCAATAACTACCGCTTTAAAGTTATCATGTATGCATATTTATTCTACTGCTTCTGTATGTAAAAAAAATAAAGTCCACTATTCAGACATCATTTAAAGTCATCAACTATGATCCTTAATTTTTTCCTATAGAACTAGTCTATTGACGTAGCGCTCAATGTTGACATACAGACCAAAAAACGACATATTTTTGCGCTTTAATTTATCGTCAGAATGCTAATAATTAACGCATTTTAATGAATTTTGTATTGACAGTTTGTACGACTTTTTCTATTAAATGATGAACACAGATATAACACAGATATCGTATAAACGTTCAGAAAATGTTTGATTGAATGTTAAACGTAAACGGACGTCATTAAAACGTAACGTAAGAAGTATCCAAGTTTACACAATTGAAAGCAAAAATTTTTCCAAAAAATTAAAAAAAAACCAACGTTTTCCGCCTAATCATACACGAAATGACGTGACGTCATCTCTATTATGCGTCAAAACAAGTTTAATGGAAAAAAGAGCTTACAGAGCTAAAATAATTGCGACCCTTTCGCTGCCAGACTCAGTTGCATTAGGTGCCAAACAAGATTTGACGTAACGTCATCATGTTACGTCATGACTTCGGGAAAAGCGACGTTCAATTATCGTCGTATTATTATGCAGAAATTAAATCATGTAGATGGCGATTGAATTTTGCTTAGTACGTGACATTTTATAAAAACAAGCTTTTGAGTATTTAAGCACGATCATAGCATTTGTATTATGATAACATGTTATGTTAGTTATTCGTAAAAACAGCAACAACACTGATGTACTTTAATGTAGAATTTCGAAAATGCTGACTCACAATCATTCATACATTTTAAATCATAATAAATAATTACAAAACACAATATATAATTTATTGATTACAACATTTAAATTTAATTTGTTAAACAACATTCTGTAGATTATTTATCGATGGAAACTGGCAGTGATTAATATATATGTAAATAGTGTATTTTTTTTATACAAACCAATAGTTAAAACTATTTGAAAATCTGACATGGTGTGAACATTATAAATGCAGTGTACAATTAGGTACAATTTTCTGTGGTCATAAACATGGTTTTGCATTAGATTTTTTTAGTGCTTGTTCCCTTACTTTCGTTTCCTCATAAGCTATGATGTTATAAAATACATGTTTGGTAAATTGATTGTTCCATTAAACCGAGTTTAATGCAATCACTAATTGCAGAATGCAAAGTCGATGATGCTTATTTACATATT
Organism: Mactra quadrangularis; assembly: GCA_025267735.1. NCBI lineage: Eukaryota > Metazoa > Mollusca > Bivalvia > Venerida > Mactridae > Mactra > Mactra quadrangularis. The sequence goes on along the minus strand of CM046295.1, from coordinate 29,438,416 downwards.
AGCATTTATATAACTTATACATTTCTAGGGAATGACACATGTGATTACTTCGGTGATTACAAATGGAAAGAATTTAAATTATACATTGATATTTAGTAAAACAGTTCATCATTATGTACAAATCGTAACAAAAGTATTCTATAGTTTTACTCCTAACCATTGAAGTCAGATTTTTATCTGAATCTTGCACATAACATCATTAGTAAACAAATACTCATTGTTAGTACCAGATTTTATCATTTTTGTAAGGTTTTTGACAAACGTGTTTGTCTTATTCAGTTATGAATAGTGCATTGTTTAAAAGTATGATGTACAAGTTGAAACCTGATCACAAGATAACAAATTGAATGATCACAATAGCTTCAACTACAAGCTATTTATTGCAACATACTTGCAGTCAAGCAGGGCGGTACATGTAGTATATATAATGGGTTCTGTGTGTTATAGTGTGTATATTCATAAGCAACTTTTCTTCCTATTTAAAGGCGGATCCAGCGGGGGGGTCAGGGGGGTCCGGACACCCCTCTAGAATTTGGAAAATGTACCTGTCCATTAGTGTATTTTATGCCTGTAAGTCGTTTTTAAGTACCATGAAGCAATTTTTCTCGGTGCTTAACATAGATTTATTTGTAATGTAATTTTTATTATCAATATGTTGCATTTTTTTCTGCAAAATGTGTATAATGTAGTTGTGGTTCTGACCCCCTCCTAAAAAAGTTCGGGCCCCCTGGAAAAAATCCTGGATTCGCCCCTGCTATTGCATACTGATTTTGCATCATGAATCTCAAAACCCTGTTGGGTATAAGCAAGTTCAGGTAAATTTTCCTAGGCATTTACTACATCAAATATATGCATATGTACAAGTTACAACTGGGCTATATTTAATGAGTGAATAGCATGCACGTTTTGGCAAAATGCAGACTATATTGACAATTTGACATGTTTTTGTAGGTAATTACAAATGTATGTTCTAAAAATCCTTTAACAAACTTCATAATAGTAGGTCAATTAAGTTTGTAATGTATGTAATTTATATCAAACCCAAGCATTGCATATGTCTTGTATATATATGTATGGCAGAACAGCGGCAATTAGCTTCTATGCCAAGTCATATCAATATCATAGCACTGATGCTATTTTTGAAATAGTGTGAAAATATTAAAATTATCTACCTGATTTCAGGAAATTTTATGTCTCTGCTGATTTGAAACCGAAAGTAGAAGTAAAATTTTGATCAAGTTACAAAGTATGCACAATCACCGGATCCATTTGTGAAATTGTTCTTAGATGATGTGACAGACACCATTTACTTTATATACAGAGAGACAAGTCAATCATACAGCCAATCTGCATAACGTAAAATAGAGTTCAAAGTTGCCGTGTATTGAACTTGTGTATTGACGTCATTCACTCCTTTTATGTCGGCTTCATGACTTATTCCACACACTAAACAAGCTTTTGATATTGGACAGCTAGTTCATAAAATCTCCGATTCCAGTACCCTTTTTTTACTTCGTTTTTTTTTCCAAAAAGTACAGCAATTTTACTTTGTTGACATATTCATCGATGCTGCCATCTTGGTTCATGCATGGTTCATGATGAGCTATTTTTAGCCCAAAATATTCAATTGAAACTAATGCTGATTACTAGTGATTTCCCTTTATAGTTTTGAATATGAATTGTAAATACATAAACAAGTATATTTATAAAACTTTTGTTCTTAACTGAGACTCTAAACACACAAATTTAGTTAGAAAACCGTTGTTATGGACGCCAGTACAAACAAGTCGAAGTTGCGTCCCTTGGATTTCAGAAGAGTATGTTGACAAATTGTCCGAACACAGAAAGCAACTTCATTAAAAAAATATATATTTATCAAATACTTGCAAGCCGAACTGCAATCTCCGTAAACAGATATCCTGTAGAGCGTTGTCGTACAGGATCTCTACTGTCTCCGTGATAGGTCACGTCGAGATGAACTTTGTGTCGACCAATCAATGCGTAGCTTTTATCTAGACGAAAACACTATTAATCGCATTTTAATTTCGTAATTTTTATTTTTAGACCAAGGTTTACATGCTTATTTTACAGCGGTGTTATTCACAGTCTGCGATTTGGCGGCTCATTTCAAATTGCGTGACGTAGACAATGTAAACAAGTTACGTATCATAACAATTTCGTCATGAATAATATGATTAGAGAAGGTCACCTGAACGTGACGTTCGTTTGAAAAAGGTCAGATCTAAATTAGCGAGTGGGCGAGTGGAAAATTTTAGATCGGGTTTTAATCAGATTGAGTGTACATATATCTGAATTAGCGAGTAGGCGAGCGGAAAATGTTAGATCGGGTTTAAATCATATTGAGTGTTCATATATCTGTTTTTATTTTTTAAAAATGTGTTAATTTCTATAATCTATAATCATTTATAATAATAATAACATTTCAACTTTTAAACAAAATTGCCACTATGTTTTAAACAATTAAAAAGAGGTGAAGAGAAACGAAACCCTGCAAAATAACCAAAATAACGTCAAAACTTCGGTTTCGCAAATGTACATCGAGCATAACGTCTCATTATACAAATAACAGGATACAATTTACGATTGTAACTCATAATGTAATTGTTATGTGTCTGTATTCATTTGTCAACTATATCTGGTAATCTGCATCAAGCACTTTTTGTCATTTTGGGATTTTTTAAAATTTGAGGAAAAGTACTAAGGCATTATAAACATGACATTGCAATAAATGGTCATACCCCTTATCTAGTTACGTCTAAAATGACACACCTTTACAAACAAACTTGTGATCTTAATCTCACGCGAGGTAAAGTTTCTATACGGAAGTTTTTGTTCTGGTTGAAACAATCATATCTACAGGATTGAGAACAATGGAGTATCGAACGCAAAATTTTCATCACGCAAACTGGCTTTTGTTCACTGCTTGAAAGTTATTTTTCTATTAAGTTCTATTTTCTTTCCTGTTTAATAAACATAAAATTAACAAGTCATAGTTGCTGACAACCCGTTTTCTTTATGAATCTGAAATATTCAAATAAAGTGGGCCTTTTTTCAAAATCTTAAAATACACTCATCATCAGCATGTATATAATGAGGTTGCTAGCGAATGTACATACATGAATATTAACTACACTTTATGTTAAGAGTTTTTTTCTCACATAAGTAATATCAGTTTCATGATCTTTACAAATAAATCTCCGCCACAACAGACTTTCAGAAATTCTTCTTCTGTAGCTGCATGAAGCATTCTATCATTATGCTATGTGTTATATGAATATTCGATACACATGCACATGTATTATTTGTGTGTATACGAATATTCTGCATCATTTTGATTCTTACAGTGTTCTATTATTTAAAAATACATTATTCTAAATGTATGGTTTATTGAGGTATAAAGGGGGTTTAAATTCTTCGGTATTCCGCCTCGCGCTGTTTAGTATAGAGCTCTTAGCTCAAATGTGAAAACAAACTAGAATTATCACTCTCGAGCCAGCTTTCCGATGCTATAGTGTACTGAAAATAAAATAATTCAAGCCACTTTGCTTTACAAAATGTTTTATTAATGAGTTTGCTGTTCTATCTATCCGAGTAATCGGATATTAGCGATCCCGAACAGAAAATCGAGTACGAATATTCGTCATGTCCGAAATCGTCGGATCGCGATCTTTTTTTAGAAAAAATGAAAGAACATTCATTAGCTTAATAATTACTGAAAAAGAGACGCACTACTTATGAACAAATATCCAAAAAAGTACCCTAATAACGAATCTTAGAGACAGACATTTGTCTACGATGTATAAATAAGTAACCATTAAAATCTTTGTGTAACACATTCTCCTTGACTGTCAGGATCTTAAATCCGTGACAAACATTATAAAGTTAACTTACTTAAAGAACTTTTTGAGTCTGTACCATCATATGCGATACTTAACTTTTTGAAGGAAATAAATGTATAAAATAAATTATATGATTTTAAATCATTAATATCGATTGAATTAATAGTATCATTAATTGCTTTCGGTGCGATATGACCTTTCTGTGTTGGTGTGCCGTAAAACCCAAACAAACAAACAAATTAAAATCTCCGGGAGTCACGTGAAGCGTTCGTGATCACATTCTTACACATCATACTTACAATGCGATGACGTATACCCATCGTGTGGTTCTCGCATATCCTGCGTGTTACAACTTTGTAAAAATATGCGTCTTTGAGGTGACTTCGTGAGTAGATTGGATGTCATCGCATGAAATTCAGAAAGATACGTGAGTGGATCGGGTGCGATCGCGTGACCTTCTGTATAAATCGTACTTGCTTCGGGTGCTGATTGATTATCGGAGAATTTCGGGGCCATCTTCGTGCGAAATTCGAAATTCAATATTTGTATGTCCATGTGGTGTCAATTTGGAACAGTGTGACGCCGGCTTAATTGATCGTTTAAAGATATAATTGTTTTAAATAAATAGCATATAGAGGTGTATGAATGCCCACATATTGTTCAATAGAAATACAATGTGCATGTGTTCACTTGCACTGGACAGAGTTCAAATGCACTCTTATTATTTACTTATTTTGTTATACTAACTTTTTTGAGAATTGCATTGTCATAGCTTTTAACAGATAGATTATTCATGAGGATCCATTCATGAATAAAAAAAAATAAAGGTGGGTCCATTTCCTACAAAGAAAAGACGCGCAAAAAAAGAATACATGCAACTTACATCGTTTGCAGATTTCGATTTGCTGATCCGATTTTGTAAAATAAAACATGTGCTAAAATTACATTACATTGGCTCTAAAAATAATGTCCAATGTATAAAAATGTATTGCGATATAAAAATGTTAAGGGGTGGGTCTATGCAATCTTTGCGATTTTTAGGAGTAAAATGTCGATAGGCTATAATGCATAAAAAATATATCGTTTTCAAATGCATGCGTATTAACTACTACTTATCCGCTTTAGTTTATCTTAGTTATTTTGAAAACGGATTGCCATAGCTTTCAACTGATATAAAATCTATGAATATCAATTCATGAATAAAAAAGTTAAAGGTGGATCCATTTGCTCCAACAAAAAGTAATTACGCGCAAAAATTATCAATTATCATGTCGCACGTGAGCATTAAGGTGGCCGTACAAACATGGCTTAAAACAACACACCCGAACGGAGCTGTAGCTGGAAGATTTGCAAGTTATTTCCATGCTTTGCCACAATTTTGTTCATGATTTGACTTTAAAACTGATAACCACGGCTCATCTCACGGACCTGGTAAAACGTAATAGTCCGTAAGGGTATGCAAGAGTTCGTAAGGGTCCTTGCGATGCTAGGTCGCACGAGTCCGTACGGTGCCCTCACGGCTATTTTTATGTTTATGGAACTGTTGCTTAACATGGACAAATGGTAAACTTTCTCTGTATCACGTGTTCCACAGTACAAACAAAATTGTTCATTTCTTGCAATACTTGGACAAACATAACGTCCCTTATGTACTCGTAATGGATGGAATGACATACAATTCTAAATTTGGTAAGTATATAATAAATGTCATTTGGAAGTCTAAATATGACTCATATTTAAAATCAAATTTAAAATGTTTATGTTCATACAAAATTGGACTATTATAAACTGATGCTCTCCCATCTTGTATGAAACAACTAATAACCCGTTGTCTAAACATGTAAGGAAATGTTTTACGTGAAACACAATCTGGATTTCAAAATACATCAGACAACCAAAAGTCGTCCAACAACTTACAATCTTGAGACCCAGTTAATTTTACTTTTCAGACAATCAACAAAATTTAAATCATATAACTTTTGTAGAATGATATTGTCTGATCTTATCATTTTTTATCCCATATTTTAGTATCATAAAATAACGTTGAATATAAAGAGAGTATTTAGATAATTCCCCTATACAAGTAAAAACTACTTGTACATTCATTTAAAAACCCCTGATCTATTGTCAGTAGCAAGTATAAATAATTGTCTACATTGGTCAATATAGTTTAACTTGATATAGTACAAGAACCATGAGAATCCCATATTATCTAAAATAGCACTCCACAGTCTAAATATAAACAATGTATCTAGAGAGTACCTAGATAATTTGATTAATTTCCCCTATACAAGTAAAAACTATTGTACATTCATTAAAACACCTGATCTAAAATAGCACTCCACAGTCTAAGCCTTTTGTAATTACATTAGCTAACCTATTTCTAAGTTTCAATTTCTCAGCATTAATCACGTCTTTTCAAGAATGGTTTTCCATTAAAATTTTGAAGGAAAAATGCTTGAATCTATAAATCTGAAAAAAATAGTTCTGCAGGCCATATTTATGAAATATTCGAAAAACATCGGGTATAAAACCTCTTGTCTGTCTATCGTGATTTGCAAAATGGGTTAACCTATACACAAACATTTCTTTGACTTGATAACGTGCAGGTAATCTGCATAGCTGTTCAAAGAATTGTAATTTTCTATAATCAATCATAGTTTCAATTTGTACACAATTTAGCATCGTAAGAGTAAACCCAGAGTCCGTATTGTAAGCAAATGATTGTGTTTCAAACAAAATCTATGAGCTTTTTCTAAAGCATACATGACACTCTTAGAATAAAAGTTCCACAATTCACAGCCATATAAGGCTTTAGGTATTATAACAGTTTCATATATCAATTTAAGTGTTATGGAGTAATAGAACTAGGGTGTATACCACTGTTTATTATACTCATGTATTTACCTCTAAGTTTTTGTAGAATGATATTGTCTGATCTTATCATTTTATCCAATATTTTAGTATCTTAAAATAACGTTGAATATAAAGAGGGTATCTAGATAATTTCCCATAAAACCCAGCTGATGCTGTACAAGTTCAAAATTTGAAAATTCGTTTGCAATTTTGTTCTAAAAACCACGATTCTTGTTTTTGATTCATTTACTTCTTATCCCCATGTAGAGCAATTTAGGCGGCCGGACTCTGATTGAACTTGGTTGAAAAACTACCATTTTTGAGTAATATACCTTACATGTATATATAGTGCTTTTGATTCGGGACCGTGCCGGTCGCCTGTGGTTATGACTATGATTTTGTTTAAATTTGTTACACAAATATTGTTTTGTTATTAAATTTGAAACTCATTTAAGTGTGTCAAATATGCAAATCTCCGCGGACGCAACAATTTTCATCTATTTTTATCATGTAAAACTGGAAAACGTTCAGTTAGTCTGTTTACGTAGTCAACGCACTGTGATAATGTGACATGCATTCAATTTAATTCACATAAATCGATATTATTTTAATTTATGTTCCGTAACAAGCTCTATATGCTCCGTAACGAAATGGATTTTCATTCTCAATGAAAGAGACATCAAAATTTTTCTTTCCGCTCAAAGAAATATGTCAATGGATGTAAGATTAATTGTAAGATTAAAAATATAAAAGTCATCCATCACACAGATTTCAGATTTATGCTTCATCCTGTACCTGCACCAAGATATATTTTCCTTACACACGTATCGTAACTGTTAGCGCTAAGGCCTAATTTTGCTTTTAACATGCTCAATCGATCAAAAGAGGAATATCGAAAACAATAACAGTTTGTTTCTTCCAAAAATTATATCATATAGCATGTCAAATACTTGTTACGGAGAATAGTAGTCCTGTGTTCCGTAAGCGTTCCCCTTAATAAATTTAGAAGTAACAATAAATATACGCGTAATTTGCACTTGAACACCTTTTTCATATAAGTAGAATATCTTTAAAACGATACAATTCACTACGCATGTATTGTAAGTAAATACATATTCTAAGCAATAGCAAACCTTAGATTGCTTATTTTTCAAAGCAAATATTAAAAATTGAGCTGGAGACACGGCATTGTTCTACTTCAATTATTGCCTAGCAAAATTTTAATAAAAAAGGTAAGTTTTCAATTTTTCTTTTGTACCACTTAAGCAACAACAATGTAAGTTAACATTTCCAAGTGACTATACTAATAAGTTTTGTTTCACGTTTTGTATATAGTCGTGTATATAGTTTAAATATTTCATTAGGTACAACTTTCAATCTCTATAAAAGCATAGAACTGTTAATATGCGAAAAAATGCAGTTTGGTTTAAACCAATGTAGAACCCTAACGGTGAAGTGTGACCAAGGAAGACCGGATATACAAACGTATTTTATGCTAATACTTATCGAATGAACGACATCATACAAATCCATCTTGGGGCTGAAATGAGGGATGTGACCTCAAAGAAGCCATATAATAGATATATTTAGTTACTAAATACTGTTTTTAAGAGGGTTCGATACCACGTAAAGCCTAAACGGTGAAGTGTGGTCCTGAAGAACAGGGTATACAGACGTATTTTATGCTAATACCATTCTAATGAGGCCCTCCATACAAGTATATTACAGGATTGGCAAAAAGGCGATCAATATGAGTATGACCGGGTAGGTGGTCAGTACTGGTTTTAACTGGACAACACTGGTTAATACTGGCTTATAATGGTCAATTGTTTTTTTACAACATATAATCTTTTCATTTTATGACAAATATTATTAAATCTTGTTCTTAAACTCTTATAACATTAAAAGCCTTTAGCTAATGAATAAACATATTTAAAGTCAATAAAGCTGAAATCATGTTTCTTATTTTGTTGTATAGTCTGATTTTATCCGGTGAGCCGTGACTGCACTTTTGTATTTATAGATTTTTGGAACATTCCTACAAAAAGGTAACACAGCTTATTTAACCAACTAACTGATTACTGTTTTTATCATAATTAATCAAGATTGATTTAAGTGACTCAGTAGTCGTGGCGGTAATACACTTCTTGGATTGTTAGGCATTGCTTTTGTTACCCCGGGTTCAAACCCTGCTTAGTATCCTATATTCTTTTTTATTATTTTTTTTATATTTTTTGCCACAATGGAAATGTGCAACCCGAATTATCTGTGCAGCACGAAGTTAAATGTATATAAAATAGAATATGCATATTTGTCTGAGTTTGTGCATATTCATTACTTCGATGTCATACATATAACTGTCTCGACCGTGTCTTATAAAAATGATTCTATGAACATGCATTTTATAAGAAAGAGAAGTGAAATGGGATGCATGTAACTTTGGCACATTCGTTCGATAGTATCCTAGTTTGATTTCTATTCCGCCACTGCATTTGAAGCCGAATGTATAATATAAATGTATCATTATTAGGTACAATGTAAATAGCTGGATAGATAAATAAAATAGATAAAAAAAGAACTAAGGAAATAAAACAAAAAAAAATAAACAAAATCAAATTGTAGCACAACAATCATTATATGATACGAACGACTATGTATGAATTTAATACTTAATTAAAAAATATGGAGGCGGTGAGGTTCGAACCACTGAAGTAAAATTTATGCATCGGCCACATGTTTCTGACTCGATACCGACTGCGCTTTTTTTAACAATGATTTTGAACTATCATATCATGCATATACTTGAGATATTATAGTTTGTATTAATTTAAGTATAGTATTTACTGGTTATACCTATCGTCATGGTCATGATTAGACTCATCCAACCTGTCACGGCTCACCTAATAAAATAAGACTATACATGTAATTTTCATAATTATCTAATTTACTTAATGGTCAATACTGGTCATAACTAGTTGAAGATTTTTTGATTTTTTAAACATATTTTATGGCCATATAATGACATAAATAATATATTACAAACTTGTTGATAAAACTAATGTGACATAATATGTGACTTTCACACCCAACCTCAGCCCCCAATTATGTGTCCCCTCAGTGGGTTCGAGCATCTGTAGAGCCTAAACGGTGAAGTCTGACCCCGAAAGATTGGGTTTACAGACGTATATTATGCTATTACCACAACGAATGAGCAACATCATACAACTTTATCTTGGGACTCAAAGGAGGGATGTGACCTCAAAGAAGCAATATAATAGATATATTTACTATAGCAGTTTTTAAGAGGGTTCGAACCCCTATAAAGCCCAAACTTTTATTTAAATTGTTTATATTTTAACAGTGATAGTTTCTTCATACTGCAATCATTAAATATAACATAATTTTATCAACGTGCTTAAGTAAAATACACAGGTAACAGCTTCAAATTTTCCTTATTATAGTATATTTATTTATAGTACTATAACAAGGAAAATATATTCTATAATAAGGAAAATTTGAGTCTGTCATCTGTGGTAAAATATTTGTCCGCATTTTTTTCTATCATACAATGCAAACAAATTTAAGGGAAACAAAAGAATATTTTAGTCACCTTGTCAAGTACACAAACACTCAAGTGCTTCAAATCACTTTTGACATAATTTCAATTTCAAACTAATAAGAAATTCAACTTCACATACAAGCACTGTTTAACACATTTGATATAAATATAATTAGAACTGAAAATGTTTATATAAGTTAGTAAAAGTAACTTCTGTCAAACATGTTACAGCGTATATATTTTGGTCCGTAAGTTAGTGTTTACCACAACATCAAACTTTAGAAGTTCAGAATTTATGTCTCATTGTTGTGAGCAAAATTCTTACTTTCCTTTACATATAAACAGGAAAACGTTTTATAACAAGTTATATTATAATATTGAAAATCCTTAACAGTTAACATGACAATTCAACACAATACTATTTTGAGTTACCTTAATATTATACTTAAGGTTTTTATGTTTGCCGTGACAATCACATTGCTGTTACAGTGAGTTTTAAGGTAAGTATTATATGTTTATGTCTACGATAATTTAAAGTTTAATATGTATATACAATACGATACAGGAATTTGTTTTAACTTAAATCGTTTAAATTAAGGGAGTTACAATAGTTCAAATTTTTTAATGAACATTGTAACCTTCCTGCTACCACAAATAATCTACGTATTTTTATTGTTTAAATCTACTTTAATATCTAAATATTAATAACAAAACAATGTAACAAATTTGACTTTAATCATTTGATATAGTTTGTAAAGGTTTAAAATCGTGTTATATTTTTGATATATATCAAAACTGTCACAGGATAGTACACATATATTCAATTTACATGTATAATTGTGTAGCTCCAATAACTTAGCAAAACATTCGACGTTCGATATTCGATATTCAATATCGAATATCGAACCAGTTCGACGTTCGACATTTGCATAATGTGCCAATATCGAACAGAAGTTCAATATCAAACCAGCTCGACGTTCGACATTCATTAATAATACTAATGCGAATGTAGTTCTGAGGTTGAATATCGAACCAGCTCGACGTTCGACATTCATTAATAATACTAATGCGAATGTAGTTCTGAGGTTGAATATCAAACCAGTTCGACGTTCGACATTCATTAATAATAGTCCGAATGTAGTTTTGAGGTTGAATATCGAACCAGCTCGACGTTCGACATTCATTAATAATAGTCCGAATATAGTTCTAAGGTTGAATATCGAACCAGTTCGACGTTCGACATTCATTAATGATAATGATGCGAATGTAGTTCTGAGATTGAATATCGAACCAGCTCGACGTTCGACATTCATTAATAATAGTCCGAATGTAGTTCTGAGGTTGAACATCGAACCAGCTCGACGTTCGACATTCATTAATAAAAGTCTGAATGTAGTTCTGAAGTTGAATATCGAACCAGCTCGACGTTCGACATTCATAAATAAAAGTCTGAATGTAGTTCTGAGGTTGAATATCGAACCAGCTCGACGTTCGACATTCATTAATAATAGTCCGAATGTAGTTCTGTGGTTGAATATCGAACCAGCTCGACGTTCGACATTCATTAATATAAGTCTGAATGTAGTTCTGAGGTTGAATATCGAACCAGCTCGACGTTCGACATTCATTAATAATAGTCCAAATGTAGTTCTAAGGTTGAATATCGAACCAGTTCGACGTTCGACATTCATTAATGATAATGATGCGAATGTAGTTCTGAGATTGAATATCGAACCAGCTCGACGTTCGACATTCATTAATAATAGTCCGAATGTAGTTCTGAGGTTGAATATCGAACCAGCTCGACGTTCGACATTCATTAATAAAAGTCTGAATGTAGTTCTGAAAGTGAATATCGAACCAGCTCGACGTCCGACATTCATAAATAAAAGTCTGAATGTAGTTCTGAGGTTGAATATCGAACCAGCTCGACGTTCGACATTCATTAATAAAAGTCTGAATGTAGTTCTGAGGTTGAATATCGAACCAGCTCGACATTCGACATTCATTAATAATAGTCCGAATGTCGTTCTGTGGTTGAATATCGAACCAGCTCGACGTTCAAAATGAATTAATAATAGTCCGAATGTAGTTTTGAGGTTGAATATCTAACCAGCTCGACGTTCGACATTCATTAATAATAGTCCGAATGTAGTTCTAAGGTTGAAAATCGAACCAGCTCGACGTTCGACATTCATGAAAGATAGTCTGAATGTAGTTCTGAGGTTGAATATCGAACCAGCTCGACGTTCGACATTCATTAATAATAGTCCGAATGTAGTTCTGTGGTTGAATATCGAACCAGTTCGACGTTCGGACGACTTGTTTCAGCGGGGTTACCTCGATTGGGCCCTTGGCCGCGCTTGAATCAGTGGAGCACGGCCTGTTTCTGCGGGGAAAACCTCGGCTTGGCCCTGGGCGGCGCTGGAATCAGCGGCATGCGGCTTGGATCAGCGGGGGAACCTCGGCTGGGCACTCGGACGGGGCTTCAGCGGGCTCTGTGGGCTCTGTGGGCCTTCTACCGGGGTCTACGCGGCCTGCCGCTAATACCTGCCTGGTTGGCTTGATTTTAGCGGAGGCAAGCAAGCGACATCGGGGTTTACCTCGGCTGCAAACCAGGCGCGCTTGTATCAGCGGCGGACGGCTTGATTCGGCGGGGAAACATCGGCTGGGCCCTAGGTCGCGCTTGAATCAGCGGAGCACGGCTTGTTTCAGCGGGGAAAGCCCGGCTAGACCTTCGGCCGCGCTTGAATCAGCGGCGGACGGATTGTTTCTGCAGGGAAACCTCGGCTGGACCCTTGGCCGCGCTTGAATCAGCGGAGCACGGCCTGTTTCATTGGGGGAACCTCGGCTCGGACCTGGGCGGCGCTGGAATCAGCGGCAGGCTGCTTGGATCAGCGGGGAACCTCGGCTGGGCTCTGCTCGACGTTGATGCGAATGTAGTTCTGAAGTTGAATATCGAACCAGCTCGACGTTCGACATTCATTAATTATAGTCCGAATGTAGTTCTGAGGTTGAATATTGAACCAGATCGACGTTCGACATTCATTAATAATAGTCCGAATGTAGTTCTGAGGTTGAATATTGAACCAGCTCGACGTTCGACATTCATTAATAAAAGTCTGAATGTAGTTCTGTGGTTGAATATCGAACCAGCTCGACGTTCGACATTCATTAATAATAGTCCGAATGTAGTTCTGAGGTTGAATATCGAACCAGCTCGACGTTCGACATTCATTAATAAAAGTCTGAATGTAGTTCTGAAGTTGAATATCGAACCAGCTCGACGTTCGACATTCATTAATAAAAGTCTGAATGTAGTTCTGAAGTTGAATATCGAACCAGCTCGACGTTCGACATTCATTAATAATAGTCCGAATGTAGTTCTGAGGTTGAATATCGAACCAGCTCGACGTTCGACATTCATTAATAAAAGTCTGAATGTAGTTCTGAGGTTGAATATCGAACCACTTCGACGTTCGACATTCATTAATAATAGTCCGAATGTAGTTCTAAGGTTCAATATCGAACCAGCTCGATATTTGACATTCGTTAATAAAATTAGACGTATGTATTTTTTGTCAATATTTAGCACATTGGTTGTTGACTTAATTTCTTTGGATCGAAGTACTTTTATTCATGCAATATTTGTTTTTAATATTTTTGTTGACACAATATTAAGACATCTAGCTAACAAATTATATAGTCAATCACATGAATAGACTATGTCCGGAATTCAAATTTTTTGGGGTTTTACCTGTAGTACAAACAAATTTTTGTGTTAGTTGCGTGTTTGTTTTGTTGTATTTAACGCCGCAGCAACACATTGTATAGGTCATATCATGGCAGTCAGTCAACCTACTCACCGTTCCTCGAAAGCCTAAATCTCTGGATTTAGCTGTTAACCAGTTACTAGGCGCCACTTCCGTCAGTGACTGACAACTGCCGTACATGATTTAGAATCAGTGGTAGGAGGGAGAATGACAATAGAAATTATTTCATGACCAAGCTTCACGAAAGTATGCCCCGCCCATGAATCGAACTCACGACACCTCGATCAGAAGACTTGTTCGCTACCGACTGAGCTAGCCGGGCGGGCGAACTAACTTTTATCGTTACAATGAAAGTATGTACAGAGAACAATAGGATTTATTCCGATTTTGTACCGCCTGAGCACGAAACCCATAATTTGGAGTTCCGAATAAAGCCTATTTATATGAAGCGTCGATGTGCTGCACGAGAGCGATAATCAATCGTGCATCAATCGTGTAAATAAAAGAACAATGAATAATTAACTGCACTTTTTAGTCGCTGAAACGGGTTGCGACCAACAGAGGAGGTATATTCGGTGTCCCGTGCTTAACCCCGCTTAAATCAAGCGAGCCAGGCCGATATCAGCGACAATCCGCGTAGACCCCAGTAACAGACCCGCAAAGCCCGATGAAGCCCCGGCCGAGTACACAGCCGATGTTCCCCCGCTGATCCAAGCCGCCTGCCGCTGGTTCAAGCGCGGCCAAGGGCCCAGTCGAGGTTTCCCCGCTGAAACAAGCCGTCTGATGCTGATTCAAGCGCCCCTGGCTTGCAGCCGAGGTAAACCCTGGTGTCCCGTCCTTGCCTCCGCTGAAATCAAGCGCGCCAGACCGATATCGGTGGCAGGCCACATAGACCCTCGTTAAAGGCCCGCGGAGCCCGATAAAGCCCCGGCAGAGTGCCCAGCCGAGGTTTCCCCGCTGATCCAAGCGCTGCCGAGGGCCAAGCTGGGCTTTTCCCGCTGAAAAAGGCCGTGCTCCGCTGATTCAAGCGCGGCCAAGGATCCAGCCGAGGTATCCCCGCTGGAACAAGCCGTCCGCCGTTGATTCAAGCGCGGCCGAAGGCCCAGCCGGGCTTTCCCCGCTGAAACAAGCCGTGCTCCGCTGATTCAAGCGCGACCAAGGCCCCAGCCGATGTTTCCCCGCCGAATCAAGCCGTCCGCCGCTGATTCAAGCGCGCTTGGCTTGCAGACGTGGTAAACCTCGGTGTCCCTTGCTTGCCTCTGCTGAAATCAAGCCAGACAGGCGGGTATCATCGGCAGGCCGCGTAGACCACGGTAGAAGCCCGCAGAGCCCGCTGAAGCCCCGACCGAGTGCCCAGCCGAGGTTTCCCCGCTTATCCAAGCCGCCTGCCGCTGATTCTAGCGCCGCCCAGAGCACAGCCGAGGTTTCCCCGCTGAAACAAGCCGTACTCCGCTGATTCAAGCGCGGCCTAGTGCCCAGCATAGGCTTCGCATCATCATTGGTTAGATCTGGTTCGATATTCAACCTCAGAACTATATTCGGACTATAAATAATGAATGTCGAACATCAAGCTGGTTCGATATTCAACTTCAAAACTACTTTCTGACTATTTTTAATGAATGTCGAACGTCGAGCTGGTTCGATATTCAACCGCAGAACAAAATTCGGATTATTATCAATGAGTATCGAACGTCGAGCTGGTTCAATATTCAACATCAGAACTACATTCGGACTATTATTAATGAATGTCGAACGTCGAACTGGTTCGATATTCAACCTCAGAACTACATTCGGACCATTATTAATGAATGTCGAACGTCGAGCTGGTTCGATATTCAACCTCAGAACTACATTCGGACTATTATTAATGAATGTCGAACGTCGAGCTGGTTCGATATTCAACATCAGAACTACATTCGGACTATTTCCTATGAATGTCGAACGTCGAGCTGGTTCGATATTCAACCTCAGAACTACATTCG
This sequence comes from Mactra quadrangularis, assembly GCA_025267735.1. Lineage (NCBI taxonomy): Eukaryota > Metazoa > Mollusca > Bivalvia > Venerida > Mactridae > Mactra > Mactra quadrangularis. The sequence continues at coordinate 29,422,386 of CM046295.1, read as the reverse complement.
GACTATAATTAATGAATGTCAAACGTCGAGCTGGTTCGATATTCAACATCAGAACTACATTCGGACTATAATTAATGAATGTCGAACGTCAAACTGGTTCGATATTCAACCAGAGAACTACATTCGGACATAATCAATGAATGTCGAACGTCGAGCTGGTTCGATATTCAACCTCAGAACTACATTCGGACTATTATTAATGAATGTCGAGCGTCGAGCTGGTTCGATATTCAACCTCAGAACTACATTCGGACTATTTTCTATGAATGTCGAACGTCGAGCTGGTGCGATATTCAACCTCAGAACTACATTCGGACCATTATTAATGAATGTCGAACTTCGATCTGGTGCGATATTCAACCTTAGAACTACATTCCGACTTTTTTCTATGAATGTCGAACGTCGAGCTGGTTCGATATTCAACTTCAGAACTACATTCAGACTTTTATTAATGAATGTCGAACGTCGAACTGGTTCGATATTCAACCTCAGAACTACATTCGGACCATTATTAATGAATGTCGAACGTCGAGCTGGTTCGATATTCAACCTCAGAACTACATTCCGTCTATTATTAATGAATGTCAAACGTCGAACTGGTTCGATATTCAACCTCAGAACTACATTCGGACCATTATTAATGAATGTCGAACGTCGAGCTGGTTCGATATTCAAATTCAGAACTACATTCCGACTATTTTCTATGAATGTCGAACTGGTTCGATATTCAACCTCAGAACTACATTCGGACCATTATTAATGAATGTCGAACGTCGAGCTGGTTCGATATTCTACCTCAGAACTACATTCGGACTATTTTCTATGAATGTCGAACGTCGAGCTTGTTCGATATTCAACTTCTGTTCGATATTGGCACATTATGCAAATATCGAACGTCGAACTGGTTCGATATACGATATTGAATATCGAATATCGAACGTCGAATGTTGTGCTAAGTGATTGGATCTTCGGACTTTTATTAATGAATGTCGAACGTCGAGCTGGTTCGATATTCAACCACAGAACTACATTCGCATTATGGTTATTAATGAATGTCGAGCTGGTTCGATATTCAACCTCAGAACTACATTCGGACTATTATTAATGAATGTCGAGCGTCGAGCTGGTTCGATATTCAACCTCAGAACTACATTCGGACTATTATTAATGAATGTCGAACGTCGAGCTGTTTCGATATTCAACCACAAAACTACATTCGGGCTATTATTAATGAATGTCGAACGTCGAGCTGGTTCGATATTCAACCTCAGTACTACATTCAGACTATTATTAATGAATGTCGAACGTCGAGCTGGTTCGATATTCAACCAGAGAACGACATTTGACTTATTGTTAGTAATGAATGTCGAACGTCGAGCTGGTTCGATATTCAACATCAGAACTACATTCGGACTTTTATTAATGAATGTCGAACGTCGAGCTGGTTCGATATTCAACCTCAGAACTACATTCGGACTATTATGAATGAATGTCGAACGTCGAGCTGGTTCTATATTCAATCACTGAACTACATTCGCATTATTGTCATTAATGAATGTCAAACGTCGAGCTGGTTCGATATTCAACCACAGAACTACATTTGCATTATTATTATTAATGAATGTCGAACGTCGAGCTCGTTCGATATTCAACCTCTGAACTACATTTGGACTATTATTAATGAATGTCGAACGTCGAGCTGGTTCGATATTCAACATCAGAACTAATTTCGGACTATTGTGAATGAATGTCGAACGTCGAGCTGGTTCAATATTCAACCTCAGAACTACATTCGGGGTATTATGAATGAATGTCGAACGTCGAGTTGGTTCGGTATTCAACCACAGAACTAACATCGCATTATTGTTATTAATGAATGTCGAACGTCGAGCTGTTTTTATGAATTCTGAACGTCGAGCAGAACCCGCTGAAGCGCTGGTCGAGTGCCCAGCCAAGGTTCCCCGCTGATCAAATCCGCCTGTCGCTGATTCCAGAGCCACCCAGGGCCCAGCCGAGGTTTCCTCGCAGAAACAGGCCGTGCTCAGCTGATTCAAGCGCAGCCAAGGGCCCAGCCGTTCTGTCCTCGCTGAAAAAAGCCGTGCTCCGCTGATTCAATTGCGGCAAAGGGCCCAGCCGGGCATTCCCCGCTGAAACAAGTCGAGAATGAATGTCGAACGTCGAGTTGGTTCGATATTCAACCTCAGAACTACATTCGGACTATTTTTAATGAATGTCGAACGTCGAGCTGGTTCGATATTCAACCTCAGAACTACATTCCGACTATTATTAATGAATGTCGAACGTCGAGCTGGTTCGATATTCAACCTCAGAACTACATTCGGACTATTATTAATGAATGTCGAACGTCGAGCTGGTTCGATATTCAACCTCAGAACTACATTCGGACTATTATTAATGAATGTCGAACGTCGAGCTGGTTCGATAATCAACCACAAAACTACATTCGGGCTATTATTAATAAATGTCGAACGTCGAGCTGGTTCGATATTCAACCACAGAACTACATTCGGACTATTATTAATGAATGTCGAACGTCGAGCTGGTTCGATATTCAACCACAGAACTACATTCGGGCTATTCTTATTGAATGTCGAACGTCGAGCTGGTTCGATATTCAACCTCAGAACTACATTCGGACTATTTTTAATGAATGTCGAACGTCGAGCTGGTTCGATATTCAACCACAGAACGACATTCGCATTATTGTTATTAATGAATGTCGAACGTCGAGCTGGTTCGATATTCAACATCAGAACTACATTCGGGCTATTATGAATGAATGTCGAACGTCGAGCTGGTTCGATATTCAACCTCAGAACTACATTCAGACTATTATGAATGAATGTCGAACGTCGAGCTGGTTCGATATTCAACCACAGAACGACATTCGCATTATTGTTATTAATGAATGTCGAACGTCGAGCTGGTTCGATATTCAACCTCAGTACTACATTCGGGCTATTATAAATGAATGTCGAACGTCGAACTTGTTCGATATTCCATTTCATTTCGATATTCGAATGTCGAACGTCGAGCTGGTTCGATATTCAATCTCAGTTCGATATTTGGATAATTTTGGCGAATGTCGAACGTCGAGCTGGTTCGATATTCAACATCAGAACTACATTCGGGCTATTATTAATGAATGTCGAACGTCGAGCTGGTTCGATATTCAACCTCAGAACTACATTCAGACTATTATTAATGAATGTCGAACGTCGAGCTGGATCGATATCCAACCACAGAACGACATTCGCATTATTGTTATTAATGAATGTCAAACGTCGAGCTGGTTCGATATTCAACCTCAGTACTACATTCGGGCTATTATAAATGTATGTCGAACGTCGAACTGGTTCGATATTCCATTTCATTTCGATATTCGAATGTCGAACGTCGAGCTGGTTCGATATTCAACCTCAGAACTACATTCGGGCTATTATAAATGAATGTCGAACGTCGAACTGGTTCGATATTCCATTTCATTTCAATATTCGAATGTCGAACGTCGAGCTGGTTCGATATTCAATCTCAGTTCGATATTTGGATAATTTTGGCGAATGTCGGACGTCGAGCTGGTTCGATATTCAATTTCAGTTCGATATTCGCACATTATGCTAATGTCGAACGTCGAACTGGTTCGATGTTCGATATTGAATATCGAATATCGAACATCGAATGTTGTGCCAAGTTATTGGACCTTAATTTTGTGCAACATGCTATTTGTGGTTCATTGATTGTGTGATTGTGTACAGTATTCATCAGGTAAATACATCGTTCTCTATACGTTATATTTGATACAGAGTTCTTGTTCATGATCTAACAGGTGCTTGGTGACGTATATACAAGTAGCCTATTGTATTTACCCTTAGACCTCTTGTAGAGGATACAAGACAAAATTGATGCAATGCATCATATACCGCCCGAGATTGCTAACATAATGTTACTTACCGAATAAACAATCAAAGCACTGAAAGTGCTGTAGGAACAATTCTTCAAAGCGTGTAGGTTCCATGTCTAAGATATATTTTTTATAATTTGGTTTGTTTGTTTGGTTTAATGCCGTTGCAGCATATTATTTAAACCACAGCAGTGACGTCATCCCATTGTATTCATAGTACCGTATATCTAATAATGTACAGGTAACCGTACAATATTAAGATTACTCGTCCATTATTTAGTGTGTTAGGACATTATCGTACGTGTAAGTCTTATATTGGACTACACGATATTGTCCAAACACACAAGATAATGAACGCTTAACCTTAATAGTGAATGATTACCTTTTCAATGTACATGTATTGCATAAAAAAGCAAAGAAAGGAATGAAGTTGGTTTTTATTTATTGAACAAAAATTTACAAATATACTCAAAATTGCATTTTTTAAATTTAAGACATTAATTTTAACTAGTAATTCCTATTTACATTTTGTCAACGTTGCGCTATCGTTTCCTGAAAATTGAGAAGAAATACCTAAGTTTAGCATAATTATATTTAGACCCGAACTAGATTTTAACAACATTTTGATACATAAACTTTCCAACACAGTAAGCCATTCCTTGCCAATAGTTCAACATATAAAGTTTTGTCTTCTTATATAAGAACGCGTCATAAGAACAAAATATAGGGTTATTTAAAATAATTGCTGAACGAAATTCGTCATCAGGCCAAAAATGCTTTATTTTAAATAACAGTAACATTGCATTTAGTATGCTGTGATCCTGGCGTCCCCTTTGTGTCTTATTGAGCAATGCCATAGACAATATTATGACAGAGATAGGTAATTCTTGTACTAGACCACAGAAACATTGGAGCCAATGCCTAAACTTCCAGCGTTACCAAAATGACATTGAAACATCATCAACCATCAATAATATGAAATTATTACTGTCGGAAATAATGACCATTCGCGTAACGACCTCTCCCCGTGATAGTACGATCATAGGTTTGAGCCACGAACCGAACATAGGTTGATACGTAAAAAGAAGGACAAACGTGTTGCATAAGAAGGATATATGAATAAACAGGGAACTTAAACGTTGCGTCAGAGCAACACTAATTATTTGATGCACGCATGGCCCATGGTCTCCATTGGCTTCACTATAATTGTTAACCTAATATAATTTTTCATTAATATTTTTAACTTACCATTACCCTGTTCCTCTAAAATAAGTTTATCATCAAGTTCATTGGAAATCAGCCATGTGTCAGGCTGTTGCTAATATCGTTTCTTGGACATCAGTTGATATCCTCCTAAAACACCACATTTTGTATACATTGCAACCATCTTAATGTATGTATCTCCGAACGAATGTATTCCGAGTTATAAACAGTATATCCAAAAGAAAACACCAACTTTAATTCCAAAGATAATTTAGATCTTAGATGTTACACGTATACAAAATATCCGACTAAACGAAGAACAGAAACGAAATAAACGACCACGGTCTTAACTACACTTAAGTTTTTCATGTGGAAGATTCTGCACGAAAATCTCGTGAACAAACATTCATTAAATTGTCGGACTAGAGGGGCACCATATGGGAAAAAATTAATATTTTCTATATATATTCAAATTTGATAAACATATTATTTAAATATATAATTCTGAAATAGTTATCTGCAATAGGTGTAAAGTAAAAATGGTTTTGTATCATTATTATAATTATGATGTTGGTGAGCTGTGATTTAAGTAAGATATACCCCTCGAGCAGCCCAATATGTTAAACATTGGATACGCTTCGGCGCTAACGGGCCTCAGCTATTCAATATCTTACATATTGGACAGCTCTCGTGGTATATCCCTTACATAGGTCATATAACGGCGGTCAGTCAACCTACTCACTCCTCCTGGAAAGGCTAAAATCACTGGATTTAGCTGTTAACTAATAAGCACATACCTTCGTCAGTGAATGACAACTGCCCCACATAAATAAAAATCATTAGTAGGAGAGAGAATGGCCGTTGAAAAAAATCATGACCAAGCTCCACGAAATTATGCCCCGCCAGAGAATCGAACCCACGACCCCTCGATTAGTAGACTTGCGTGCTACCAACTGAGCTAGCCAGGCGGCAAATTTTATAATTACCACAAATAATATGTAGTTAGATCAAGAACAGAATATTATCAAATTTCTTGCAAAGTTAAAGGTATTGAAAGTAAAATAAACAACATAATTATACACTATAAATTTAGTTATTGTCTTTTCTCAAGATCTGCTGCGACTATTTAGCTATTCTGTAGAACTTTGTGGTAGATTCTCTACAAACATTTATTTATTTTATGCTGCTAAGTAATGTTCAACCTCTAGCAAATACTTAAATGTATGATATAGCATTATAGGTTTGTAGGGAATTAACAGCAATTTTTTTTCTATCGGTATTGAGATCTTAAATTCATTTACACATATTTGCGCATATATATCAGTTGGAAGTGTTTTGTGTCCACATTTAGGGTGCTTTGTAATGATTTAGGTGTATATATGTCATTTGCAGTGCGTTTCCTATGAAACAGTGAAATAAGTAATGAATCTGTTTTGGTAAAAAAAAACTGGTTACAAGAGGGGCCTCCTCTGTGCGGCTTATTAAGGGAGGAAAATGTGGATGCTTTCATAGTGGGTATTTCAATCGACGTTTTGTTTCTTATAATTAAGGTGTTTTTTTTATCTTAAACTGATCATTTTAAGGGGGATAAATAGCTGATGTATGGTTTGGGGTATCTGACACCCCTGGGTCATACTTTAATTTGACATTAAAAATTATAATTTTTATATACAGCAAAGAAGGATTTTATTTAGTGATGTGTAACCTTTACGTTAAAACACTATATGTAAAATAGACCATTTCAGATGCTAATAAGCTAATTTTTTTTCAACAGAATCACCAGCAAATGACATTTCGATGTCAGAAAGGCAATTTGTCTGACATGGAGTTTATAGTGGTGTTAAAACTTCAAAATATGGAAAACTTGAAATTGTTTTTTTGTGTGCCTTTTTGTCGTTTTTTTTTCTGTATAAAACATCTTTAAACCATGAAAAAGAAGCAAATATTGCTTCAAAATTGTTTTATGTGCGACTTTTTACATAAATATATAGAAAACATATTTTGTGACAGATATCATCAATTTGTGTGAAAAATTCACATTTTTATGCATCATAATTTTCTTCAAACAGAATTAAGAGTAGCACTTTTTGAGAATCAGTGGTATCGGCCAAAATGCTGTATATATTTAGGTAGTCCACATTAATTAATGAAATTGCGCTTTAATACTAGTAAGCCATTAGTCTTTCATTTGACGCATTGATTTGTAGGTGAGAAAAAACCTTTTGTAGCTTAAAGAAAAAAACACTATCTGCAAAATGGACCATTTTAGAAGCTTATAACCTAAAAGTTATTAACAGAATCACCAGCAAATGTCATTTTGATGTCAGAAAATTTTGTCTGACACAGATTCTCCGGTTGTGTTTGAGCCTAAAATATGAAAAACAAAATTAATGAAAAAAATAAAATAAAAATTGTCTTAAAAAGAAGCACCTTTTAGAGAATCAGTGGTATCGCCAAAATGCTGTATTTAGGTTCTCCATATTGATTCATGAAATTGCGCATATTACTTGTAAGCCATTAGTCTTTCATTTGACGCATTCATTTGGAGGCGTGAAACAACGTTTTGTCGTTTGATGGTTACATTTGAAGCTGTTATTTGTCGAAACAAAGAAGAGTGACATGCCGCTTATTAATGACTAGTGAGAGTATTCTTTTCTACATTCGGGGTGCTTTATTTCACGGCGTCTCAACGCCGTGATATTGTGATGGGTATATTTTGATAGCAATGGGTATATTTTGATAGAAATGGGCAAAGTCACATGACATAAATCCTTTCGATTTCTATTGCCGACACATTTATTGCTTTTTAATGCAATTATAGTACAGCGCATTTCCGTTAAAAGTTACATAGAAAAAGCATTTTTGGTTGAAACCATTAACAATATTTCTATCAACAGTGCAGCAAACGAAAAATCAGCGTTTAACATCAACACATTTCCGCAAATCCTTTCGACTCACATGAAAAGGGGTTGGTATAAATTGCGGACCAACCGGACCAGCGGACCAGTTTAGTATACGGATACAGTATAACAAATATGCGTATCATAATGTCTGTATAGTCGATATATATTTGAGATTTGCCAATATTTTATTTGAAAAGATGAGATTGATAGTGTGTTGGGAAATTACAATTAATATTTATTCAAATGTAAATATATAAATACTAATATCGAAACTATTTTTTTAAGAAATAAGTTTGCAGATTTCTACTATAAAAAGAATCGTCGATTGATTCATTACATATTGTTGTAAATAGTATATATTTCAACTATCAGAGACATGATCATTTGAAAACAATTTTGATAGGATTCAAATGTTATATTTTAATGATATACCTTTTTGTCCTTTTTAGCGGACTGTATAAATAAAGAAGCCTAATCGTGTAACATTGACTTTTAATTCTTAATTTAATTGAGATAAATTGACGATCTTTTCAAACTATGATTAAGTGTAGCGGACCAGTTAATTTCAAGAGCGTAAGAGTTACGGACCGGGTTATAGGTCGAGCAGTTGTAAAGATAAAATATTTTGTATAGCAAATCTACATCCTACTGCTTCTGGACAGTTCGGTATGGGCTAATCTGTGGACGAACTTTCTAATGATAATTATGACGCACTTTTACGTCTGAAACCGGTTACGTCATGTTTTGTTCTTGGGAAGTAGCTGCTGCGGTTAAAAGGCCTCTTTTTATGTACTTTGATTTTCATTTTGCCCTGAGACCAACGATCGTCCCTTATTATACAGATCACTTTTGGGAACCAATAGTCACACGGATTGGTAAGGACAGATCCGCAATGTAAGGAGTACTTGACTGAACAGAAGCGATAAGTCATGTAAATAGCTTCTGTTCTGAAAGTCTACGTTTTCCCTTTTGCCGATCTTTTTAAGCGCCATGCAAATATGAATTACTGGAAATAAATCCAACTGAAATCAAACATCCTGTCGGCATAAAGATAGTGTCTAGATCCAGACCATTCTCGTACCTCAAGGTTATCAAGATTCTCGATCTAACTAGTATCGAGAATCTTACTAGGCTCTTGGAACGAAAATAATACATATGAACAGGAAAACGTTTTATAACAAGTTACCTTTTTATTACTGAAAAGCCTTAACATTCAATATAATGCTTTTTGAGTTACCTTTAGATTATACTTTATAATTCTTTTTTTGTTTGCCGTGACAATCAATTTGCTGCATTTAGCAGCAATTTTTTACTTGTAATGATTAAGTGGCTGACGCTCTATTCGTAATAGAGTCCAAAATAAGTTAAAATAAAATATAGAAAAATACCCAAGTGCCTCTAGCCAATCAAATAAAACTTCCTCATTTAACCGTTTTTCCATTGTTAAACTAGACCTTACGTTAGTCAGGCATTATTTACTTAATAATTACACATTACCTGACGGTTTGAATGGGCTTATTCATTTATATTTTAAATATTTCGTGTTGTATTAATTTTTTAAAATCAAATTGTTTAAGTATGGGATATCTAAAGAAGAGATGATCATAGGAGAATAGTGACACAACTAGGCAAGTTATTATTTCAAATAAATTCATGAATTCACAGTTTACAGACGCAATATTTGTACTTTTTATATTCTTGTAGTTTTTTCCATATATAATAGTTTTAGTTCAAAAATATAATTTTAAACAATGTATTATATACATAATAGTTTTGTGACTTGCTTTAGTTTCATCATTCAGAACACCTTGACCTTTCATGAATGAATAATCTCGGAAGGATTCGTGGGGGTTTACCCTTGCGGGTTTGGATTTTACTACCTACGCGAGGCGAAGCACAAGCAAAGCACGTAACGGTTATGCAAAATAGTCCATGAATAATACACACAGATCTTTGTCAAAAAACTAATTCTGTGTTATATATTGAACCAAATATTGTTCACCGATATCATTGAACTAAGTAATTTCAAATTTACGGACTAAAATCGAAATATCACTTATCGCCTAAACGATCGTGTATTTGTTTACTTCATTACCGATAGTTCCGAAATGGCGTATAAATATGTCCGAGGTTCTTCATAGCGAATGGCGAGGAGTTCCGTATGTTATTTAATATGTCAAATAAATTACGTAATCTTTAGAGTTCTTTCATCGCCTTAATGCTCGTGTATTTGTTTACTCCAACACCAGTGATTCCAAATGGCGTCTAAATATGTCCGAGGTTATTCGTAGCGAATGACCGAGGAGTTCCGAATGTTATTTAATATGCCAAACAAAATACGTAAAGTTTAGAGTTCTTTAAATAGTTTTTACGCCAGTTATAGCAGTTGGAGGATTCAAGTTTTATGCTTTTATGAATAATTACTTACATTAATTATAGCTTAATATACATTAACTTGACAGCAATTATTGCACCGTGTTTACTTGTGGGCATTTATTTCTTATCTGGTTTTGCCTAATATCCGTTTTCGGATACTATGATGTTTGATCTGCTTCGTCTAAGATACAATATAGATAATCATCTAATACATTTATATTGCGTTCAATGATTCGTTGGTAATGAAATCAAACATTAGCCTATCTTAACAATAAATATTACATCTGTGGCAGTTTGTCATCAACTTTGTGAAATTGTCGTCTGTTAAAATATCGACTGATTTAGACGCTTACCATAGAAATTTCTATGTTTCTTGACGAAGATCTGCTGCCGCTATCGTATAACCTAATTTAGTAGTGTATTCGAATTTCAATCGTGCATTCCAATGAAAATACATTGCAGTGGTTTTATAACACTTTTCTTCTTTTTAACTTATACTTTCATAGAAATGTGATTGTTAATTGACTGACCCATATGTGTATAAAAGTATTTAAAGGAATAGCTAGGTTAAAGTTATACTTACTTTTTCCTGATTGTGTATTGTATTTTTTGTTAGCTCGAGGGGTCGTGGGTTCGATTCCCTGTCGGGCATACTTTTGAAGAGCTTGGTCGTGAAATTTTTTTTACGGCCATTATCCCTCTTACCAATGATTTTTATGTATGGCTGTTGGCAGTCTCTGACGAAAGTATAGTGCTTAATAGTTGGTTAACAGCTAAATCCTGAGGTTCAGCCTTTCCAGGAACCTTTCCGTTATATGGCCTATACAATGTGTTGCTACGGTGACAACTTATATTGGTTAGTGATTTCATAGTACTTAACACTGCTTTAACGACTAAACTTAGTTCTATACATTTGGCCCAGTCATACCTTTAAAATAAATTTGTAAGTCTGTATTTCATAAACACATTTGTACAGATGTATTCGTACATGTACTTGCTTTAATAAATTGTATTTAACTTACAGTAATTTATTTTAACTTGGTCATGTTTCTTTCTCTACCACGTTTAGTAAGCACAATATCATGTAGTATATTTATGCAAATTCAATAAAAAAGTCTAGTCACAATTGCATAAATGATCGACTATACAAGTATTTAAATTTTAGACGTAAACTGTAAGAATACAAAGAACTAGTGATACGGAGCATAGCTTGTTAATGTGTAGCTGAAATTCTATACGTAACAATTATCGAAATATCTATGTCTAACAAAACATATTTCGTCTTCAGTATTACCAATTGAATATAAAACATAGTATTTTAATTTCTGTATGAATCGTACATTTTGAAACATAATATTTTTGTTGGTTTAAATAACTCTGTCATGGGTCTAACAGATATTAAACTCAAGCAAATGCGGTTAGGATAATTAGAATATATCGTCTCCAAAATGATTATTTGTCGAGGCATTCATAAACCTTTCTCCAACTTGCCGGATACACTCAGTACAGATTGACACTAACAAAATACTCTCAATTTCGTATAAACTAATACCTGAATTAATGTTGAGTTAACATTCTGTATAAGTTCTCGAGTTTCGTAGACGTACTTACAGTATCTCGTGCAACATTTTAAACTTGTGTCAGTGGCGCGTTAAAACATGTTCTCGATTGAAAAACGGTTGTTGCAACAAGCACATGACATTGTATCGCCACTAAATGTCGCATCTCCGTTAAACGTTGCAACCGACGCTAAAAATCGCACAAAAAAACCGTTAAACGTGGCAAGGGTGATCCTGGGAATATGTTGATTGTTGCTATGAGATTAAGAGTGGCTGCTTTGAAGTCATATTTGTCCTATGTAATACTTTAGTTTTGTTTAGGCTTTATACTATACCTTCCCACTAAGTGTGACTTTGAGCGTCAAGAAAAGACACCCGTAAAAATGTGGGAAGTTTTATCTCGCCACAGTTCGTGGAGAATCTCAACGCAGTGTTACAAGAGTATTAGGAATTATATATAGTACTAACCAAGTCGATTGTGGAGCACGTAGGGTTTGTGAGGCTCAGCGTTTGAACACCTTAGATTAGGACTTTTTACTTTCTTGTGCAAGATATTATTAACAGGTGATTGTTTTATTTCACCTAAGTTCAAATTGCAATAATGTTATAATTGTGTTGATATCAGTAACCTATAGTTGTTAAATAAATAAGCTTCCATTAGCACGAAACTTTAAACCATTGTACTTTTTTAATGTTGAGCTGAAATGTTTAAGTTGAAAATGTTTGAACGTTACACATTGAAAATAAAATTATATTAATTAATTTGTTGAATCATGCATTACACTCGTGGTCGTGCACCATGATTATAAATAAACCTGACAAGTATCCAATCTCATTAATTCAGCAAAGGTTTCAACACAGCTGGAGAATGTTAGCATAAGTGATTTTTTTTAAACTTGGTGCTTCGATTTAACAAAATAATAGTCGAATTATTTATATGGATGGATAAATATATAAAGAAATGTAAAACATTGAGTATTATCTTCACTCTTATTCACTGAGCCACACGTACTGAACAATTAATTTTGTTTTTACAAGAATAAAATACTTTGAAACTGCTACACGACATTATGGACTCATGTGTTATTCTCATAAACGGACAAGTTCAATAACACGCCATGTTTTAAAAATTAGTTTATAATGTCTTGACTTTCCTGTTTATACTTCCTGATTTATGAGGTTAATTTATGTATCAGACTGTGACTACGGCAAAATCGCATTGAACAAAACCGAATGTATGTGTAGAATAAACGTGGTGGCAATATATAACCATTATCAATCTATAAGTAACGATTGTTTAGATTTGAATCACTGTAAATAAAGTTTGGTCAGTATTGTCTAGGAAAGCCTCACGTGTAGTGGCAATTGATGAACTGGATCATGTGTCGGAGTCTGGTACATTGCTGAAAAGGTGATAGTTTGCAGCATATTGTATTTTTCTTAACTGACATATGATCGTCATGATAACAGATATCATTCTGGTATTAAAGGCAGCCCATATAAAACATATAAGGCCACTTCATATTGTATTTTATTTTTAACAAAGGGGAATCTTTGAACTGTCAAAAAATTAGTTTGTATACAAAATGTTATTGTCAATGTATTGTGCTTCGTTGTGTTTGTGTGTAAAGAGATATTAAATAAATGTATCAATAAGTTTATTTGATCAAATTATGTATGAACTAACTTCACGTGTTTTTTAATTGATGCATAACATAATTTTGTCTTGTGTTTAATGTCCAACAAAGCTATAATAATGCATTAGATTTTAATTCATAATAGTTTGGCATTTTCTTTTGTTTATTTTGCAAAAAAAAATACGGATTGTCACCAGGTGTTGTCATATCTCACACTATAAAGAAATAAACTACAATGCACATATCTCAAGTTAAGAGATAGTTGTTTATGTTTTCTTCAAGTAACTTATTATTTCCTAACAACACAACATAAGAAAAAATAGTGAAACGTGTGTTTCAGGGTTGATAATGCAGTATGTGAATAAAGGACGTGTTTTGAAACACGTGAACTAACACGACATTTCTGAATGGTTCATGGATTGTTCGTTTATCTTTACTTCTTACTAGGTCATCAATGTTAAACGTAAAATCAATGGGTGGATTATTCCCATTTGAGTTCTGTATAAAATGTATAGTCCAACAGAATTAACCTGAGCTTGACCTTTATGCATGAATATATTAAACTCAGTATTTACAGTCTATTTCTGTATTCGCTTGTAAATCTCGGTTTATCGGAAGCTTTCGACAAAATACAAGTACTAACAAATAATGTTGTTTACATAAGAATAAATACTCACGATTTAATGTAAGTGAAGTGTGGAATTATTATAATTAGGTAGTTCAAGCTCAGGTTAATTCTGTTGGACTATAACATAGGTTCTACCATATTTTTCCATTAAATGAACTTTTGTGTTTACCCTGATTTTACTTATTTTACAAGCCTCCCGGCTAGCTCAGCTAGTAGCACGCAAGTCTACTGATCTAATCGAGGGGTCGTGGGTTCGATTTCCGGACGGACTTACTTTCGTGGAGCTTTGTCATGAAATTATTTTTACGGCCATTCTCCCTGCTAAAATGATTTTTAATTATGTAGGGCAGTTGTCAGTCACAGTTGAAAGTATGCGCTTAGCAGTTGGTTAACAGTTTAATCCAGAGATTTAGCCTTTCGAGGAAGAGTGAGTAGGTTGATTGACCGCCGTTATATGACCTATACGATGTGTTGCTCCGGCGTTAAACCAAACGAATGAAACCAAACAAACAAGCCAACTAATCGTACTCTATTTCATTATCATCCATGTTTTGTTGAATAATTAATATGTATTTTATATGCAAATGGAATAATTGAAATTATTTATTCACAGTAACATATTACATGATTTAATATTTATTTTTTTCCAACATCATCTAAAACTACTCAGTCAAGTCAAACACAACCATGAGTTTATCACAATCACTATATATAGAACGTTACACATTAAACCAGATAACATATTTAAAGCAAACACATGTATAAAGTAATCATGATAATTGGTAGTTTAATTGTTTTATATCATAAGTACATTAATGTTGACCCGCATCAGTGTTTCAGAGTTTTATTATGTCATAATGGACGTAGGGGCCGCTATCAGTGTAACACTGTTTTGTTATGTCATATTGGATGTAGGGGCCGCTATCAGTGTAACACTGTTTTATTATGTCATAATGGATGTAGGGGACGCTTTGCGAATTTAGATATTCGTCTGATTACAAATTGGGCATAGTGATAAAATATGGCACATACGAGGGGTGATGCAGAAGTAATGAGACAAACGCCATAAATCCCAAACCAATAGTGGAATAAACTTGAAAATTACAACAGTTGTGTAAATTATAGTTTTCTATATGCGTGTGAAAAATCATGCATGTACGTATTAAAACTCTCGAGCTATACTTTCCTGATCTATGTAGGGTAACGCAATCCGCCGCAGGCCACAGATATTTGACGTCAACGGCGTCTTAATTAAGTATAGTAATCTTAACTTACTTAGCGTCACTCTTTCTGAAAGGAATTCCTTTGGCTGCAATACACCAATCATGCCTATGTATACACTCACTGAACGTATCTTTGAACCAGTCTGAGTCCAATGATGACATAATAAATGCGCAAGTTCTTTGTACACAGTCAAATTGAGAGACAAAATTGCTGCCGTAAATGTTACGAAAACAAGGAAGCGGGCACCTGCTTTGATTTAGAACTTGTGCTGGCGCTAATGAAATCCAATACCGCGGTTGTACTGGTAAAATTCAATCAACGAAATTCATTTTCTAATGAAAAATTCAGGTTAACTACATTATATTATTTATTCTAAACTTGTTTTATTTGAATTCTTGAATTCAATCGGAACTTGAAATTGACTGTATACGGCCTTTTGGTACCGCACGAGAGAGTAGGACACCTTGAATATAAAAAAAATGAACTTGTGCTTTCCAACCCAAGCCTATATCGGCGGAGGTGAGGATGAGTGTTCCGAATGTACTGGGTTTTCTTTTCTATTTCGTCTGCTAATTCGAAAATAGTCATCGGCGTATGTTGGATGACGTCGTATGCGCGTTTTACATTACAAATTTTTTTACTGTCTGACGTTCTTTCTGGTTTATTTTTATTGTCTAGATCTTCCTCACCATCTTTAAACCTCCTAAATCGGCGGTTGACAAGTACTCTGCTTACAGGCATTTTCACCGATGTTTGATTCAACATGTCCAGTGTTTTTGGCGTTTCATCTGTTTTGAAAAAAGAATTGCATAACTGTGGATTGCGCCATTTTGTCCGATTTTGCCATATTTTCTTCTTCCGTAGGTTAAGTTTTTATTGTGTGGAACGCAAACGTTTGCACCAATGTCAATCAAATTTTAACCGTCAACAACTCACACTTTTGACGTCACGTCGTATGTGTTTCATTTGTTTTGGCGTACTATTTGATAAAAATTGTTACTGAAAGAGACCGTAATGATAATTGAGAAATGACGCTATTATGGCGTGCGGCAATATACCGAACCATGACAAATATAAAGCTATATATTTTTATATATATAAACCTATATATTTTTTTCAATAATAGAAGAAACAGTATTATATTTGGTGAGTTTATAGATAATTAAAAATTGTGACGCATTGTGACGCATAGTGTTAATTTTATAACTTTATTACACAAACTTTGAAAGTTACAGACGTTGTCTCATTACTTCTGGATCAAACCTCATGTTTTATTGATTTAAAAATAGAATGATCGGTTAAATAGTATTTTGGACATAGGCGACCGGCACGGCCCATAATCAATAACATTTTATATACAAATAAGGTATATAAATGAAATGGTAGTGTTTAACCTATTTTACTTAGGGTTCAGTTTCTCCATTATAAATACATTTATTTCACTTATTAAATAAAGTACGTGTAGCTCAGGCTTTGCTCTTTCAAATGACACCATCATGGGCCGGTTTCAAACAGCATAATCCAACAGATCTAGGTTAGTCGGTACAAAAGTCGCAAGAACAAAATGCACTACTGACTGCAAATTGTGTACTGTTAAATCGAATTAACTAAGTAAAACGAGGATATTTACGCATGCAATCGAGCATCAAAAGTTTTTCATACTCTCAAACCGTATGAGTATTCAAGAAGTTGATCTAGTCATTAAAAAGCAAATAATTTTCTTCATTATAGCATCTATAGTGCAGTCATTATTGAGCACGTGAGGTAATGTCTATATTGTACTGTAGTATGTAACTATTGCGCCTTTTGTATCTGTTAAGTCGCGATATTCGGAATCGGCCTATAACGACCTTATTATTATCGAATGCAGAATATGTTGGTGACATTTGAAAGAGCTGTTTTGCATGCGTGCATAAAATAGTGAAATAAAATAATTAATGATTTAGAAACTGGCCTCTGATTTAACTACCATTCTTGAATAATATGCATTACATGTACATATATAGTGCTTTTAATTCGGGACCGTGTCGGTCGCCTGTGATTTTGGTCATATGATATCTACCATGTTCTCTGTTTTACATATATAGTTATATATTATTGCATACATACACGAATATGACACATCACATTATGTTTGTCTATTTATAGATCACAATGGTCACGTGATATCACAATCTTTATCAGCCATAGTAAACAGACGATCAGAAGCACAAAACAATCAAGGCAGTAACTGTGCTATCCCATCATATTAATATTGTAATTCTACGTTTATATAAACAACATATTTATGTATCTTACTATTTACATTTCTATTGTTGTCTTTCGTTATATTCATATTTTGAGAGCACGTGACCTCAGTGATGTAATTGTTAAGATTCTTGTCCTGCTTTCTGAAATACGATAAAAATATTAAGTTAATTACTGTTGCATCTTAGAATTTGTGTGGTTTCGAACACTTTTATTTTCATATGCCTTTGGTTTAACGTAGCACTATTTTGCGCCATTTTGTGTGAGAGAATTGCACTAACGTATAAACACTCTCAGTTATGATCTGAAATCTAAACAACTGTAACTTGATAGCAATGCTGAATAACGTGACTATCACGTTTCTTTTATCTTAGAACTGAGCAGTGAAACTATAGTTGTTTCACACTGCTTTATAAGTCAATGTATTGAGTTTATTTCAACATTCAATAATATATGGATCCAGCAGTCATACCTAACGAAACTGTTCAGTCATAACCTTGACAATATCTAGATCGATCCATATTATACATGGTATAATCAGATGTTAAACATCACTTGGAGATATTAATCTTAATAATAAAGATAATTTCACATTTATTTAAGGTTCTGGAACTGTAATGGTGACCTTCCAAAATTATAATAATGATATTGTTTCTTGAATCTATACTATTAAAGACATTGAATGCTGAACTTTTAAAGAAATTTACCGTTTGTAACTTAAGTTATGTGCATTTTTATAACGTGACCCTTGATTTTCAGAAAGACCGTAAATTGTGCTGGGACAAAAAGTGAAAAAACTTTTTTTTTCAAATTCTGCTGTTTTATTTCCAAGTTTTAATCACTTTTCCTGTTACACATTCATGTCATGACAAATCAGAGCAATCAGGTTACACTTTGGACAAATACTTATAAAAATACAGAGATTTGCATACATGTACCCCCAAGCAAAAATCCGAGTTTTTGAGAATGTTAAAAAATTTACCCTATTTTTAAAAGCAAATATCTCAAGTTTGAAGTTAGTTAGACACATGCAACTAGTTTTAAAATTTTTTGCAGTATTAACTGCCCATACAATGAAAAATTTAAGAAATTTTACCGTTTCTAAATTTTTTTATAAGAATTTGTATTAGATTACTCTACTGAAACTGCAAGAGATTTTATAGAGAAAAATAACGTCAAAATGGTCAATTGCAAATAATACTACTTTATACAAATATATCATCTAAAATTGGTATTTGAGATGGAAAATGTATGTTAATCTCTGCATTATCATATAAAATCCTTCTCTCCATTGCTTTTTGGCAAGCTTGAGGGGACTATTTGGGGATTAAACCAGTACCAGCTATGTTTTCTGCTGTTGTCGTTTTTTGCACTAACAGTTTGACACTAGAGTTAGTAATGTTGGCATATTATGTGCCTTACATTTCAAATTATGCTGTGTATTGTATTGTTTTTTTATAATAAGAATATGATGATATTAAAAACAGAAAATGTGCAACGATTTTGTCTTCATATGCTGACTTTGGTACGAGTATTTGTGGGAATTCGGCAATAAATCAATCTAAGATAAACATTCTTTCCATGTTTGTCGATATTTGTGTAGTTTATTTTACCTTTGTTCATTTTCAGTAAACAAAATAGAAATTATAATTGGGGAAAAAGAGTTATCAAACAATTAAAACCCCATTTTGCCCCAAATTCTCTATTTCGTCTATTTCGCCTCAAAATCTCCTTTTCGTGTTTTAGTCATTCCCAATTTACATCGCAAAAAAGATGAATAAAAATGTATTTTACACCTGTACAAACAGAATCAACACAAAAGTTATGATCCACTACGGCTTTTCATTGTTTTTATGTCGATAAACCATTGTTTTTACGATAACTAACTACGACCACGCTGCAGAGCGTCTTGTTTCGCCATTTTCGGAAAATGTGTTACCCTATGACTTCTGGAAAAACCCACGTCACGTGGTGGAAATTTCTTAAAATAGCAATTACGAAACATGACGAAGATAGGTAATCGGGAAAAAACCGGATTGTACCGAGTGTCGAAGTTTACCGAAGTTAGTTACAGTTCCAGAACCTTAACAAAGTACGCACGTGTTTATCTCTGCTGTATATTTCAAATAGTGCTTACCATAACAGTTAGCTTTGTATGTAGTGCGTTCGAAAAACAATTCAGGACCATTGAATTCGATTCAAGTGGAGACCTATGTCGATTGATATATAATGAATTAATTTCAACAGTGGTACTCATATACAATCACTGTATCAAGTAGGTCAGTTGCCTGTGTCTGATTGAAATATGTACTAATTCCTTTTGGCTAATATCTAGATATGTCAACGGACAATGAGGTCGACTGACTGAGTCTTGTTATCATACTATAAGTATGGCCAATCACATTAATGACAGTCTTTTCATTATACTGTAAGTATGACAAAAATTGTTTGACTTGACGTCTCTCGGTTACATGGTACACACACCGTTTGACTTGACGTCTGTCTGATACATGTTACACACATTGTTTGACATGACGTCTTTCTGATACATGGTACACACATTTTTTGACATGACGTCTCTCTGATACATGGTACACACATTGTTTGACTTGACGTCTGTCTGATACATGGTACACATATCGTTTGGCATGACGTATGTCTGATACATGGTACACACATTGTTTGACTTGACGTCTGTCTGATACATGGTACACATATCGTTTGACATGACGTCTGTCTGATACATGGTACACACATCGTTTAACATGATGTCTTTCTGATACATGGTACACACTTTGTTCGACTTGATGTCTCTCTGATTCATGGTACACATATCGTTTGGCATGACGTATGTCTGATACATAGTACACACATTGTTTGACTTGACGTCTGTCTGATACATGGTACACACTTTGTTCGACTTGATGTCTCTCTGATACATGGTACACATACCGTTTAGCATGTCGTCTGTCTGATACATGGTACACACATCGTTTAACATGATGTCTTTCTGATACATGGTACACACTTTGTTCGACTTGATGTCTCTCTGATACATGGTACACATATCGTTTGGCATGTCGTATGTCTGATACATAGTACACACATTGTTTGACTTGACGTCTGTCTGATACATGGTACACACATCGTTTAACATGACGTCTTTCTGATACATGGTACACACTTTGTTCGACTTGATGTCTCTCTCATACATGGTACACATATCGTTTGAAGTAAAGTCTCTTTAAAATCGGTACACACTTTGTTTGACTTGATGTCTCTCTGATACATGGTACACACATCGCTTGACTTGACGTCTCTATGATACATGGTACATAATTATATTGAGTGACATTATGTCTCTATGTAAGATAATATACCATCTATTTCCAGGGTATTTAGGGAATGAAAATAAAGTATAGGATGCTTTATTAGATACGCAGATGAGTGGTGAAGACTAAGTTGCTATCGTTAAAGACAGTTCTATAATGACGGGAGCACTATCATTTATTGGCCTGCTTCTGGTTTTGGCTGGGGTGGAAAGAAACCCAGGACCAGGTAAGAAAACTGTTTTACTTCCTCAATGTGAGCTATTGTGTGATTGCCAGATGTGCGTGTGTGTGCTGGGGTGCACGTGTGCGTGCGACCATTTGCAACATTTCTGTATTTTTTTTGTCAAATACCAATATTCCTTAAGTTACTAAAATCCTGCAGTATCACCTAAAAACCCTTTACACAAATTGTTCAAAATGTGTCACTGGGGCAACCGAGGTACGTAGCCAAGTTAGAAGCGCACCAGAATTTCGAATCTAGTATCCAGAAGGGGGTACGGCTTGGATAATCAGAAAAACTTATACCTTCCCTTGATAATTTGTCAATAATGTCAATGTCTCTCCATTTAAGAGTTATATGGTGAAGTGCAGACCTTGTGATAGGGTAGGTAAGTACTGGTCATGAACAGTGGACCAGGAAAGCTATGTTAGGGGCGCTGGACCTTGTCATATAACCAAATGGTGATGACACGGCAATAAACACTGTATAAAAATATGTACAATTTTTACCTTTGAAGCAACGCACTTCTGGGTCGTAAAAACCTACATTGTGTTATAATGGCGTTACTCTGGTATTATAAAATGCCACTGGGAATAAATATAATCTAGTTATAGAGTCAACAGATTTAAATATGGATTATACATTTTTAGATTTTGTAGGTTGCATCATCTCAAGGTTCCGTACTATGTTTTGTCTAAATTATTACCTATTGAAGTCAATATTGGTCCCGACTCTGAAGTTATTAGTTTCATTTTCAGTTATTTGAATTAATGTTAAAACATTATCCCATAGGACATGCATATTTGGTATATAACATCAGCTCAATGTTCTCTACTTATATTGTCAAAATATGCCCTTTGGTCAAAATTTCGCACAGCCCCAGAGGTCACAAATTTTACACAAAGTTATAATGAATTGTAGAAAGTCTTCTTCTCTTAAATTGTTTGGATATGAACTTTTATTTTTGTTGTGTAGCATCACCTTAAGGTTCATTACAAAGATTATTCAAATTATGCCCTGCCCCAGGAGTCATAAATGCTACATAATTATCGAAGGAACTGGTGTAAACCTTTTTTCAAATACCGGCTACCTAGAGCTTTCATCTTTGAAAAGTTAAAATGCGGTTTAAAGTCTGCTTCCATAAACATGTTCATCCGACTTTACAATCTTGTACAATAACTCCTGATCACTAAAATCACCCTCAGACAGGCGATCCCTGACCTGATCTCTGATGGAGCGGAACAATTTTAGGTAAGTTTCTTGTGCAAGGAAATTATTAGTGCCTATAGTGGGGATCGAACCCAGGACTTCTCAATCCCTAAGAACGCGTCCTACCAATGGATCACTGCTCAAACAAGTTGTGACATTTATGTCATAGCTTCATACCGCTAGAATTAAAAATTTAAAAAATTGTGTCGAACTCTAATTGACATCGTCAAGATTATCTTGTGTTGTAACACTCAGGTGTCTTTTGTTCTTAAAGTTTGTCAAGTCAGTTAATCACAGTACATGCATATTAAATACTGAATTCGTAATAAAACTATATGTTCTCTATTAATCTAAGCCGATGTACTTTTCCCTTAAGTATCAAATAAAACCAAGTTGTACTTTTGAATAGTAGCTTCCTTATTTCACGGCGTCTCAACGCCGTGATATTGTGATGGGTAGTTTTTTAATATTATTTGAACGTGGAGCGGTGATAGAACTCAAACCCTCAAATCTTGGGTTTCCGGGCTAAATTGCAGACTACATTAGGTAACTTCTTTCCATTATATTTAGATATTACTGAGGATTTCTCTTAGTAAAGAATAAAGATGTTGTTTCGTTGTGGATTATGAAGTTGTACAAAACACTGAAATATGGTCATGTGAGAGGCCGTTGTAAATAAAACTGGCAATATGGTCATATGATAAGTTGTTGTGAATAAACTGAATGAATGTTTATTGACGGTGTTAAAATTTACTAAAATATTCACAATTAATTTCAGATAAAAAGTTCGTATTTAGATATCAATATTTATTGATAGAAGTCGGGACTGGTGTGCTTAGAATGGTTTTTGATTACATTGTTGGTTCAGACTTTAAGGTGTATTTAGATAACAACCCTTCTCAAAAAGCTAAGTTTCAACATCTTCTGTCAAGAAATATTCTGACCCCAGTACAACGTAAACTATTACCTCCTATTGAAAACACACCATCGTCAGACAAATTTGATATCACCCTGCTGACCTGCTTGCTCAGGAATGCTTGCGGTTTATGTCCCTCTACTGATCAAGTATGGTTAAATCCTCAGCAAACAGATATACGTGTGGAAGCATACATCACTAAATTTAAACAATGCAGAAATGATGTAAGTATCATATACTATGCAAAACTTATAACGCAAACAGTAGTTTTCTTTACATATTTTTTATTTTATATAATACATGGGTATATTTGCCATCATTAAGTCTCTAGGTATGTTCAAAAATTTAACGTTAAAATTTCTCGTGCGGTCACGCTTTGGTGCACAGCATCGGTAAATCCTTTTTACTGAGTTTCATGAATACTGTGCAGCACGTTAGTGTCTACACAAACATTTAAAGTTTGCTGAGAACTCTAGAGACCGCATGACATTGTAGCACTTGTCATCTTGGAAACAAGTCAGTAAATATGCCAAGATTGAGCATTGAAAGTCGGGGATAAGCCGTTTGACTGATACCCCATTAACAATTACCATCAGTGTGTTCAGTAACTACTGTTAGCTAACGCTACGGATACGGAAAAACTCAACCTGAAGACAGCTCAACCCGTGGATAACTCAACTTAAAGTTGTGACAACTCAACCCGTTAGTTGGGGATTGAATAGTCTCGAGTTGAGTTGTCTTTGGGTTAAGTTGTTCCGACCCTAACGTTACGGCACGTTACGGAACGCTCGCGGTTAGTGATCAGGCTACAGGTCATGGAGCAAACTTAATTTATTCAAACAGTTGATTGTGGATTGATATTGACCTTCTGGTAAGCTGGGTTTTGTAGTGATGAATGGGAACCACAACGCCCAACGCTACCAGCGTGAATATTTTAATAACGTTGCTGTTTAATACGCCATCGGACGTTCATGTCTTTTTCTCAACAAGATAACGCCAGACCACAATCCGCCCGGACAACAATTTAATTTCTCAGGGCTTATAACATTAAGATTTTAGACCTGTCGTCATTTTTAGCAGACAAAAATCCAAATGAACGTGTTCTGGATTTGTTTGACAGACGCATGCGTCACCGTCTTAAACAGTATGTGACGTTACCGGAACTAAACATTGTTTTACATGAGGAATGGACAAGCATCCCACTACGTTTTTACGACGTCATACTGGGTCTTCAAGACTCAGGATTTTAGCGGTAGTGAATTCAAATTAGACGCTTGTTCATTATCAAATTTTGTTAACTTTTTTTCTCCTACAGGGCTTTTGATTCTGTGAATATTTTCTTTTCAGAAATCGTTACAACAGCTTTATCATGTTAAATTTCATATCATTAACATTAAAACTTATGCCAATATTTACGTTACTGTACCTATTTGCATTATAACTTTTGCTTAGTATATATTTAAATTTCTGTAAATGGTAGTATATAAATAACACATCATACTAGCTAAATTGTCAAGGGAGAACATTACGTTCTATTACCCTCTGTTAGATGTGAAATTTATTTTATTATGACAAAAATCAATAAAACATCAATTGTTTACCAATTATTCAACAACACAACAGTAGGACGTAAAAGACTTAAGATGGGACCGTTAATTGAATCTGTTTTATTTTCACTTTTTTCTCACCGTTAAAGTTTGTCGTTTGGTAAAAAGCAAGCGTCTGCACAATGGAAATAATTCAAAACGTATGGCTTAAACTTGGACCACAGGGTATACGGGCCGAACGATTATGTCAAGAGTGCCGATATGTGATGTTAACAAGGTGACTTTACAAATTGTCACTAGTGACGTCACATAACTAAATAAATCACGTGAGATATAATAACATATAATAGCATGTCATGTTGTGTGTCTGATAGTATATTAATGTGTCGTTGGTTCAATTTCCTGGTGGAACCAACTTATATGTTAAGGATTGTGAACACACTTTTTGCTAAGGTCATTCTTTCCCCTACCTCTGTATTAAAGAAGAGTCGTTGTTATACAATGAGCTCCAAAAATTTCTTTAATTTTGATTTTTGAAGTGTAGTTTAATGTACTTTGCATGTTAACTGAGACAAAAAAGAAAGTCGACACTCACGTTTTATACCATAACTTTTTATCTAGCTATATGTGTGTTTTTATTTTCACACAATTGTCAGTCATAACCTATTTGACAAGTCCAGCGAAAATAACAAACATCTGACAACCACACAATGGGCAATTTATACATTCTGAAAAAAAATCCATTTTCATCCCTGGTTACGTGATTAGTATTTTGGCATCCTCTACGTCGCTAGCATGATGAATTACTATAGGAAAACTATCTTATTCTGCAGAATCGTTTCTATCAAACTGGAAGTATTTCCGACCGTCCTTGGCCAGATCGTTATAGGGTAACTGATACTAGAACTAATTGCGTCATCACGTTGACGCACATTCGACGTCGCTTTAAAACGACCGCCTCAATTGCTAGGGAGTATGGCATCAGTCTGAAGACTGTTCTAAATCGCATCCAGTTTACTTTTTGAGTCAGTATAGTTTCACTTCTAATGTATAGTTTGACATGAACCATCAATTATATTCTTTAAGTATTATAAAAATAAATTAAAAATGTACTTACATGAGTTTAAATACATATTTCAGTTGGCGCATAGTGGAAGTGTGTTGGAAGATGAGACAGTTTTAAACGATAAATGGGATGAGTTAAACAAGGTAAATATTTTAGAAAATACTAACTCGTTAAAAAAAATCAAATTTTATTTATATTTTTTAATAGCACATATTAATGGATAAGTCAGTTATATGAAATGATATCACGTTTTCAATGGAGTAGTTTATTTATTAAAATTCTAATGACCATCTTTAGAATTGTACTGACCATCTATATAATTATACTGACCATCTATATAATTCTACTGACCATCTATAGAATTCTACTGACCATCTATAGAATTCTACTGACCATCTATAGAATTCTACTGACCATCTTTAGAATTCTACTGACCATTTAAATAATTCTACTGACCATCTATAGAATTATACTGACTATTTATATAATTCTCGTAGCCGCGGTCGTGGCGTAGTGTTTAGCATTTCTGACTTCGAATCCGGAGATCCGGGTTCGAATCCCGGTCGCGGCAGGTCATACCCTATAATTAAGTTGTCGGCCTCGTGGTAGGGTTAGTTAGTACTGGTAATAGAAAAAGTGTCCAGGAAACCTATAGTAGGAAGAGCTGGCCGTCGTGTATATAACCTATATATGTGTGTTGAATGCGACGTTAAAAAATAGATAAATAAATAAATTACATAATTCTTCTGACCATTTACATAATTCTACTGACCGTCTTTTGAATTCTACTGACGATCTTTTGAAATTTACTAACCAATTTATATAATTCTACTGACCATCTTTGATTTCTACTGACCATTTACATAATTCTACTGACCATCTTTTGAATTCTACTGACGATCTTTTGAAATTAACTAACCAATTTATATAATTCTACTGACAATCTTCTGTTCTAACTGACCATCCTATAATTTATGTAATTACAATTTTACTGACCTTATGTTATAGCTTACAATGCAACTACTTGACCTTGCTTTATCAATCAAATTGCTTTATTCGTGTTAGTGACAAGATTTCATTGTCTTTGACGACAAAATTGGCGTTTTATTTGTAAACATTATTATAAGGCCACAACAAATTGATTATATGTTCTATGGATTCGCTCGCACCCACCTTAATTTTGACGGGTTTTACAACAAAATATTTTTATTTCCTCCCTTGCTCATAAAAATTTGGTCAAACCGCTATATAAAGTAAGTAAATAAAGACTTTTTTTCTTCGCTCGCTCGCCCCATTTTTTTCAGAAATATACGCAGAACATATGATCAACTTGTTGTGGCCTAAGGATTATATTTGTGCAATAAACATTGCATGTTTATTTTTATTTAAACAGTATTCTTATATAGTTTAAATATCTATGTATATCTAAGTTTAAATGTGTTAATTAACGTTTATATACTGGTGATACTATAAATCGGTGATTCTATTTTAATACAAAAAATCAATCAGCAAACTAAATGATACTTTATATTTAGTGACTTTATGAACACATCTTTTCAACACATAACAAACTTTAATTAGGAAACCCCTCATAAAATAAGGCCAAACGTCGCCAATTTTTGATGGGTAGTGGAGGCCGCCGTATTTGTTTTCCTTTACATACAATCGGTGACGTATCCAAACTCTTTCTAATATCAGTAACGTCATACGTAGACTATCAACCCATTTTAATTAATCTATATATAAATGGTTGAAACCGTTCGTTAAATGTTGAACAACCATAAACGAAACAATAGCATGAGTGATTTTAATTTCCTGTCAGATTGTATCCAAATTATGAGCCAATAATGTTATATTCATACTTGCTGGAAAATGACATTTTTAAACAATTTCGGACAAGGTAAACAAAATTTATCAGACAGCCATCCACTTAGGCGATCTCACATAGAACACAGTTGACGACACGGTTTATATACGGTATACTGGTTATACATGGGCGACGAGTTAAATTCGAATGTAGCACGAGTGTGCACAATTAAAGCACGGATATGCTACGTCAAACAAGGTTTGTCACGATTTGAACACGATAAGCAAACGAGTTTTATACGATTGTTTGACAGTTCATACCGTCCGGCTAGCTCAACAGGGTAGCACGAAAGTCTACTAATCGAGGGGTCATGGGTTCGATTCTCGGGCGAGGCATACTTTCGTGGAGCTTGGTCATGGAATCATTTCTACATTTCTACAGCCATTCTCCCTCCTACCGCTGATTTTAATTATGTAGGGCAGTTGCCAGTCACTGACGAAAGTATGTGCTTAGTAGTATGTTAATAGCTAAGACATACAAAGTAAAACTACAACATATGCCTTAATTTTAAATGGCCTTCAACAAAAATTAAAATGCATGTATCAAAATATGAAATTTCAAAAAAAGCATCAACAACATACAATTTAACTAAAAGTACACAAATTTCTTGCACACATACATACACTAACGAAGACAAGACACTAAGACAGACATGTGAAGACAAAAACAATACAAACTATTTATAAAGACAGACACTCACAATAATATACTCAAAAATTATAAATATTCCGTAATTTAGATAATTTAAACTCATACTACATCTATGATTATGCATACATATACAACTTCAACCAGTATAAAGGAGAATAACTCAAAAATAAACTCACATAAGAATTATGCCTCATTATAGTCGTGTTAGCCTGTATGCAGAACAGAATGTCTAGTTATTACGACAAAGAAGTTTTTTGTATGAAGACTTGAATGAATTAATGTTTGATATATTTCTTATCTCGAAAGGTATTTCATTCCACACGGTCATACTGTAGTAAGAAAAAGAATCATTTAGATATTGTGTTT
Organism: Mactra quadrangularis; assembly: GCA_025267735.1. Classification (NCBI taxonomy): domain Eukaryota; kingdom Metazoa; phylum Mollusca; class Bivalvia; order Venerida; family Mactridae; genus Mactra; species Mactra quadrangularis. The sequence goes on along the minus strand of CM046295.1, from coordinate 29,393,513 downwards.
TGGGTTTTGTTTTCATAACAAGATCGTTGTGTACAATAGATCTCAAGGAGTAGTGTTATTTTTTAGCAAAATTTATCATATCTGACATATATTAAGGAGCCATATTATTTAGAGTTTTGAAAACAAGTAAAGCAATGTGGTATTTACATCTGTCAGTAAAAGTAAGTCATTTCAATTGCTCAAACATATCGGAAGCAGGTGTACGAATAGGTTTATTTAATATTAGTTTTGCTGCTCTCTTCTGTAGAACATACACTTTTTTAACATATTTTTATTATATTTGCCCCAAACAGTACAACAGTAATCAAATATGGGCAGTGAGTATGAATTGTAAAATAATAGTTTGGTTTCATCCGTAAGGTAATACAAAATGCGTTTTAGTAACGAAATTTTCTTTTAAGCTTTTTACAAATAAAATCGATATGCGTATGCCAATTTAGATTGTCGTCAATGTAAACATTGTTTACCGGCTTTAAGTTTGTGTTTAGAACCAATAACCATGCACTTGCTCGAATGTAATTCAGATGGGAACATGGTTGATTCGGTTAATTGTACGGTCTACGCGGGTGGCCAACCATATAAGCCATCTGGTCTGTGTGTCACTTATTTTTACTATATATATTATACTTTATTACTATATATATATTAAACAATATTGATAATTAGTTTAACGGACATACAGCTGAAAAAGTGGATCATGGTTTATTGTACTTGTACTTTTAAGTATCACCGATTGAAATGCATTCTAGGGGAAAAGGGGTTTGTTGTTTGAATCTCACATGAGCTCTGCATAACAAGAATAATTTATTTTAGTTTAATACCGTAGCAACACATTGTTCTTAAGATTGTCTTATAGGGTTGTTGAGGCGCCTGCTTATGTATGGAAACAAACGTATTAAATTCTTTTAAAAAATCTTCAGATTCTACAAGGACTGGCCGTTTACTGTGGGTTTCATAATTTGCAAGAAGAGATAGATCAAGCCACGTCTGTAGAAATAGATGACAGACTAAAGGAAAAGTTTGAAAAGGCAATAAAAGATTGGCAACGTGAAATAGATGAAGTGAGATCCGACGTGAGTTTACTTTATGCAGCAGTGGGGAATCTGGAGGATCGTACTGGTGCAGCAATTGGTGACCTGAGATCGGACATGGGTACACTGTCTTTAAAAGTTGAAAATCTGGAAAAGTCTAATGATGAAATTGATACACTTTATTCTAAGAAAGGTAAGAATATGAACACTATAAATGTACTAATTATGTCTCAGAACCAAATATAGGATTCACCTTTAAAGTAGTTTATTCATTTGGCTAAGGTAAATATTCTACACAATACAAATATATTTTTCTTAACATTTTATATGGTAAATCTACTGGTATATCTTTGACATATGTTTGTTTGTTAGCAATCAAATGATCAGTATCACAGATTTTAACGATCTTGTTTTTTTTTTTTTTTTAAAATAAAGATCGACGTTAAGCAACACTTATGCTGTAAAAGATTATAACTGATGACTTATACAAACATATTTAAGTCTGTTTTATTCGATTCCTGTTATTTTTAATATAGGTGTTTTAGTTTCTACATCTAATCTGAATTCCCACCAGGAACGCTCAAAATTTGATCAAGTATGCTACCGTGTTCAAGATTGTCCTTCCTCTAGATGTCAAAATAATAACACAGAGTTACGTTGTACATTTAACACAGTCTGGAATACGTTTGCGAATCTGGAAATCTTGCAAACATACTTTTTTTTATTTTTCATCCAATTAGTTTCAGCAAATGTAGATCTACATATGGGCATAACTCCAGTAAACTTTCATCCATATATCTTTACTAGAAATATGTTTGATTTTAAGTCAAAAGTCAAAATTCCCATGGGAATTCGCAAATTCCAAGGGAAAATGGCTCTTCCATGGGAATCACATTTATAAATGAGAATTCTCCCATTTCCAATTCCATTTATAAAACTCACAGATTTGGCATCATACTGATGTTCAAGAATGCGAAAAAAAATGCTAAAAGTCCAAAAATAAAAAAATCCCTTATTAAAGATTGGGAGAATTATCCCGTGGGAGAAATCCCATATTGAAGAATGGGAGAATTATCCCGTGGGAAAAATCCCGTATTCAAAATGAGAGAAATACTATTGCAAGAGATATAGAAAAAATAGATGTTGAGCTGAAGTTTCTAGAGAGATGGCTAGTAGATCTTTTGAATTATTTTTAAACATAATAATAATAAATGCTTACTGTTTATTCTTTTTCATTTCTTAAATAAAGTTTTCATTTAAAATTTACCATCTGTTTTTGGTTGTAAATGTATTGTACAAAAATTTAAACTTGTTTACCTTCTCCTATGAATACTGTTTATAGATGAGCATGATACAAATACTTGAATACATGCTTCCCTATATTATAAGTCAGATAAAGAAATAAAGAGTAGGTAATACTTTTATTCTATGACTTTATACCAGTCATCAAATTAAACCACTAGCCTAAACCCACGACTAGCATACATTGATACAGACTTATGAAATCTACTTGATTCATACACTTTGGCAAGCTATTAATTTTGCCTTGAACTTTATAACATTAATAATTGACCTAGTGCTCGAGAAAATTGAAGATGGCAGTCATCAACTTAACCCACTAGCCTGACCCAAGTACTAGCATACATTGATACAGGCATAATTGAAAACCAAATACATATTTCATCGTAGCTAATTTGCATAATACCCCCCTAGAAGATTAGTCTTTACTTTAACCAACTAGCCCAAAGCTTGGGGCGAGTATAAAATGATAGAGGCTAAGGGTCAGATCATAAGTTTGCTCATTACTATTTAGCATGATAATTTGCGCCTAGTGCTTGATTAAATTTAAGGCAATGACTTTGACTATCTCCAGTAAATGTACTAGTTCTGGTGACACTGGTGCGCATAACATGATCTGGTTTGTAAAAAAGACAATAATATCAATAGTTCACTGTACGGATAGGACACTTAATAAAACATTATCATGCAACAAGTTACAAAATATATTCTACACAATTTTAGTTAAAGTAATCAAATAGTCAAATGAATCAAGTGCAGCTGCCACCACAGCTGTCTTTGAATCCAAAGATCGCGGGTTCGAGCCTGGTCGCTGTAGGTCATACCCTATACATGCTTTGTCGGCCTCGTGGTAGGGTAAATGTATACTGGTGATAGAAAAGTGTCCAGGAAACCTATAGCAGGAAGAGCTAGCCGTCATATATATAATCTAAATATGTGTTAAATACGATGTTAAAACCCAATGAAAAATGAATCAACAATACGATATAATTATAAAGATACCTCTTATGCACCAGTCACCCACAACCCCTCTGTCAGTAGATTGTTGCGCTACCGACTGAGCTTGCCGGTCGGGGTCCCTGCCTTGCATGACATTGGATAATTCCACTGACTTCTAAATTATAAATGACTAGTTATAGTCCGTTTTTTTGCTTAAAAACAACTCCTTGCCCAGTATATACAAAAAAATCATAATGATAATTGATTCAAAAATATTTGAGAATATGAAATCCAAAACCATTTCGGAGATTAATTATGTAATTTGGAGGAAGTTATTTCTATCGCAAGATTATACATCTTATACATACTGTAATAAAAACTATTGATTTGAGTAACGACAGCCAAATTTTACTTTTGGTTTCGATCTACTTTCGCTTTGAAATACAATAAATAAATAACATATTTCAGTAATAATTGTATTTACTAGCATTGTAGGTTTTTGAAATATATTTAGATGTCTGTTTCCTTTGTAGTCCTTGGACAATGTGACTATTGATTATAGGGCTCAAGTTTGCCACAGGTAGATTTTTAATGGAGAATATGGTTAAGTTTGGGTTACATCACACACAAAAACAAATAAAAATGTGATCTGTATACAGATTATATATGTCCAAACCATGTGCTTTTATTATTTCTTACTAGAAGACTGTTAAGTTATATAATGGTAAATTTTGTTGACAGATCAATGAAAACAACATACATGTTTACATCTTTATTAGGTATCATTATTACTATATTTCAACAGGCAAATTCAAATTTATTCAAATCAAAATAAGATGATCATGAATAAAAATAAATATACTATTTATTATATGTATTTATGCATATGTATTTATGCATATTAGAATACATATCAATTAATATTAGTATTATCAGAAAAACATTGACATAATTTCAGGGCTCGAATTTAAGCTTGCATACTCGCAAAATGCGAGTAGATTTTTGAAATCTGCGAGTAACATGTTATTTTAACTCGCAAATTTTTGCGAGTTGAAATCGACACTCAAAAATATAACGGTGTAAAATGAAGCTCAAATCAGCATCGAAACGGTCAGATCAATAGAATTAATTTAACGTAAAAGCATGTTCGATAGTCTTGGTCTATCCCACAAGTACGCCCTTATTCTATCTACAGTTAAATAATATAACTACATGTATGGCGTTGACACGTATATGATTATTACCCATGCTATTAAAAGTTTGTGCAAGTGAAAAATACGCGTGACTTTTTCTTTTTTGCGAGTTGTAATAAAATCAACTCGCAACTTTGCATGTCATTTCTTTTGTTAAATTCGAGCCAAGCATAATTTCAATATAAACAGTCCTATTCTGCGAAGTTTATGTGAGCAAGTTCAGATTTTCACTATCACACTCTGGCTTATTAAAGATTTATCTTACTTTAAGTTATATACTCGTAAATATTGTAGCTAACATAGGACTACTACACAGTATACACTAGTATTGGTTTATCTCAAGTAAGATATTATCATTGATGGTTATAATATGCAGTCAGTATCTATATTTAACAATTTATCCTAATGCTTATCTCATCTTAGATCTAATGACTATATATAGACAGTTAATCCTGAGATATCAGCTGGTTGCCATGGTAATAATTTTGACAGTTTCCATTTTCATTGGTTGATTTACAATTCTGTACAATTTAATATATAGTAATGATTTAGACAAAACTTATTTTGAAAAAAGCTAAACTTAAAGTAAATACATAAGTATATGTACATATGTATATAAATGATGTAAGTAGTAGTTTAAAGGTTTAGTTATAAAAAATCAATATAATAACAGAGACAATGCATTTAATCAATTGTGTTAATCCTCTACACCTACTGAAATTAATTTTATTTTTCCCAACATTTTGTGCAATTACTGAGTAAAAAAATGTTTCAAAAGAAAATATTGAATATTTTTGATCATCTTAAATTCTTAATTGTTGACAGCAGAGTAATTTGTCAAAAATGCGAAGAATATAAAAAGCATGGGTGAATACTTCATTATTTACTCATCACACGAAAAATTCATTCATTCTAAATATCGATTCAATAATGCGGGAAATATGTAAAAGCACAACGTCAAAACATAAAAAAAAATGTTTTAACAAACCCTAAATGTTCAGAAAATAAATCCAAAACGTTTATGGTAACAAAATGTTGAGGAACCAAATGTGGACTATGTAAATATCTTAAAAGAAGAGAATACTTTAATTTAAATGAGGAAATTTTTTTGTAAAACATAATATGTCATGTGATGTAGAAAATGTAATATATTGTTTAATATGTAAAAGTTGTAAAAAGATATTATACAGGCCAAATTTGTGCCCACTTTCTCCAAAACTAATAAACATTTTTTACTGAATCAGATATTGATACCGCTTATCACAAGAAATACAATGTGGAAAAAACATTAAAGCCGTATTTAAAAGATCTGACCCTATATGGCACAGTTGTCCAACATAGTTAAAACTTTCAGCAAAAACTACAAAGGGGTATAACCCCTAATTAAGGCAGGTAGAGTTGTGGTTACTTTCTAATTCTGTTTATCACATGGTATCTTATAATTGTATGAAGTTTCATAAGATCTGACAATAAAATGGCACATATATCTGGTAAATAAAACTTAAATGCAATTGTTTAGGACACTGGGGCCCCAAAAGGCCCACTCACCCAACCGTTGAAAAATCTGGCTAATAAATTGTTCTGCAAAACATGCAATTTTCATCCATTTTTGTTTATAAGTATAATACATAATTCCTCCCTTAGAAACTGTAACTAAGACAATAGGCAATCAGCATCAAGTAAAACTATATGTTCAATTTAACACTTATATTATCTAATAAATTTTTATCTTTCATTTAGACTCCCTAATAAGATATATTTATATATATATAAAGATATACAAAATTAATGATATAGTTCTGTGTCTTATCTGATGCAACAAAGTACATGTATAAGTATATATATGGAAATCTTCTCGCAAAATTGTTTAGCTGTTATATAATGATATTCAATATAGATAATATGTGTTAATTAATGTCATATTTTGTGATCTTTGATTGTTTCATAATTTAAATTAATAGCATGTTGAAAGGATAAAAACAAAATGCCCTAGCAGAGCATCAAACCCGGTTCTCTCAGGAGGTGGACAAGACACTTGATCACAATACGAGAGGGTTTACCCATCAGCTGGAAGTGACTTTAACCAACAATCTATATTGAAATGCTGAGTTTCCCATGAAATAGGCCCTTTGACCCGCGAAGTAATGAAACAAATATGTCTAGTCATTACAGGGTCTTGACCTTAATGGAATCATCCAAAAACAATGCAGATTTGAATTTGATTAAAGTATTATTAGTTCAGATGCGCTCTAGTAATTTTAACATGACCCCCAATCAAATTTTTGATCTGCCTCTTTATGGAAAGAGCTTACCTCATTGTTTCATGGCATCTAGAGTAAATGAAATGATGTCACTAACTTTCAATGTTGTCAATAACAGTACATAGAAAATAAACATGTAAAAGCAGATCGCAAATATAAAGGACCATACCCATGCATATTCAATGCTCTGTGATTGTCTAAAATAATGTTCAAACCGAAAGTATGTTCTTCCTCATGTCATGTTCTTGATTGTTGTCACTCATGGTTAACTAGTTGATGAGCTTCAATGTCAAACATCCTCACTTTTTAGACAATGAATGCATCCAGAATAGAATATATTGTAGATAATGTTTCCTTTAAAGTTTGTTAAATGAGTTACATCACAGTTATATGTCAATAAAGCTTCTATATTTTGTTAAGTATTTGTTAAATACTCATAAATTAACATCAATATAAGACACAGGTGGATCTAGAAGGGGGGTGCGAACCCGGTGTATGCAAAGTATTTTTCTATCAATCATGAATTATGGTATTTGTAAAAAATACATAAATGTCAAAATATTTTCACACGCAACAAAAGCAATAAGTAACAAGACTGGCATACAATGACATTACATACAATTCACATTCAAGATGAAGAAGGGCGGAATTAAACTAGCAGACTGGGGGTCCAGGGGTCGTACTTTAGGGACCCTTTTAGGTCCTGGGTAAAGCTGCGGCCCCGAAGCTCATTTCTTTAGGATTCAGGCGCATTTACAGAAACTCAATCCAGAATGATCAATAAAAGCATCTAGATATATATCATATATTTTCGTACAGCCGTTGGATCATGCTAAGATCTTACAAGTAATTAATGACTTTAGTCAGTTATCTTTCCCTGATTAAATCTGAAGCAATCCAATTGGTAAGTAGGTCCTTACATTTGGAATCCTCGGATTTAATCGTTAAATTCATATGTAAGTGTAACAAAATATTGCATCTCATTTTTATATTTAATAACAACTTTGTTACTTTGAACAAAGTTATTAATTTACTTTTTAACGAGGAATTCAAAAAACAGTCTATTTTTCATTTTTATGCTATTTTAATGAAATCGCCACGCTCGCCACTCTTATATGTGCGCCTTCGGCGCAGAAAGTCGCGCGCAAGCGCTTATCATATTTCAACTTCGGTGAATTACTACGTACCGGTAGAGTGCAGTAGCCCCAGAAAAAAACTTTGCTATTGCAATTTTTGGAGGCGGTCGGGTTCGCTCCCTCTTCAATTTGCCTTTGAATATTATACATGTATATTGTTCAGTCAATAATTAAAACCATGAAAAAAAAAATGTATTATGATGGCTTTTTTAATTTCACGTCCCCCTCCTTAACCCAAAATGCAACTGTAATATATAAGTTTAAATGATTGCTATATATATATTTCTCCTCTATATTGAATTCAGTTTACATGTTCATAGTAAAATACTTTGCCCTATGGATCTCTGGACCCCAAGTCTGCTTGCTCATTCCACTAACTAGAAATCCTGAATATGCCTATGTAAGACAATTTTTTTTCGGTTTAATTAAAATACACATTACAAAGTAAAATAAAGTTATTTAGAATCAAATATTCTAAATATGAGCATGAAACATGATGTGTACATGTGTATTATACCTACCACAAAGTCTAAACAATACTTAATTGATATTAACCCTGCCTTTTATTTTTGAAAATATTTAAAAAGATTGGTGGAGTGTTGGTTTTTTGGGGGGGAGCGCCGAAGCAACACATTGTATAAGTGGCACATTGTCGGTCAGTCAACTTATATACTCATCTTTCCTGGTTACTTAGCATTAAGCTGTTAACCAGTTACTTGGCTTAAACTTCTGTCAGTGACTGACTACTGTCATATATATGATTAAGAATCAGTGGTGGGAGGGAGCAAACTCGACAAAAAAATATTCCTCGTAAAAGAATTGGAAATAAGTTTAAAACAATGCTGTGAAAACGTTTTAGTCTCTGATTCACCTAACCAGTTATAAGACAATTATCTAACATGAAAACAATACAAACATGCTCTTACTAAGAAAGCATCAAATATTAATGAAAAAGAAAAGACATCAATTTGTCGATTTTATTTAAATTTAATCAACACAGCTTTGGGTACGGTAGCTTATTTTCAACTATCTAAAAATGTTTTGCTATTATTTGTTATAAAATCATTCTAGTTTTTAAAAAAGGTCACAGAACTGTTTTCAAAAATGGCATTATCTAGTCATTCAAAACAGTTCCCTTTAATATTCTCTAACAAATAAACAAATTCTAGGTAATCCCATTTTCAGAATGGGTGAAATCTCCCATGGAAGAAATCCCATTTGCAGAATGGGAGAATTCTCCAATGGGAGAAATCCCATATACAGAAATGGGAGAATTCTCCCATGTGAGAGATCCCATTTTCAAAATGGAAGAAGTCTCCAATGGGAGAAAATTCCCATTTACGATATGGGAGAATTCTAAAATGGTGTGTAAATGCTTTTAAAAAGACAAACTATGCATTTTTTCTTTGGAATAATGTTATGTTCTGATAGATCTATCAACTTTTGTCTCTAAATGTTCGTTAAGATGAATTTGAAAAAATGGGAATTTTCACCCATATTTGTAAATTGGAGAACATTCACAATTCTAAATGAGATTCCCATGGCATTTGCCAATTCCCATTGGAATTTTGACTTTTGACTTAAAATCAAACATATTTCTAGTAAAGATATCTGAACGAAAATTTTATGGTGTTATGCCTAAATATAGATCTACATTTATTTAAAAATTTGAAATTAATCGGATGAAAAATAAAAAAAGTAAGTTAGTAAGATTTTGCGGATTCGCGAATGTATTCTGGACTGCGTTAATTAAGTGTTTGTTCTATAACTATGAACGTACAAGAGGTTTTTAAATTATATTAGAACAAATATTATATTCTGAAGCATGTTGTTTCCTCTAAAATTATCTTTTTATATTTTTGTGATGCAAATATTTGTGTTAACTGAAATAAAATCATTTTAATTTACTTTATCAAACATTTCTTTGCATTATAGTTGAATACTCAAAAGTATCATTTTTAGAGTGAGTTTTACACCATTTAGAAATATTTACTTTAGCTTTCATTGCTTGATATGAAGTCACCTAGCACAAATGTAAAAGGCTCATTCAAAGCATATTAAGAAGTTTCGAACTAGAAATTCGGGAATGTGTGTCTTTATCATATAAACTACAAATTTTGTCTGGTTCCCAGTCGTACTTTGACAGGTAAAAGTTTGTCAGGAAAAGCATGATCATGACCGCGTCCTATGTAATACATTAGGTATTGGATATAACCGGGGTTGATAGCGCAGTTGGTAGCGCGCCGGGATTTGGATACTCGTGCCTCAGGGGGTGCGGGTTCGAATCCCACCCAGGGAGGTTTTTGACAATAATTTCGATTTTCCTCCATTTCTTAGATAATATGGAGACGTTTCCGGCCTTGTGGAAGGGTAGGTGAGTACTGGTTATAGACAATGGTCCAGGAAAGCCAGGTTAGGTGCGCTGGACGCCGTAAAATTACCTAAAATTGTGTTGACACGGCGTTAACTCCAATAAATTAAGAAATACGGTATTGGATAATTAAGTTTTCAAATGAACATTTTCACTAAATAAGCTTAAATCAAAGGACCATTGTACAATAATTATTTTTAGTTGTGCGGTTACAATTTTGATTAATAAAGTATCGGAAATTCTAACGAGACTAGTCTACGCCAATATTGTGTTCACTTCAAACATTTTTTGTTATTCTTTTGCTTAATATACATGTAATCAGAAAATTCGAAATCGATTGACCTATATAGTTCTGTACTCCAACTAAAGAAACTATCGTCAGCAATTGATCATGCAGGATTTAAAAAACGTAATACCTGTATAATAACTCAGAAGGCCGCAATGATTACGGCTTGCCTGACCAGATACGTATTGTGGTAAGGGGAGATATTCCAGACTACTAAACATAGTTGCAGAAACATTCATAAATTATATTATTTATAATGTGTTTTTTTCCAGTACAATGATTATGTGTAGTCTTTAGACAAAAGAAAAGCAATTTTTGCACAATTCTGTTCAGCAAAGTATATGAACACGTAGACATGTGCATGACAAATTGTGAAAGAACCTATTTTGCAATATCTTTAGGATAAAATCAAATAACAGTTTTTAACGTTACTGCGTGCCTTGTTTTCGCTATGTTCAGGACACAAAAATACTGTCCCATCAATAATGTTTTATAAATACCTAATGCTATTTCAAATTTTAATTTCTAACATGTCAGTCGATTATTGACAGTCCATTTGTAACATATTCAAGTGAATGCGGTTATTAATGGTCGAAATTATTTTTATTCCATCAAAAGTTTGTTCAAATATAAGATGAACAAAAGTTTGTTCAAATATAAGATGAACAAAAGTTTGTTCAAATATAAGATGAACATATTTTGTAGAGCTACTATATGTAGCTTCTACCGTTACATCAAGCTCCTTTATAAAGATCATTTTATTTATGACAACAAGGTTCATAATTTGCTACCTTTTCATAAAAAGAGAAATGTTAAATCAATAATTACTTTTTTTTATTTTAAAAATGTTGTGGAACGAGACCCTGTCTACGATGAAACAATCATGCAAAACTATCGGCTCTTTAGTTCAGTAATACTTTTTAAATATATGAACGCGTTTACAAAGTTTGACATGTATTGCGTTAGCAATTAAGATCTTAGAGGCCACAACTTTTGATACGTAAAATTGTCACGAAAAATTACATTACTGTTTGAGTAATGGTGTTTAGTTAGATTAGCACCTACACGTGACAGAAATTATCCTCGCTAACAATACAACACATACTACATCAATATCAATTCGCTTAATTATTTTGCACAGTTGAATCCATATCCATGCAGTGTTATTAACACTTTTAAACTTGCAGCAACAATAAAATTTATCAGAATGTTTTAATATAAAAATCTAAGAAAATCACAAAATTCTTGTTGATATTTACATTTTAATAATGGTTTAACATTTAAATAATGCCTTTAAATGTACAATAGAAAACGTAAATATAAATGTCGATATAAACATTGTGGAAAAAATCATGGAATTACTCAGATAAAAAATGGCCGGATATGAAGTGATATGAAGTGAAATTATTACAGATTTAGAGCATGACACTATGGTATATCTATGTTACCCTTCTGTTTTATATACACCAAATATTGACAGTGGTAGAAGCTAATCTGTTGAATATCTTGTCTGAGTTATATTTGGTTTTTTTTATATCTTTGACATTTAATTGCAATCAATCTGGTGGTCAATATGATTTATTTGAGTATGTTTTTTATTATATCTTAAGAAACACATTCTCTGACGAGAGCGCTAAAATGACATGCACATGTTTTATTGATAAAAGTTACTGTTTTGTGAATCAATAATTAAATCCAAATATTAGAGCACAACTATACAAATTTTTAAACTGAAAAACTGAATTATCACCCGCTATCCTTCAAACTACTTTTCATAAGTTATTATTCAATTGAAAAGCATTTCCTTTTAACGAATTCAACAATTTTTTAAATCTTCTCTAAAACCAAAGAGCCTACGGCTTCTATGTTTGGTTTTTAGCATCACCATTCCACATCAATGATTGTTCAAAGTATTTTCCTGTGTTCCAAGCTGTCATAGCGGTAAAATCACAATTTTCAGTCAATGAAATTTTAAATTTGCGACTTTTCTAAAACCATAAGCATGTACCTTCTTCATTTCGAACCTAGCATTACTTTAAGGTTTATTTAATAGAAGTTTCATGTATGCCTCTGAGATCAATTTAGCCCTAACTTCAGGGGTCACAAAGTATAAAAGCATTAAAGTGTAAAAATCTAGTGTCAGACATGCTTATACAGTTTTTAGCTCGACTTTATTAAGTAAATAGAGAGCTCTCCTACTCGCCCTAGCGTAAGCGTCTGCGTCCATATTTCTTATAAAGTTTTTGTGCAGTAAAATATGTTTTACTATAACGTTTCTTATTTATTGCTTTTACTGGGTTTAACGCCGTGTCAACACAATTAAGGTTATTTTACGGCGTCCAGCGTACCTAACCTAGCTTTACTGGACCCTTGTCTATAACCAGTACTCACCTACTCATCCACAAGGCCGGAAACTTCTTCATATTATTTAATCAATAGAGGAAAATCGATATTATTGTCAAATTTTCAAGAAATAGTATAACCTCCCCGGGTGAGATTCGAACCCATACCCCCCTTCGGGACACGATATTCCAAATCCCGGCGCGGTACCAACTGCACTATCGACCCAGGTTACGTTTTCATTTCTGAAGGTATCAACTTCAAACTTTAAATTTATGTTCATTATTATCAACCACATCTCATGTGACAAGGTTTAAATGCATTTTAGAACTATCTCCCTTGAACTTAGAGTTTTTTATAAAACAAATATTTGTCTTTACTGCAACTCTTTTATTACTTTAGGTATTGACGTCAAACTTTAAATATCGAGGGGTTACTGCCAGAACATGCTATATGCCATTTTTCCAAATTTCACTTTTTTACATTTTCTGAAAGTGCATTTCAATCCGCATATTTTGCACTAATTCACAAGATCATATCTTAATTACAACTAACATTATGTAATAAAAACCAAACCAGCTATCTTTCTAACCTCGTAATACCTATATGCCAAATCAGACTATATGTACATAGCTGGTAACTTTTAACATTGAAACAACAATCAATGGAACCAGAACATTCTATAACAAGAATGGAACCAGAACATTCTATAACAAGATAGCTCATTTTGGCATGAAGGGTATTAATAACAAATAATACTTTTGAAAATGCCAAAACGTGCTATCATCAGATAGGTGGTTTTGTTTGGCAGAATAGAACATATTTTAGAAACATTTGTTAATGCTAAAACAAGCTATATTGATATAGCTGCCACACTTATACTCTATAGCAGTAATTTAATCAGCTAAAACCATCCACATTGGGATAGAGCTTTTTGGCAGAAACACATCTTTAACTTAATGTTATGTTTTGGTGCTCTAAACCAGTTATGTTTAGAAATGTCAGTTTGACCTAGTGGTCAGTTTGCTTTGTTTTGATAAATAGGAAGTGATAAGAAGTTATTATAAATAAAAATAATGTTTAATTGTAAACAAAATGTTTTCCAGGCATTAAACATTATTATACTGATTATGCTATAATTTTGGGAAGGACTTAATAAAATGATTTTGGTTTAAAAAACTCACTGAAGCTGTTAAATATTAACAGCAAAAGTTGTGTAGGGTTGCATAGTTTCATTTTTTAAGATTTCCTAGTTTTCGTACACATAGATGATTTTTTTGTAAATGTATAATAGGACTCCTCATGGCATGAACTTATTAGATTTTATATCTTTCAAATTAAACAAAATCCAAATAATAATGTTTTTTGTATATACTCGTAAACAAGTCTGGGATTTTACTTTAAACAACTAGTCAATTTTGTAACTAATGAGGCCTAATAACTTAATTTCTGTTGGATAATAGCAACCATACTATTTGTATTTTAGATGAATTAAGAATGAAATGATTGGTCTTAAACTAATCACAGAAATACATGAAAATTAACCTGCTGTCCAAAGTCACCAGATCATTAAAATTGTCTAATACCGTATAGATAAATGACGAAAAAGCAAACAACACCAGATAATGTCCCGGAAGCTACTTCACTGATGATTAGAAGCATTAACATATTTACAGATTACTGAATGGAAACATGTACCCACAGATTGATATAACGAAATAAAATTCTTAACATTCTGTACATAAAACACAAAAAGGCAAATATTTAATAAAAGAAACGAACATAATGGTAAGCACATAAATCTCTGGTAACAAAATGGGTTGACAGACAATGCTTGGATGACATATCTAAATCAGATAGTCAGATGATGTAGATATCGCACTCAAAGAAAGCATTTGTTCACCAAATACTGGAGATTTATTAAACTTAATTAGCAATATATATCATAAATGGAAATAGCAACAAGCTAAAGACAATAAAATACAAAAATAAGAAAAACTGTAGGCTACAAATTATCTCAAAGACATTTTTAAAATAAATGTAACTGTGTACAGTTTAAGTATGGAAATGGCAAGTTGTTTTATGAGGTCATATATAGATGGGAAACGGTCTCTAATGTAAATAGTGAACAAAAATGATTCTCCAGTCACTATAGGTGGGATTAATGTTTTTTATTCAGATAACTGTGGCACATGACATAGGAATAAAAACATATGTTAACCACACCAAGCTCTCTTTTGTATATCCTTTTAAAGCACATATAGGAATTTCAATTATAATATTCCAATTATATGAAAGTATTTATACAGAAATTATAGAGGTACATTTTGTGAACATTATTATTATCAACAAATATCGTTTCACCCAGCTTCATTTTGTGTTACAAATAGTTTGGTGAAAAGTCATACTATCCCTTTAAAGTATGTCATGTTTCATTTCAGTAAGATTCTGTTAAAGTTTAGAAACTAGCTTCACGATAAGCTGTATTCAAAATGATTTTACAATGTTACCTGGTGCTTGCTTCTTAAGGTAAAAAGCATTTGATGAAGATATTCTCTTGGTCAAATCAAATACAAATAAAAACTAGTCAACACCGACAAATGCTAAACAAGTTACTAAGTTTTCTGCTGCACTTTAGATTTTGACAGAAAGGACCTTTGCAAAGAAATAACCAGCTAAATTATTTTAGTATAATGACAAAATGTACATTCACCTTCAAACAGTGTTAAAAAGGTAGTTAGCTGGTTTTAAAAAACACAAGAAAACTTAGGAAAATTTTAAGAAATTTACATATTGAGACTTGAAAAACCTTATCAATATTTCTATGAGTCACAATATCTCTTACATGTATTAGATTTTGAGAATTGACTGTCTAAGTATTTGGGTATTTGACTGGATGTGCCTTACAAGAATGCAATATAGCACTATTTAGCATCTTTTTGACTATAATCTGTTCTTTAAGTACACCTCATTGTTGAGCCATAAGCAGCTGTAAGCTTGTGTAATGTTCTGGTCCTGTTTATTTGCTAAATTTTACATTAAGTATCTCTGCCAAAACAACCTATCAATATATAGAATGTTTTGGCACAATTCATGCCATTCCAATATACTTTTTAATGCATGCTATCTTTTTATAGCATGTTTTGGTACAATAAGTTTTAAACAGAAATTAAAAATTTCATTCAACCAAAACCAGCTATGCGATTATAGCATGTTTTGGCATGAATGTATTACATATTTAGGTGCCTATTTTCAGAGCCAGAACAATTTTAGCTATTTGTGACTATGTTAATAAAGATAATGCTAAAAAACATATATCATATTGTCAATGACATAAATGTGAATAACTCCACTGCGTTAAATTTTCAAAATATCAATTTTTTATCATTTGAAACAGAAAAATGTTCCTCCTGAAAAATTTCAAAATATGGACATAGCAGGTTCTGGCAATAACCCATCGATATATGTTCCTTATTATTTATCACATCTACTTAATTTCAAAATTGTCTCCCATTAAATTTTCTTTTAGAAAGCATTTAATTTTACTTTAAATTTGTTAGATTTTTTCAAATTTTAACATACAGTAAAACTTGGATATAACATACTCGCTTGGCCAAAGAAAAAAGGTATGTTATAACCGAGGTATTTTATATCCATATAGCATACTAAGTATGTTATATACAAAATATAAAAATTGGGCCAGGAAAAATGGTATGTTATAACCGAGTGTATGTTATAACCGAGTATGTTATAACCAAGTTCTACTGTATGTCTGTTCCTTATTATCAACCACATATCATGTGACAAATACTTACTTAGCCAAGCATGTTGTCTCCACTGACATCTCTTGTTATCACGGATAGCAAATACTTATCTATAAATCACTCTAGCTCAGTCGATAGCGCAAAAGACTATTAATAGATTGGTCGTAGGTTCGATTCCGGGCGGCAAATACTTTAGTGGAGCTTGGTCATTAAATAATTTATATTGCCATTCTCTCTCCTATCACTGATTCTAAATCATATAGGGCAGTTTTCCGTCACTGACGAAAGTATGTGCCTAGGTGTTGGTCAACAGCTAATTCCGGAGATTTAGCCCTTCCAGGAACAGTGAGTAGGTGGACTGACCGCTTTGAAATAACCTGTAAAATGTGATGCCACAGCGTTAAATCCCCTCCCCCAAAAAATATCACTACTTCAATTTTCAAGTCGGACTGTATATCAAGTAAAGTAAATTACATTCTGTGTTAAAATTTACAAACTTTCCAGCCATTATACAGTAAATACAAAGGTTGACTAGTGTTTTATCCAAGTTATAATGTGCATAAATTAAGTATAATGAAATGAACCTCTTAAGAACTTCTTCAAAACATTCTAGCCGGTTGACCATATTTTCTGAAATCTCCCCTGTGAGTGTATGTGTATATGTTTTGTATCTTTTCAAAACATTGAATATTTTTTAGAGTTTGTACACATAAAAGAAAACCTGTACAATTAAACAATGAAATGCTCTCGATGACAATAAAATATTACACAGTACTAATTTTAATAAATTTTGCTTTAATGAGTGTCCTGTTGCTGTTGGTGTTTGCTGTGCTAACTTTAAATGACGAGTATAATTGATAATTCCGTCTAACTGATAATGTATACAACCGTTTTTTTCAACGCGTTGCTACCTTTGAGATAGAATGGCTTAATTTAATGTTTACCCAACAAAGGAAGCGCTGTAATTCTTGTAACATTTGCCATGAGAGTCTAGTTCTTATGTGAGTGGTACAGTGCACCAAAGGGGCTACATGTTTTAAATTTAGCCATACAGAGTTACCTTTTTTGAATAACACTCAATTAGAGATACTAAAGTGTCTTTCTGTCTAGGGGTCGCTGCTCTGCAGAGGTCAGATTCAGTTAAAATTTTACTCGAATTTTATGTAAGGGAAATATCAAAAGCTGTTGTTGTGAAGAGGAATTGCTCTGTAGAGAGCCACACTGCAGAGATTATATTGTAACATTTAAGGACTCCAAAAGTGTGAACGGTTCAAATTTATAACTGATGTAGGCCATTATTCAATAGTTTTGTGGTATGAGTTTCTATCCATGATGGGAAGTACATTCAAACTATTGACTGAGTTCAGTATTCATAAATATACATGTTAGGGATGAGACAATACGGTCATCACAAGATTAGATTTCTATCGATACGAAAAGAGACGATATGATTATGTACGATACAATACGATACGATACGAGTAGTTATTAAGAAAATTGTGAATTTATCATTTACATTATTATGCTTCCATAAGTTGGTTCAAAACACACTAGCAATTAGCCTTTTAGTTTCACAAATGAATTGGATAAAATAATAGTTTTGTTAAATTCTAGTTAAAACCTTGCACAGATGACGTAACGTTCTGTATAAGTATGTGAAGGTAATGACTATTGTTTTAGACGGCATTCTGTTTAATAACTTGTTATTACATGTTTGGTTTGGCAATTTCTTAGAATGTAATTATTATATCTACAAATATCGTCCGTACGTGAGAAAAGAACTATTTCAAATCAATTAACTTTAAATATAAAATACGGAATTAATAGTTCATGGGTTGAGATGTCCAAACTAGGGGTTGAGATGTCAACTATCTGATTTAAACCTGATCTAAAATTCCTTCTCGCCTACACACTTAATTAAGATATGGCTACTTTGTTATAAGGGTCATGTACTGGTGACCAATTATTATTGTAATATTTATATACCCACCTACTCATCCACAAGGCCGGAAACTTCTTGATATTATCTAATCAATAGAGGAAAATCGACATTATTTTCAAATTTTTATGGAATGGTATAACCTCCCCGGGTTCGATTCGAACCCGTACCCCCTTAGGGACATGAGATTCCAAATCCCAGCGCGTTACCAACTGCACTATCGACCCAGGTTACGTTTTTATTTCTGAAGGTATTAACTTTAAATTTTTAATATATGTTCCTTATTATCAACCACGTCTCATGTGACAAGGTTTAAATGCATATTTTGTTTAATTATCTCCCCTTGAACTTAGAGTTTTTTTTAATGTTTGTTTTTACTGCAACTGTTTTATTTTTTTACATATTGACTTCAAACTATAAATATATGTTTTTTATGATATACCTCGACTCATGCGACAATGTTCATAACTCTTAATACATTTTATTTCAAAATTGTCTCCCATGAACTTAATTTTTTTTTCAAGAAAATATTTGTTTTACTTTAAATTTGTTAATGTTATTTTTTCAAATTTTAACATATGTCTGTTCCTTTTTATCAACCACATATTATGTGACAAATACTTACTTAGTCAAGCATGCTGTCTGTACTGACATCTCTTGTTATATTGGATAGCAAATACTTATCTATAAATCACGTAACCCACCCGGCTAGCTCAGTCAATAGCACAAAAGACTTTTGATCGAGGGGTCGTAGGTTCGATTCCGGGCGGCAAAAACTTTAGTTGAGCTTGGTCATTATGTTATTTATTTTGCCATTCTCTCTCCTATCACTGATTCTAAATCGTGTAGGGCAGTGATCCGTCACTGACGAAAGTATGTGCCTAGTTGTTTGTCAACAGCTAATTTCAGAGATTTAGCCCTTCCAGGAACAGGGAGTAGGTTGACTGACCACTGTAAAATAACCTATAAAATGTGTTGCCACAGCGTTAAAGCCCCTCACCAAAATTTATTACCACTTCAATTTTCAAGTCGGACTGTAAATCAAGTAAAGTAAATTCCCTTCTGTGTTAAAGTTGACAAACTTTCCAGCCATTATTCATTAAATACAAAGCTTGACTAGTGTTTTGTTTAAGTTAATCTGTGCATTGATTAAATATAATGAAATAACCTCTTAAGAACTTCTCTAAAACTTCTCTGAAATCTCTCACAGAGTGTATGTGTATTTTTAAAGCATTAAGATAATTTTTTCAGTTTGTACAAAAAAATAATCCTGTACAATGAACTAACCCAGGACAGGGGTCCCAAGATGACAATAAATGATATGTTTTAATGAGTGTCCCGTTGGTGTAATTGTAAATGACGAGTATGATTGATAACGTTTGTTGTGTGTTTTTTCCGTCTTACTGATAATGTATACAATCTTTTTTTGAATGATGTACTACCTTTGAGATAGATAGGCTTAATTCAATGTTTACACAAAAAAAGAAAGCACTTAGATTTTTGTAACATTTGCCATACGGGTCTAGTTTGTATGTGAGTGGTACAGGTCCCCCGGGGAACTACATGCTTTAAATTTAGTCATACAGTGTATCCCCTTTTTTAACAACACCCAATGGGAGATACTGAAGTATGTTGCTGTCTAGAGGTCTCTGCTCTGCAGAGGTCAGATCAATTAAAATTTTACCAAAATTTCATGTTTAAGGGAAATATTAAAAGCTGTTGTTGTGAAGAGGAATTGCTCTGTAGAGAGCCACACTGCAGAGATTATATTGTAACATTTAAGGACTCCAAAAGTGTGAACGGTTCAAATGTATAACTGCTGTTTGCCGTTTTTTCATAGATTTGTGGTATGAGTGTCTATCCATGTTAGATAGTATTTTCAAACTATTGCCTTTGAGTTCAGTATACATACATATACATGTTTGGGGCGAGACGATATGGTCTTCACAAAATTAGATATCTATCAATACGAAAATAGACGATATGATTATTTACAATACAATATGATACGATACGAGTAGGTATTTAAAAAAAATGTGAAATCATCATTTACAATATCCTCATTCTTTAAATAATGATCCCCTTGAAGATAAACGCAAGAGAGGAATGCTTCCATAAGTCGGTTCAAAGTCACATTAGTAATAAGCCTTTTAGGTTCACAAAATAATTGGATGAAACAATTATTTGTGTTAAGTTCTAGTTAAAACAATGCACAGTTAAAGTAACGTTCTGTATGTGAAGATAATGACGTTTGTTTTAGACGTCATTCTCTTTAATAACTTGTTCTACATGTATTGTTTGACAATTACTTGCAATGTTATTATTATATTCAAAAATATTGTCTATAGAGCTTTCCAAACTTGGGGTTATGATGACAATTATCTGATTAAAACCTGATCTAAAAACCCTGCTCGCCTACTCAATTAAGATCTGACTACTTTGTTATGAGGGTCATGTACTTGTGACCAATTATAATTATAATATTTATGACACAATCTTATGTTTTGTCGTAACTATACATCTGCAAAAAGTGTCTGACAACAGCCTGTGAATAACACAACCATCAAATAAGCTTGCATACCTCAGTCTAAAATATAAATCACAAAATCAGGATGCTAGTACTAGTGTTTCGTCCTAATGAAATATGTGTGTCAATAATTGATTGTTCGAAACAAAAGTCATCCCGATGTGACCCCCTGAGCAATGACATTATATCATATTAGGCAACCGTGCAGAAGATATATGTATTAGTTTTCAGGGATAATGATGTTTACAGGTTAAGTTTTACCATACCCATTTTACAACAAACACAGAGATCATATTTCTTGACGACAAACCTGTGGAATTCTGAAAATATCGTGACACTGCAGTGACTACCCCTGATTACGAATGTCCGGGCCGTATCGCGATATATCGTGGTGGGCCACGATACCTATTGTTACCCTGACGTATCAATTTATAGTCATATCGTCTCATCCCTAATACATGTGATTACAATGTTATTCTCTTCAATCATAAAACAAGTCATTTTTTAATATACAGTATAACCTCTGCAGAGCAACCCTCTACTCAAAAAATACTCAGTACAACGACGTCTAATGACATTTTCTCTAGCCATTATTGTAATAAAATTTAACCTCTGCAGAGCAACAACCTCTTAGCAACGACACACTTTAGTTCATACCAGTGGGTGTTTTTCAAGAGAGGTTGTAATGTTATTGGCAAAATCACAACAGATAGTCGCAATGGAAGGGGGGGATCCTGGTATCCGCATCAATAACAAACTTGAAATGTGGAAATTACATTAAGCGTTTAACTTTTTATTATTTGAAAAATGTTTTTTTGGGGGCTTTTTGAATAATTTAATATATCTTATTATGTATTTTTTCACATTTCAACAAATCGGCCATAACATACAAAATAAAAAAGTGTTAATGTCAAATCTTCTAAAATGACAACCATCAACACAAATAGTTTTCCCTATATATTTAATGCTGGGTCCCGGATCCTGGGATTTATCCCAAACCAGTGGCAAAATCTCGATAACATTTTCAATTTAAAATTTGTTAATCATAAATATTGGTTTCAATTTGGTCCCGTCAATGTATGATTCAAAATCAAATCATTAGCGGCTATGTTATGGTTCTCTGAACAATAGAATTAAATTTTGGACGTAAACTGTCTGGATGCAAAAGTGTAACTTATAACTTATCAACTATGGAAGGACAAAGAAACTTTGTAACTTTTAAATACTGAATACGGAGCAAAGTAGTAGCTAGTATGTTTTATCATTGTTGATATGATATGTTTAGAGAATGAAACCATAACCTACTGTTGATGAAACAAATACTCTACTACAAAAGCCCCAGACGTGGTGTAGTGGTTAGCATATCTGACTACTAATCCGGAGATTGCGGGTTTGAGCCCGGACATGGTAGGTCATAACATATACATGAGTTGTCGGCCTCGTGGTAAGGTTAGTCAGTACTGGTGATAGAAAAGTGTCCACTAAACCTTAAGTAAGAAGAGCTGGCCGTCGTATATTTGACCAAAATATGTGTTGAATACTACGTTAATAAAAAAACAACATCAACCACTAAGGTTTTAGGACAGTTGTATAGAACTTTGAACTATATTTTATGTACAATTCTATACTTTCAGACATTCAGAAAATACTTATTGATGCTTACCAGAATGATATTTGTTCAAGTTTACCTTTGTGTCCACTACTAGAAGATGAAACAGAAGACACATTAAGACTTTATCAAATGCCAACAATGTATGTTGTAAACTATCACAAAGTTGAAAAACAACAAACTGATAAATCTTCTGACAGTTTAGAGAAAGTTAAAACTTGTTCTGATTTGTTTCATGTTAAAAACAAAGATTGTAAGAATATATACTTAACAGGAGATGCAGGTGTCGGTAAAACATCTTTTTGTAAGTTTTTTATCTTTGTTATGGTGCAAATCCAAGTCGACAGAAAACACTGATGTCAGTAATACATCATTTTGTATTTTTTTCTCCTTGTTATGTTGTAAATCTAAGGTTGGTAAGAAATTGGAAAAAGTTGATATGCAGGAGTACATTGATTATCTTGATAGGTTTGAGTTTGTATTTTATGTTAATTTAAGAGATACTAATTCTACAGATTTAGTAGCAATTATAGTCAATCAGTTGTTTTATAGTGAAAACAAAGATAGCTCATACAGAATGTATAACAATGTTGAGGAAATTTTAGCTAATCATGACTCACTTGTTATCATGGACGGACTTGATGAATGGACTCCTGTACCTACTGACCCTACTGACAAACGAAGGTATGAAATACCTGTTAGGCCTATATCACTGAAATGTGTTTCTCTGACAACTTGTAGGC
The DNA here is from genome assembly GCA_025267735.1 of Mactra quadrangularis. Classification (NCBI taxonomy): domain Eukaryota; kingdom Metazoa; phylum Mollusca; class Bivalvia; order Venerida; family Mactridae; genus Mactra; species Mactra quadrangularis. The sequence continues at coordinate 29,370,075 of CM046295.1, read as the reverse complement.
CTTACAAAATAGAAAATGTCAGATTATCTGAAACAAACTTAGATCACCAAGTTAAAATGACTGGCCTGGGTATAATAGAAAAACAAGCCTATGTTAGTAACTTAATCAATATTATAAATACTAAGTATGATGAACACAAAACGCAATGGGAGTTTATGAAGGCAGTTAAGAAAGTCAATATTGAAGATATGTTGCATATTCCCATGACTACATCTCATTTGGTTATGTTATGGTTTGACCGTCCATTAACATCTATGTCAAAATCTTTGATATATGGAAACATCATTGACATGCTTTTCAAATTAGCACATAAGAAAGGGATTGTCATTCAACAATCTAAGCCCTCTAAATTAAAACTTCCGGACAGGTTGTCTGAGTTGAAGCATTTTAAAGATCATTTCTCACAAATAGAGCAACTATGTTTGCTGTCATTCAAATTATTATTTGAACGTGGTACTGATATAACAAGTCTTGTATTTACTAGTGATCAACTGGCCTCAGAGCCTTATTGTTTGTCTGAAGAAGAAACAAACTTTTTTTGTACAATTGGAATATTATCTAGGAATAAAGTAAAAAGGAAGTTTGGTAAACAAGAACACAAACTTAGTTTTTTACATAAAAGTTATCTTGAGTTTTTTGCAGCCATATATGTATCTACCCTTGATACGATAAAGGTCTTAGAACTTTCCAGGCAATGTAGAACTATAAATGATGTATTAAAGTATAAAAATTTCCTTATATTCTATGCTGGATTATCAAAAGACATTTTTGTATCATTAATGACTAGTATTTATTCATTGATATCAAAAGATTTAGATTTAACTAGAGTAAAGTCAATTTTCTCTACACCTGATGATACTAAGGATAAGAAGGATCAATTGATCTCTTTACAAGATTTGATTCTAAAAGGTTATATTGATGGATCTTATCAGATTGAAAACTCACCACTTGAAGATTTTATATTTTATAGTAACCATTTAACTGATACTGAAACCAAGTATTTGAGGAAGTTAATTTTATCAAATTCAAACAATGTTAGATTATTAGGGTCAAACACTCGAGAATATCTTGATGAATTTAATACAATAAATAATTTACAAGTGTTGTTTATTAAGAAATGTTGTAGAGAATTCAAAGAACTAATCAAACAAAATAAATCATCATTACAAATTATTAGTATTGCTGGTATGCGTGAAACAATACCTTCTTTACATTTAGATGATCTCCAATATCTGACATCATTGTCTCTTGAATACATTAAAATGTCACATGAAGATATACAATATTTGACAAAGTTTCTTTCAAATAATAGTCAACTAAAACATGTAAGATTGTATCGTGTAAGATGTACTGAACATGGCTTGTGGTGCAATGATGTCTGTGCTTCATCTGCTTCATTTTCATTAGTAAATAAGCTAGTACATTTACATATTGAAGAGACCAGTTTTGTATGTACCAATATCAATACTTCATCTCTAGAGTACATTAAACTAAATCCATGCTCTAAAAGTATTGCTAGGAGTTATATTTATATATTCAATTCTATTCAGTATGCATTAGAACTAAAATATCTAGATATAGATGGGTGGGATTTGTTTGATGATTATATGGTAGAAACATTGATAACTAGTGTTCAATATCTATCTAAAATAGAAACAATACATCTATGGAAAATTACAATAGGAGACAATGTTAGTTTCTTACTTCATCCTAGTGTTAAACAAGTATCAATTGGACTGTGGAGGGTGAACATGACAATTAGGTGGTTTCAAACATTTATAGAAAGTGTTATATATAAACACTGTTGTATCAAATTAAAGATAGATTACTGTAATATCAGACAAGATAATGGATATACTAAAGGAGGTATGTCAAAGAAAGAATCTGTTGATTACAAACATGATTATATAAAGTCTATATCTGCAATAAAAATAGTGGTATATTGCAGTGAAATTTGTATCATAGAATTTGTTATAAATGACAATCAGTAAAACTGTACATATTTTTGATACAATCATACATCAATAGTAGGACTTAATTTTGAACAAAGCACTAGCCATTTTAAAACTCAGTGCTGCCACAATATATTTATTGTACTTCTGAGACCTCGCATGTGACAGTCAATATACATCAGTGACAATGTAGAATTATATAACGTCTATATATTTGAAATCGATATAGTGAATTATGAAGTATAATTTCCTAGACTTTGTTATAAATGCCTGTGAGTAAAACCGTATTTATTTATGATACAATCATACACCAATAGTAGGACTTAACTTTTAATATAACGCCTGTAGTAAAATTTTGTACCGCCACAATCTGATGACCTCTCATGTGATGATTTTTAGAAATCAATGACAATATAAACAGATGTAAAATATTTCCATGTAAAAATGTACTTTTCTACTAATTTGTTAAAAATACAATTCATATATTTGATAAAAATTCAATATTAATAAAGAACTAAGTTCACATTTGGTCAAATATTTCAGTATAAATATGTTACATGAATCGTACAACTAGATTCATACATTCGTTGGTATCCTTCCTTAAATCACATGACCAATGTACTGCGGAATACAACTAGTGAGGGTAAATTAAACAGCCTCCTTAGCATAATACACACAATTTTGATTTTTATATATCAAGCCTTTACTGGTTGCGACATGGGCAAAACTTTGACATTTAACGTAATGGGGCTATTTCAAGATGCTCTTATTTCATTACTACAAGTAATTCACTGACAGATATGCAACTTGGCCAAGTTATTCCTTAGGATATTGTTTTTTCTGAAAATATCAGTTCAACCCTTATCACATGGGTTATCAGTACCATGGTAACGCACGAGTAAATAAAAAATTGCAAAAAATGCAATTTATGACTTTTTAACACCAAATTTGCTTTTTATTCAGTTATATGTTCCTAAATTTGGTTTTAAAATACTGGTACTTTACAGAGAGTGAAGACATGTTTTCTAATCACCGGTTTGCACCGTTCTTCTGCACTCAAATAACCATGATTTTTTCAAGCAATGAGGGCCGCTGCAAACTTATTAAACCACAGTGACAAAGGGGGTGCGTAACCCCTTTGAAACCCCGGAGCTGAGGCATCTGTCTCGGCGCGATATGACCTTTTTGTGTTGGTGCGCCTTAAAACCCAAACAAACAAACATAATACATCTGTTGAAGGGGGGGGGGGCAATCGAAAAAATGTTTATTTTTCATCAACTTTCCTCGAATGAAATTCTCTAAATCTAGTAAACAACACTAATCTCAACACTTGTAGGGGGTCTAGACATAAGTGTAAAACTGTGTGATTGTCTAGTTTAGGGTTATACTGTGGGTATCAAGTTTAGTTCATGATTGCGTTATGTCATTGTTACATTCTAGTAATTGATTGCTGCTTTTTTACTGATCTTTGTTACTTGATAATATTCTATAATGATCTTTGCCGACAACAGATGAACAGATGGTTGATTTTTTCAAATGGCGCATTTAAGTGTGGGTGTTTTTTTTTGTTTTAATCTTTGGTAGTCTTTAAACAGCATTTGTACTATTGAATGAGCACTACTTTTATATTTTAATTTGGTATTTAAATACATGTATATCATACTTTCAAAAATGTAGATATTGTAACATGAGTATCTCAGCTATGAGTTATTTAAAGTAAATAGTTCAGATCTTACATCCATTTATTGTATTATTAATGAACCTTTTGAAAATGTACGCTGTCATTGTTACTGGGACATGAACATATCATTATTAATGTATAGTTCAGATATGTATATACGGAACAATATGTCTTGAACAACATCCACCGCGAAATACTAAAATGTGCTTCCTTTTAGTGGTTTTTGCTCTGCAGAGTCTAAATTGAATTAGAGTTAAGCCAAAGGAAAATATCAAAAGCTATTGTTGTGAGGAGAATTTGTTTTGCGGAGCACCGCTCAGCAGAGGTTTTACTGTATATATTCATATTATGTCTAAAATGCTAGTAATTTACAGAGAATAAAAACATGTTTCCTTATCACAGTTTTTCACTATTCTTCTGCGCTCAATGACCCTGATTTTTTCTAACATTCAGGGGGCTTTGTACCCTCTTCAAACCACAGCGACAAAGCGGGTGCATATCCCCATTGGAAACCCTGAGCTGAGACATCTGTTGAGGGGTTGTATGCGAGACATGTGTTGTTTTTTTAAACAATTTTCCATAAGTGAAATTCGCTAAATCCAGTAAAAAATGATTTTAGGGCTTGTGGTGACCATTTTGAAGGGGTCCAGACATGTAAAATAGTGTGATTGACTAGTTTAGGGTTAAACTGTGGGTATCAAGTTGAGTTCATAATTACCTAAAATATCTCAATGTTACATTTCAGCGATTGATTGCAGTTTTTGCTGATCTATGTTACTTTATAAAATTCTGTAATGAACTTTGCCAACAGCAGACAGACAGATGGTTGATTTTTTATATGACACATTTAAGTTATTTATTTTTATTTTTGAAAGTCTTTGAACAATATGTATTTTAAATTTTAAACTACTTTTATAATTGAATCAGCACTATTTTTGTATTTAATGTGTAGAAAACATAATACATGTATACCATACTTTAAGAAATGTAGGTATTGTAATATGAGTATATCAGCTATGAGTTGTTTAAAAGATAATGTTTAGATCTTACCTCCATTTACTGTATTATTAATGAAACTTATTGAACATCTATGTTGTCATTGTCACTGGAACATAAATATTGACCCCGATCTCACCTTTCAAATTTGCATCTAATAATTATCTAGCGATCGTAAAATTATAGAAGTGTGTTTGTGTGTTAAATTTAAGCTTATAATCCTCACGGCCACGGACACGGTGTAATCGAAGATTAATACTACATTAGTATTCAATGTAATGAATATTCTTGCATAAAGGTCAAGGCGGGGTTAATATTTACGCATTACATAATACAACCTCTCTTAAATAACTTTTACTGGGAGAGACTGAAGTATGTTGATTTTTAGAGGACTTCGCTCTGCAGTGGTTAAAATAAATTAAAGTTTTGCCAAAGGGAAATATCAAAAGCTGTTGTTGTGCAGGGAATATTTTCTGCAGAGGGCCGCTTATATAGTATATACATACTATGTAGTTTCATAGTTTAGCAATTACATTGTTACATTAGTATATGTGTATGTAAGCCAATCATGTCAGTCATTTATGTTAGATGATTTTATGTTATTATTTATTGTCATTCACAAAGACTATCCAGCCTGTTTACCTTGATTGATTATAATCTTTAATGATTATGTATTGTACAAATCAAAGAACTGACATCATTTGTTTTATCATTGTTTATAAGATATTGATAATATTTACAGTTATTTAAATGTGTTTTACTGTTAAACTTCGCGTTTACTTTTTATGTTAGACATGTTTTAGTGATAAATGTTTCTGTCTGACCGTGATTGGTTTATTTGACGTCACATGTTGATATTTTAATTTTATCAGTTTTGTATTGTTCGTTTTTATAAACTGTCAAAGTTTGAATAATTCCACTGTGATTAAATACACACTAACTCAATATCACGAGAGTTAGACCAAGAACACGAAGTCACAGTGAAATTATTAAAACTTTGACAGTTTAGAAAAAACGAACAATATCAAACATGCTCACTGTTGAACTTCTCACAGCGGTTATGTCACATGTTGCTACTTTATTCACAGACTTAACATAAATGTGACTATAGTAGTATCATGTGACTAGTGTTTTCATTTAAATGTGTAACATTTGTTGCCTTAAGTAAGTTTAATTTTCCAGTATTGTAAATTGGAAATATGGTTTAGTGAACATAAGTATCAATATGTATCATTTTTTTTTTTAATTCATAAACAAATTTCACTGGAAAGTGTGCAAGGTTGAGAATGAGCTGAGTCGTTAAACTTAAGTGGGTTAAGCGGAAAGCGGTCGTTACTCAATATAAGAAAAGAGTGAGATACGACCATCTTGCACTAAACCCGCGTTGTGTCACTTAATATGATACTTTTTGTAATTAATCTTTACTATTCATAATAATGAAACAGTATATGATTCTAACTAGAATAACATTTATGTAATTAATGACTAAAAACATAATAGTCTGTTTATATTTATTTTTGCACGTTATTATTCTATTCAGACCATTTTACATACTTTAGGGAACCGGTGTAAACATCAAACTTAATCTTGTTCTTTCATTGAGAACTCTTCAATGATTTTCTATGCATGTAAAGAAGACCACGGTGGTTTTCCAAATGTTCCCAAATTATTTATTCAAAATATTTATTTTTTACATTTATGTATTTTGAACATCTTAATTTACTTTACTGAATAGTATATCGATAGCTCAAAGAAAGAAAATCTAGAAAATGAAAGCATATGACATGTTTGTATGACCATACTTCTATCAAATAAGATTTTATACACCCCTTTGTATTGTTTCAGTCATTTAGCTATATTAATCAAACATTAGATTTTCATTAACAAAATTGTCCTATGGTGGAGGGAGGGGGTGTCACAATTTCTCATAAAGACTAGGAAGAAGAAATTTATAGGAATATTGGTACTGTTGTTTATTCAATAAATAATCCTGCATGGAGTGTAATTCACTGTACATAGACTTGAGTTTATCTAACAGAATTCTTATTTAACTAATCAATGTAGATAAATCATTGATAGAGAAAGGAGATCTTATTTACTAAGATTTTAATATTTTCCCAAGATTTACATCCAAGCATTTCAGATATAAAATTACTGACTAAAACTTTGTTTTATTGTGGCTTAATCATTTCAGAAATAGTTTGTTTGTACATTGTATTTCTAAACCTTTTACCATGTTAGATATTTTGATTTTGTCATAGACTTTTTATTGACAAATTTAAAACTACTTTTTCATTGCAAGGGAAGTAATTAGATTTTTTTTGCAAGGGAGGTTCTTTTAAAAGTTTTTTTCAAATATTTTTGAAATTTCAAGTTATGTAAAAAAACGATCCTTGCAAAATGATTATTATATTGTTTGGAATTCTTAGTTTTTTTTTCTTGGATATACAATGTTTCCTTTATTCTATTATTATGTTATTAAAAACATAGATGCATAGATAACTGTATAAGGCCAGTATTCCATCTATACGGGAACGTGGAGCGTGAACGTAAAGCGCGAATGGGAAAAATCAAACAAACGATATTCTATTGTATGTACTCTTTATCAGAATGAAACGCGAATTTATGACATGCTAAAAGCAGCAATTTTCACGTTCATGCACGGCGTCCACGGACGAGAAGCTACCATGAAGGTTATCTGTCTAATCCGGATGCAACAGAAACACTTTTTAAGCAATGCGAAAATGCCCTATTCTGTACGACTAGTCCCTACATGAGTACAGGGATACAAACATCAAAGACTGGGTGTTGCAGACAATTTCCGACTCTCTCAACATTTCTGGCTTGAAATGTACAGCTAACATAAATTAATACTACAAATGTAGTTGAACAACAATATTAATTTAAGTGTGTGAAGTTTTTGCAAGCAAGCTTATGACAATTCTGTTGTAATTACAACATTCAAATATTGAATTATTATTATTGCATTACATGTCCAACTTAACAATTGTTTAAACCCTTACCGAATGAATGGAATAGTGTGAGCGTCTCATGTTCAAGTTTCACGCTCGCGCTAAATGTTTACGTCGCGCTGCTGTATGAATGGAATATTGACCTAATATTGTCAGAAAAGAATATTACTCTCCAGGTTGTAAAGTTTAACTTTATTTATGTTTTGATTATGTATATGTACATACTTTTATCTGTATTGTTTATTATTATTTATCATTCTTGTTAATTTAAACGTTAGTTATTGAAATACACTCATTTAAAAGCATTTCTGTTGTTCTGTGATTTGTATATTTTATTATGTTTCCCTGTGACCTGAGGATTGATAGACTTGCCTGTTATCAACATAGCTAATAGCAATTTATGGTGGATACAAAGTGATGTACCACGCACCTTGGTAACTCAGGTAAATAAACAAAGTACACTTAACGTAACTTTTAAGTATCCCGATTTCCATATTCTGGGAAAGCAGACATCAGTTTCTGTACACATTTTAATTATCAATCGAACATAAATATTGAAAAATGAAATTTTTCCTACAATATGGAAAGTGGGGTACTTAAAAGTGTCGTTACGTATATGTATTGGCTTATCGCTTTATCAGTCTCAGTCATCGAAACATTGTCCACTTCATTTCATTTAAACACAGTTTTGTGACTTCAGCATTTTTGCATGAGGTTTTGACTTCTTTTTTCAATGGAGGGACTGTTAATACATTCAAATTTGAATTTACATCTTAATCATTTATAAATCACGTGGTGTTCCATATATATGTAGACCTAAGCTGGTTCTAAAATTGTCAACCCGGGTCGGTTTCAGAATATCGTGTCCCGAAGGGGGTACGGGCTCGAATCCCACCCTAGGAGGTTATACCCTTCCATGAAAATTTGGTAATTTTGTCAATTCTCCTCCATTGATTACATAATATGGAGAAGTTTCCGGCCTAGGATAGGTAAGTAGACACAAGATACAATATACAAAGATTTATTAAGTATTATAGGCATCTGGCCCACATAACATGTATGCATTATACAAACAATGTCAGAATATTGAATACTTCGTTCAATACAGACACACAAATGTATATACAAGTACATAGACATGTTAAAAAAGCTAAAATTCATTTTACTAAATTAAATGAAGGTTTAGTTAACAGTAAATATGAATATATAAGATCAAAATTAATTAATCTACTTTTTTCTAAATAACATCGCTGAATGAATATAATTGGTAATTGCAGTATATAATGTTAAATCAAACTTTTAACATAAAGAGATGTATTTTAAAGAAGACGGGTTGCTATTGAGATCACTAGGTAAATATTGCTTCCTAATAGAAATTAGTTTCGTACAAAATAAAATGAAATTGTCTTTAGCCAGTAAATACTGGTTAAAGACAAGGGCCCAGCAAAGCTAGTTAAGGTGCGCTAGATGCCGTAAATGACCTTAATTATGTTAACACGGAGTTAAACCAAATAACACATCTAAAATTGTCCAAAACATGGCAAAAATTGTTTCTTTAAATAGTGAAACAATTTTCTATTTTTTACTTCGAAGGCAAGCAAATATTAATTTATTTATGTATTTGTTTACAAAATAAAGAGAAAATAATTCTCTGTATCATTTCTAGAAAATATTAATGTGTGAGTTCATGTTGTTTCAGTAAAAATTAGAAATAAAATAATAGGCCCCTGGTTTGTGAATGTTTAATTCATATGATGATAGGAGAGGTAACAATGTGTATAAACTTATAAAGTTGTCTGTAGTAGTTACTTCCCTTATAAGGTTGCAAAAATTTAAAAAGGGCAACAATTTAAAATTGTTAATTGTAAACTAATAACTGAGGTAAATTTTGGAAAATAGACTTTCAATTCATTAAACAACTGATAATATTTAACTGACGCATTAAAGTTTCATATATTGCATTTTAAACATTTGGGAAACAAACCTGCTTGATCAAATCACATAAGTGTTTGTAATTCGGACAAGCGAACACTTCGGATAACTGACACATTGCAACTGGATTAAATATTATTATAAATAGCTCTGACGTATGTACGGAATATTTTTTAAGAAACTTAAACAGGTAGATCATTTTAATGATTAATAAATACTTTGGATGTAAAAATCCGAGTTAACCATGTACAGTTAATTTTTCCTGGACACATTTCTTTACCAGTATTAGTTTAATGTTTACAAAGATAACAACTTGTTAGTGAATTAATTAAACCTTCAATTTATATAACATTAAGTTGAAAACTAACAAAAAAAAGTGAACATACATAATATGCAATTGAAGACATTTTGTTTTGTGAAAAAATACATTAAAAGTTTAATTGGACAACAAAACAATTAACTTTACATACACTCCAGTACTCTTGTTTTATGACATGCAGTCAATACTTGCACAATTATACAGCCATTTTGGAAAACTGCTTACTTGCCCTAAGCAAGGGAAGTAACAACGATTACCATAACAACCGCCAAGACGAATTAATGTTACTGGTCCACTTATTCAGGCAAAGGCGCTTGATTTTGCAAAAAGTTGAAATAACCAGATTTCAAAGCTTCGAAGGGCTGGTTAAAAAGTTTTAAACAGAGAAATAATATTGTTTATGGAAATATGAGTGGTGAACGAGGGGATGTAAACATAAAATGTGTAGAAGACTGGAAAAATAAATTAAGTGAACTGTGCATTGGATATAAAGCAGAAGATATTTTAAATATGGGTTTAATGTACTTGCATGCCTGTTTTTAGCGCGAACAAATGTGACGTCCGTGACGTCGTGAAAAATACGACAACGTCGCTAAGGTAACCAGAAAACAAACAAGAGGCATGAAGGTATTTGCTTGCAAACTTTTATCATAATCGTCGAACATGGTATTTTTTCGTTTTTTTCCTCCAAGTAAGGTAACGACCCACCTTAACTTTTATTATTCTATTTAATGCTACTGTCATGCATGTTTTTAATAACTTTACTATCATGGTTTGCTAGAAAGAAACATATACACCTATATCACTTAAATATGATAGCTGAATCACATAAAGTAACACTACCAAACATTATCTTAATTATCATTTGACACAAAAGAACAGTTTAACTCTTAGGGAAACATATACATTTATATCACTTTAATATGATAGCTGAATCACATAAAGTAACTCTACCGAAAATTATCTTAATTATCATTAGACACAAAAGAACAGTTTAACTCTTAGGGAAACATATACATTTATATCACTTTAATATGATAGCCGAATCACATAAAGTAACTCTACCAAACATTATCTTAATTATCAATAGACACAAAAGAACAGTTTAACTCTTAGGGAATTATATACATCTATATCACTTTAATATGATAGCTGAATCACATAAAGTAACTCTACCAAACATTATCTTTATTATCATTAGACACATAAGAACAGTTTATATCTTACCTTCCATGTCTTCAATACGTCCAGTTAAAGCTTGTAGTATTTCATAATTATCATGTAATGTTATATTGCCTGTCTTTATTGACAGTCCATATATAACACTCATAAGAGACAAAATCGAAATTATAAATCCCATCTTTATAATAATACCAATGTTTGACAAAACAAACACTTATAAATGTATGTGATTAGATTATGGTTACTACTATAACTCTACCGGGTTTATTAATTAATAAGTATGCGAATATGTTGCTGAGATAAACCACTTAAGAAATAGCAGTTCAGACATTTAAGTATTTCATTTATTTTTGCAGACGTTGCGTCAAGGAGAACATGGTGTTGTGCATATAAAGACGGAGTCAAAAGGTTACAAATAAGTGTAATTGTGTCACAAGAAGTATGGTACATTTAAATAATAAATATCTTGTTTTTATGATTATACTTGAAGTAGGTTCTTACATTAATGATAAAATGGCCTTTATTATCAGAAATAATGATGCCTGATTGGAGAAAAACATAAACATCACAAGATTCATTTTACTAGAAGAGATGACAGACTTACTTTATATAACGCTGTCCATTTTAAAAAGGGAATTTCCACTGATTCCCAATTCCAGTACGAAAAACAGTGTTTTTCTACCCATATTTTTCAATATTTTTGATGAATTTTGTACTTTTTTGTTAAGCCGGCATAACAAATACACATCATTTGCACATGAATTTTGTACTTTTTTGTTAAGCTGGCATAACAAATACACACCATTTGCACTAAAATTCATCCAAAATATAACCATTTTACAGGATTATTTGCATGAAAATGGCATTGTTATGCCAGCATAACAAATAAACAAGAAAATTCAAACGTAACTTTTTACATTTTATTAACATCATCAACATAACCTTAGCTTTGTTAAGCCACCATAACATTTTAGATACAAATAAAACAATGTTAAGCCTGGCATAACAAATCTTTATATAAACTATTACAGTCATAACTCAGAGAAAAGTATTTTGTTAAGCCAACATAACATTTTATTTTACATTTAAACAAATGTTAGGCCTGGCATAACAAATCAACAATAAACTTTTTCAGTCATAACTCAAAGCAAAATAATTTGTGAAGCCAGCATAACATTTTGTTATACGAATAAAACAATGTTAAGTCAGCCATAACAAATCATAGAAAACTTTTAAAGTCATAACTCAAAGCAAAATAGTTTGTTAAGCCAACATAACATTTTGTTATACAAATAAAAAGAATGTTAAGCCAGCCATAACAAATCTCGATAAAAACTTACAATCATAACTCAGAGAAAAAAAATTTGTTAAGCCGGCATAACATTTTATATACGAATTAAAACAATGTTAAGCCTGCCATAACAACTGATGGAAAAATTTTACAGTCATAACTCTGCGAAAAATATTTTGTTAAGCCAACATAACATTTTGTTATACGAATAAAAAGAATGTTAAGCCAGCCATGACAAATCATGATAAAAACTGTTACAATCAAAAGTCAGATAAAAAGACTTTGTTAAGCCGGCATAACATTTAAGAAACGAATTAAAACGATGTTAGGCCTGCCATAACAACTGATGGAAAATGTTTACAGTCATAATTTAGAGAAAAATATTTTGTTAAGCCAGCATAACATTTTGTTATACCAATAAAAATAATGTTAGGTCTAGCAAACTCAAACTCAAACAAAATATTTTGTTAAGCCAACATAACATTTTCTTATATGAATAAAATGAATAAAAGAATGTAAAGCCAGCCATAACAAATCATGATAAAAACTTTTACAATCATAACTCAGGGAAAAATATTTTGTTAAGCCAACATAACATTTTCTTATATGACTAATAAGAATAACAGAATGTTAAGCCAGCCATAACATAGCATGATAAAAACTTTTACAATTATAATTCAGAGGAAATATTTTGATAAGCCGACAAAACATTTTTAGATACGAATTAAACCAATGTTAGGCCTGCCATAACAAATCATGGAATAAAATTTTAAGTCATCACTCAGAGAAAAATATTTTGTTAAGACGGCATAACATTTTAGATACGAGTTAAAACAATGTTAGGCCTGCCATAACAAATCATGGAAAAATTTTAAAGTCATAAATGTGAGAGAAAAAATATTTTGTAAAGCCGGTATAACATTTTTAGAAACGAATTAAAACGATGTTAGGCATGTCATAATAAATCATGGAAAACTTTACAATCATAACTCAAAGCATTTTTTTCTCAAAATATTTTGTTATACGAATTAAACCAATGTTGGGCCTGGCATAACGAGTCATGAAATGAGCTTTTACAATCATAACTCAGAAAAAAATATTTTTTAAGCCGGCATAACATTGTTAGATACGAATTAAAACAATGTTGGGCATAGCATAACAAATCATAAGATAAACTTAATCAGTCATAACTCAGAGCGAAATATTTGTTAAGCCGGCATAACATTTTGCGTCAAGCGCACCTAACCTTGGCTAGCTTTCCTGAACCTTTTTCTGTAATCTGTACTCACATACTCTTCCACAAAGCCGGAAACTTCTCCATATACTGAACATTATGAATGGGGAGATGACCTTATTTTAAAATTTTCATGGAAAGGTACAACCCGGGTAAGCATCGAACCAGTACCCCCGCCGGGACACGAGATTCCAAATCCCGGCGCGCTACTATTTTCGGTATCGGCCCGGGTTCTAACGTTAATCAACACTAACGCTTAAGGTCGTACTTAGTAGGAAGGTATAGTATTAAGCAAAATCCACACACAAGTATTTCATAGAACAAATATAACTTCCAAGCTAACACTCTTAGTCTCGTATAGCTCGTTTAGGATAAGTTGAGACAAAATACAACGATACTATTTTTATAAACATGTGGATTTAAGTTTACATGTAGTACAGGTCGTATTCTAGATCATGCGTGTTTTTGTACTTTTAACAATGGACTTGCCCACTAAATAGGTGAATAAACTAATGCATGGACAGCATTTTACTGATTTAAACAGACTATTTTTATGTGTAACATTTATTTCAACTTGTGTGTATGCACATAGTAAAATTTATACAATGATATGTTTAAAAATAAATGTAAACTAATTAAACTATAAAATTGTAAAAAATAAATTCACCCTAACAATTGGTGTGTAATGAAACTGGCTATGTTTATATACGCGATGTTTACGTGGACGACCTGTACACGTTATTATCGACTATTATCAGTGTGTTTTTGATGAGTTAAAATTAGTACGAGAAAACACGTAAGACATGTTTAATACTATCATTACACAAAATCAGCTGACCTCCCTGTCGTTTGTCTCAAGTTATCCTAAACGAGCTATAGCAACTATCAATATATCCTTAACAACCACCCGCCTGTCTATGACAATCACTTTTACACTCTTGTGTCCATAGCAACCGATTTTAGTTTCATAGCAACCGCTATTCCACTTTTACCAACCATCCAACGCTTAAAGTCGCAACACCGCTAATGCAAGAATAAAGCCTATATATTGCTTGTCTAGATCTAATCTAACTTGACCAAGTTTGAACTTTGATCTTAAGATGATTTAAATGGACACTGAGATGATGTTTATAGTCACGAGCGTTATTGCTTTGAACAATTATGTGAATTTTCATGATTTTGTGCAAAAATGAACAACACAAAACACAATTATGCGTCGCCAACCTAGATTTCTGCACTATCTGTAATTTGAATGCCATCTTGTGTTGATATGAACTATTACTGCGAATCATCTAATCTAATACACAAATATGCGATCGTTAAGGCAATGAGTGATGTTTCAAAACTTACGGACTAAAAACGAAACATCACTCAATGCCTATACGATCATATATTTGTTTACTGTTACTTATTTACTTATAACTTACACCGGTTGTTTCAAAATAGCGTCTAAATATGTCCGAGATTATTCGCAGCGAATGGCCGAGGAGTTCCGAATGTATCGTTATGTAACGTTCTGTAACGTTCGCGGTAACTGAACACGCTACAGTGGCCTATATCAAACGGGGGTCACGTTCAGGGCTGAGTTCAGTTACCGCGAACGTTACAGAACGTTACATAACGATACATTCGGAACTCCTCGGCCATATAATTGTTTACTTTAACACCGGTAGTTTCAAAATAGCGTCTAAATATGTCCGAGATTATTCGCAGCAAATGATCGAGGAGTTCCGAATGTATCGTTACGGAACGTTCTGTAACGTTCGCGGCAACTGAACTCAGTCCAGGTGATCTTTTCTCATCACAATATTAATGACGAAATTCTTTTTTGTATAAAACATTTGAGAAATACATACACGTTTAATCACTGAGCCCCACTTACTGAATAATTAATTTTGTTTTCATGAATAAATACTTTGAAACTGCTACGCGTGGTCTCATGAGTTAGCCCCATAAACGGACAATTCCATAATTTAAAATAAAGACACGCATGATGTTTTGACTTTTTTGGACAGATAAGGGATTTTGCAGACCATTTTGACATTCAACGTTTATTCTAAACAATGTGTGTATAATATCAAGTTAGATTGTTAGATAAATGGGCGTGGTCTAGCAATCTGATAAGTCTATTTCAAGTATGAACTATTATACGCATGGCTTCACTTCTAATTATTTGCCCACAATGGGCGTGGTTTAATACCCTGAACAATCCTTTATCTCTGATTTTATCTATGCATCATTTATAGTTATGTTATATCAACCTGTCACAACTTGAATAATTACACGGTCAACGAATGTATTAGTATTTATCTTCTAGAATATTGAGCCACCAAACCATATAAATTATTAATGTATTGAACTGTATATGTAGCAATTTTGAATATCGTTGAAATAACAAATTCGAAAAAAAGTTAAAAATAACCATTTCAGGACCGTGTGATTATATAAGATGTGACAGGTTAATATAATAGAACTATACTTACCTATGAATTGAACTGACACAAAGTGAACAAATCGATATTATCTGCAATAATGTATTAGCTGGACACATAGTACATATAAGAATCTGTCTCATGACATTTATAACAAATGTATCTTAGAACTTTACCTATCTCCTTCATATTTTCAATCAGTTCAAACTAAAACCACGAACTAAAATAAAATAAAAACTTGCCATTGAATGATGATTCCTTTCATAACGGGTGTTGATTCCAATCCTGACAATAAACAACTCATTAAGCCTGAAAAAGAAACAAATAATATCATGATTGTAATATTTTTTTGGATACATATTAATTAATTAATTTTTTTTTCAATATACAGCAATATATATTGCGCCATGAGTAATGAGTTTTACAATAGTTTAAGTAATAGCTTCAAACGTCCGCGGATAATTCGAGGTATGAATGTTACACTTAAACAGACTTAATGTACACTATAAAACTTTACTCTATAAACGTTATACATTCTATCAATCAAAATAAATCGGACATACGATCCTGTTTCTCAAACATAAAAAAAACAAAACAACAATATATCTGTATGGAACCACAGTCTGAATTATTCGCCCTTCTTTACTTAGTTGCTTTAAACACGTACATGAACTGGTTCAAACCAAGTAAGAAAGTAAAAATAGAAATCACTATTATTTTGTGAGAAAAAAGTTCTAACTTTAAGCGTCATAGATCTAAAAAAATATTAATGTAAAGTCTTAAAAATTACTATCATATAACTTAATTAAAAAAATACTTACCTAGTTATTATATTATTATTTAAAAGAAGGAATAATTTCACTTACAGTTTAAATGCAGGAAATCTACAAATTGAGTATCCGAAGTTCTTATGTGAACATCATGTATGACATTGTCCATGTTAATAGTCAGAAGTAGTATATTGTTCTGGCAATATTATTCTGAAACAGCCAATAAATATTTATACATATTAAGGTGTAACAAAATGTAGAACTGAAAAATCTATTTTGAAGTTATTTACTGGTAGTTAACTATGATTTGGTAACTTAGTACCATGTTATTTCTTAATATAGTTAATGAAATATGAAGTGTTTTTTTCATGTATCTATGGACAACATGTAACTTGTATTTAGGCGATTGATTCACGAACAAAATCATGATTACGGGCAGATTTGTATTTTCTCAAATAATTGAACGCACCGTAAACATCCAATAGACAAATAATAAAATGATTTTGTACACCTAAATTTAGAATTCGATGTCAATATCAAACAGAAACATAAAATTATATCAGGGATGTTATATAGCATCTCTGAAACATATGAAACAGTCATATCTGAGAGATAGATCTAACCAACAATTCCATATTTAAGACAAAATGCCGTTTCCATCTGAACTAATATTTTTATAAATATGTGTGCGTTGTTCGTTGTATCAAAACAAATCAATAAATTTATTGTTTTAGATGAATAAATTAGTCGAATTTTCTTAACAAATCAATAAAAATGGACTCACCTTATACATTTTCATGTTTAATGATTTCTGCATACGTCGGTAGCCATTCATGTTTTGAAGTTGTAGTAATCACGAAAATATTGAATCGATTCCCGCCGAAGACTGTGCGCATGCGCAAATCTGATAATAGGTAAATGACCAATCAAAGAAAACATCAATTTAGCGGGGTGCACAGCGTGCAGTCTGTTGCTTCCAAAACTTTTGTACATCAAAGGATGCCGCATAAGAATACGATCATCCGATTGGTCATATTTGTGATTGTTGTATTTCTTTTAGAAATTAAATTGATTTTTTTCTAAAGAAAGAGAAATGCTGTGTACAAATTGACAAGAGATGGTTACATTCATGACACTCATCTGTTGATATTTTTAACTAAATTATGTAACACAGTTTTATGTTTAAATTATTTTTGTCTCGGATTTTGGACAAACTAGAATTTGTTTACACTGTGCTTAAACTTGAATAGACCTTATACGGAATTTAAATTGGTGGATTTTTCTGTCAGTGAACAAAATTATTTTGTGACACATTATTGCTGAAAAGCATTGAATATGAATAAAATATTTCTGTCTTAGTACAAATCTTCATTAAAATGATGCAAACGTATTTGTACCACAGAGAATAACCATAATATTTAAATTACAGAAATAGCTTGCTTAGTACTGTAGGACAAAGAAGCGAACTTGAAAGTAATTAATCTTAGTTGAAAATTCTTGTTTTACATCAAACTAAAGTAAATAACATAAGTAAACTTTCCTCTGTATTGTATGCTGTATATCAAGGTTTTATAAGTACTGGTTAAAGAAATGTCCAGGAAAAGTGATTGGGTGAGTTGGCCTCTGTTATTTTGAAAAACATTATAAAAATCAAGATATACTTATCAATACAATAAAGGTTATGCTCAAATGAAAGAATTATTGTTGTTTCTGGTATTTACTACAGTAACTATTAAATTAATCGAATAAAACAGATATTGAAAATAAACAAATCACATTGTATCAACTTTTGAGTGAATCGTTGCAGCCCTAATGACAATTACTCTGTTTCTTCAACTTGATTTTTAAATAAAGACCCTTTTTTTCGAGTGATTATATTGTTTTTGGCTCTCAATTTCTTAATGGATTTATGAAATCGAATGTAACATGTTTTTTTTCTTTTCAACATAGTGGTGCCCAGCTCACCTAACCTAGCTGTCCTTGACATCTGCAACACCTACTCAATTTTAGCTTAGGAGTCACAACGTTACATTATCATGATTGCTCATTATTGTGAATTATTTAGACGTATGAGTGCAATGTGTGTTTCTTAAAGTTTAACAATTAAGCTTTGGGTAAAATGTCCATAGCCGCCCGGCTAGCTCAGTTGGTAGCACACAAGTCCACTGATCGAGACGCCGTAGGTTCGATTCCCGGGTAGGGCATACTTTCGTAGATCTTGGTTATGGAATTATTTCTACGGCCATTCTCCCTCCTACCGATGTTTTTTTAATTATGTAGGGCAGTTTTCAGTTACTGACGAAAGTATACGCTTAGTAGACGGTTAACAGCTAAATCCAGAGATAAATGATTTCCAGGAGGAGTGAGTAGGTTAACTGACCGCCGTTATATGACCTTATATGTGTTGCTACGGCAATAAAAAATATAATGTCCCGGAAAGTTAGTAAGTTAAGTTGGTCGCTGTACATTAAAACCTTATACATTTGTGTTTATTCAACCATGGAGTAACATTCTAGAATTACTTGTTTATTTTTGTAACAGTTTATCTGTGACCTTGACTTGTAAAGAAAAGTATCCAGGGAAGTCAGTTAGGTGAATTGGTCGCTGTACATACTCTAAATTTGGTAAACAATTGCATTTTATACTTTTTTCATATATTCTAATACATCAACTTGGTATATATTAAAAGATAGTTTTCACAAATTGATTAGAATGTCTTGGTTTGTCAATTAAAAACTTTTTACTTTACTATTTATTCAATGTTATATATATGTAATATGTATACGTATATAAACATAGCCAGTTCCATTACACACCAATATTTAGGGGTGTATTATTTTTTCAGTTTAATAGTTTAGTTATTTGACACTTTTTTATAGACATGCCACTTTATTGAATTTAAAATGTGCATATACAGTATTTAAAATAAATGTTAAATATCAGTGTTGTATGTTTTAATCCGTAAAATGCTGTTCATGCATCAGCTTATTCACCTATACAGTAAGCAAGTCCATTGTTTAAAGTAAAAAAACACGCATGACCTAGAATACGACCTATATATTGTTTTTTTCCCTAAAATTTCAATATTTACGTTGACATGTTTTATAGATCAGTACCCATGTATGGACAAAGCTCACTAATTGTGTGTAGTATTAATCTTATCTTTGTTTTCTTGCATTGAATAGTGTAAAAAAGTATTAAAACATCTTCTGTGAACTTACTTTCGGAACTTTAATTTATGGTTATTTTTTTCTGCTGAAAAACGCTTTGTACGAAATTATTTTACACACTCATTATCGCTAGCTTGCAATCCATATTTCAATATCGTTATGTGTGTACACATTTGTGTTTCGACTAAGATTCTCACGGGTACAAATTAAATGTTTAGCTTCAGTTCGGAATAAGGTATGCTAACTATACACGCCATGATTTTTGTCAAATAATGATATAACTAAATTGTAATTACAACATAGGTGAGTCAATTGTTTAGAACAAAATGAGTTAAGTTGTGCTTAATTAATTATTTAACATGACTTTTAACTTTTAAAAACAAAACGGTTAGTCATGGTGGGCATTTTAATTTATTTGAATACGGCTCGTAGTCATTTGAACTTTTTTTGAAAGGGGGTGATGGGAGATATTTTCTAAGGGACATGTGGATGCAGTGATTCAATTTGGGTTGGTGGGCACTTAGATTTATTTTAAAAAGGGCTGGTGGGAATTTTGTTTTATTTTAAAAGGGGCTGATGGGCAATTTCATTTATTCTTAATTTTTTATTATTGATTAGAAAAATGCTTATAAGTATTGTACTTATGCTGTTTTGTTACCCAATTTGTACTTGAAAGTTTTGCACATAATGTGTGTTTGTTACCCAATGTTTACTTGAAAGATTTGTACTTAATGATTCTTTGTTATTCAATTTGTACTTGAAAGATTTTAACTTATGTTTGTTCTTGAAAGATTTGAACTTAATGATTCTTTGTTATTCAATTTGTACTTGGAAGATTTTTACTTATGTTTGTTTGTTATTCAATTTGTACTTGAAAGATTTTTACTTATGTTTGTTTGTTATTCAATTTGTACTTGAAAGATTTTTACTTATGTTTGTTTGTTATTCAATTTGTACTTGAAAGATTTGAACTTAATGATGGTTTGTTATTCAATTTGTACTTGAAAGATTTGAACTTAATGATGCTTTGTTACCAAATTTGTACTTGAAAGTTCTGAAGATACTGTTGCTTTTTACCCAATTTTCAAATGATAGATTTATACTTAATGTTGGTTTGTTACCCCATTTGTAATTGAATTTGTTTTTGTTATTGAAAAAATCTCGAAAGGTATCACAATTGATTACTGTATAAATGATTGAGATTAGACAAAAGCAAGTAAGCAGTTTTCCAAAATGACTGTATAATTGTGCAAGTATTAACTGCATGTCATAAAACAAGAGTACTGGAGTGTATGTAAAGTTTATTGTTTTGTTGTCCAATTAAACTTTTAATGTATTTTTTCACAAAACAAAATGTCTTCAATTGCATATTATGTATGTTCACTTTTTTTGTTAGTTTTCAACTTAATGTTATATAAATTGAAGGTTTAATTAATTCACTAACAAGTTGTTATCTTTGTAAACATTAAACTAATACTGGTAAAGAAATGTGTCCAGGAAAAATTAACTGTACATGGTTAACTCGGATTTTTACATCCAAAATATTTATTAATCATTAAAATGATCTACCTGTTTAAGTTTCTTAAAATATATTTCGTACATACGTCAGAGCTATTTATAATAATATTTAATCCAGTTGCAATGTGTCAGTTATCCGAAGTGTTTGCTTGTCCGAATTACAAACACTTATGTGATTTGATCAAGCAGGATTGATTCCAAAATGTTTAAAATGCAATAAATGAAACTTTAATGCGTCAGTTAAATATTATCAGTTGTTGAATGAATTGAAAGTCTATTTTCCAAAATTTACCTTTAGTTAACAATTAACAATTTTAAATTGTTGCCCTTTTTAAATTTTTGCAACCTTGTAAGGGAAGTTAATACTACTGATAATTTAATTAGTTAGTACTCATTGTTACCTCTCCTATCATCATATGATTTAAACATTCACGAACCAGGGGCCTATTATTTTATTTCTAATTTTTACTGAAATAACATGAACTCACACATTGATATTATCTAGAAATGATACAGAGAATTGTTTTCTCTTTATTTTGTAAACAAATACATAAATAAATTAATATATGCTTGCCTTCGAAGTAAAAAATAGAAAATTGTTTCACTATTTAAAGAAACAATTTTTGCCATGGTTTGGACAATTTTAGATGTTTTATTTGGTTTAACTCCGTGTAAACATAATTAAGGTCATTTACGGCATCTAGCGCACCTTAACTAGCTTTGCTGAGCCCTTGTCTTTAACCAGTATTTACTGGCTAAAGACAATTTCATTTTATTTTATTTTGTACGAAACTAATTTCTATTAGGAAGCAATATTTATCTAGTGATCTCAATAGCAACCCGTCTTCTTTAAAATACAACTCTGTATGTAAAAAGTTTGATTTAACATTATATACTGCAATTACCAATTATATTCATTCAGCGATGTTATTTAGAAAAAAGGTAAATTAATTAATTTTGATCTTATATATTTATATATTTCCTGTTAACTAAACCTTCATTTAATTTAGTAAAATGAATTTTAGCTTTTTTAACATGTCTATGTACTTGTATATACATTTGTGTGTCTGTATTGAAAGAAGTATCCAATATTCTGACATTGTTTGTATAATGCATACATGTTATGTGGGCCAGATGCCTATATTACTTTATAAATCTTTGTATATAGTATCTTGTGTCTACTTACCTATCCTAGGCCGGAAACTTCTCCATATTATGTAATCAATGGAGAATTGACAACATTACCAAATTTTCATGGAAGGGTATAACCTCCTAGGGTGGGATTCGAGCCCGTACCCCCTTCGGGACACGATATGAAACCGACCCAGGCTGACAATTTTAAAACCAGCTTAGGTCTACATATATATGGAACACCACGTGATTTATAAATGATTAAGATGTATATTCAAATTTGAATGTATTAACAGTCCTTCCACTGAAAAAAGAAGTCAAAACCTCATGCAAAAATGCTGAAGTCAATAAACTGTGTTTAAATGAAATGAAGTGGACAATGTTTCGATGACTGAGACTGATAAAGCGATAAGCCAATACATATACGTAACGACACTTTTAAGTACCCCACTTTCCATATTGTAGGAATAATTTCATTTTTCAATATTTATGTTCGATTGATAATTAAAATGTGTACAGAAACTGATGTCTGCTTTCCCAGAATAAGGAAATCGGGATACTTAAAAGTTACGTTAAGTGTACTTTGTTTATTTACCTGAGTTACCAAGGTGCGTGGTACACCACTGTGTATCCACCATAAATTGCTATTAGCTATGTTGATAACAGGCAAGTCTATCAATCCTCAGGTCACAGGGAAACATAATAAAAAATACAAGCACAGAACAACATAAATGCTTTTAAATGAGTGTATTTCAATAACTAACGTTTAAATTAACAAGAATGATAAATAATAATAAACAATACAGATAATAGTATGTACATGTACATAATCAAAGCATAAATAAAGTTAAACTTTACAACCTGGGGAGTTATATTCTTATCTGACAATATTAGATCAATATTCCATTCATACAGGAGCGCGACGTAAACATTTAGCGCGAGCGTGAAACTTGAACATGAGACGCTCACACTATTTTATTCATCCGGTAAGGGTTTAAACAATTGTTAAGTTTGACATGTAATGGCATAATAATAATTTAATATTTGAATGTTGTAATTACAACAGAATTGTCATAAGCATGCTTGCAAAAACTTCACACACTTAAATTAATATTGTTGTTCAACTACATTTATAATATTAATTTATGTTAGCTGTACCTTTCAAGCCAGAAATGTTGAGAGAGTCGGAAATTGTCTGCAACACCCAGTCTTTGATGTTTGTATCCCTGTACTCATGTAGGGACTAGTCGTACAGAATAGGGCATTTTCGCATTGCTTTAAAAGTGTTTCTGTTGCATCCGGATTAGACAGATAACCTTCATGGTAGCTTCTCGTCCGTGAACGCCGTGCATGAACGTGAAAATCG
The DNA here is from genome assembly GCA_025267735.1 of Mactra quadrangularis. Lineage (NCBI taxonomy): Eukaryota > Metazoa > Mollusca > Bivalvia > Venerida > Mactridae > Mactra > Mactra quadrangularis. The sequence goes on along the minus strand of CM046295.1, from coordinate 29,346,129 downwards.
CTACTTTTAGCATGTCATAAATTCGCGTTTCATTCTGATAAAGAGTACATACAATAGAAGATCGTTTGTTTGATTTTTTCCATTCGCGCTTTACGTTCACGCTCCACGTTCCCGTATAGATGAAATACTGGCCTTATACAGTTATCTATGTATCTATGTTTTTAATAACGTAATAATGGAATAAAAGAAACATTGTATATCCAAGAAAAAAACTAAGAATTCCAAACAATATAATAATCATTTTGCAAGGATCGTTTTTTTACATAACTTGAAATTTAAAAAATATTTGAAAAAACTTTTAAAAGAACCTCCCTTGCAAATAAAATCTAATAACCTCCCTTGCAATGAAAAACTAGTTTTAAATTTGTCAATAAAAAGTCTATGACAAAATCAAAATATCTAACATGGTAAAATGTTTAGAAATACAATGTACAAACAAACTATTTCTGAAATAATTAAGCCACAATAAAACAAAGTTTTAGTCAGTAATTTTAAATCTTAAATGTTTGGATGTAAATCTTGGGAAAATATTAAAATCTTAGTAAATAAGATCTCCTTTCTCTATCAATGATTTATCTACATTGATTAGTTAAATAAGAATTCTGTTAGATAAACTCAAGTCTATGTACAGTGAATTACACTCCATGCAGGATTATTTATTGAATAAACAACAGTACCAATATTTCCTATAAATTTCTTCTTCCTAGTCTTTATGAGAAATTTTGACACCCCCCCCTCCACCATAGGACAATTTTGTTAATGAAAATCTAATGTTTGATTAATATAGCTAAATGACTGAAACAATACAAAAGGGTGTATTAAATCTTATTTGATAGAAGTATGGTCATACAAACTTGTCATATGCTTTCATTTTCTAGATTTTCTTTCTTTGAGCTATAGATATACTATTCAGTAAAGTAAATTAAGATGTTCATAGTACATAAAGGTAAAAAATAAATATTTTGAATAAATGATTTGGGAACATTTGGAAAACCACCTTGGTCTTCTTTACACGCATAGAAAATCATTGAAGAGTTCTCAATGAAAGAACAAGATTAAGTTTGATGTTTACACCGGTTCCCTAAAGTATGCAAAATAGTCAAATTAGAATAACAGCGTGCAAAAATAAATATAAACAGACTATTATGTTTTTAGTCATTAATTACATAAATGTTATTCTAGTTAGAATCATATACTGTTTCATTATTATGAATAGTAAAGATTTATTACAAAAAGTATCATATAAAGTGACACAACACGGGTTTAGTGCAAGACGTTCGTATCTCACTCTTTGCTTATATTGAGTAACGACCGCTTTCCGCTTAACCCACTTAAGTTTAACGACTCAGCTCATTCCCAACCTTGCACACTTTCTAGTAAAATTTGTTTATGAATTAAAAAAAAATATGATGCATATTGATACTTATGTTCACTAAACCATATTTGCAATTTACAATACTGGAAAATTAACTTACTTAAGGCAACAAATGTTACACATTTAAATGTAAACACTAGCCACATGGTACTACTACAGTCACATTAATGTTAAGTCAGAGATTAAAGTAGCAACATGTGACATAACCGTTGTGAGGGGTTCAACAGTAAATAGGTTAGATACAAAACTGATAAAATTTGAAAATCAACATTCTAAGTCAAATTAACAGATCACGGTCAGACAGAAACATCTATCACTAAAACATGTCTGCCATAAAAAGTAAACGCAAAGTTTAACAGTAAACCAAACTTAAATGACTGTAATAACGTCGGTATCTTTTAAACAATGATAAAACAAATGATGTCAGTTCTTTGATTTTTACAATACATAATCATTAAATGTTATAATCAATCAAGGTAAACAGGTTGGATAGTTTTTGTAAATGACAATAAAACATAACATAAAATCATCTAACATGAATGTCTGACATAATTGGCTTACATGCACATATACTAATGTAACAATGTACATGCTAAACTATGAAACTACATAGTATGTATATACAAAATAAGCGGCCCTCTGCAGAACAAATTCCCTGCAAAACAACAGTTTTTGATATTTCCCTTTGGCATAACTTGATTTATTTAAACCACTTCAGAGCGAAGACCTCTATAAAGCAACATACTTTAGTCTCTCCCAGTGAAAGTTATTTAAAAGAGGTTGTATTATACATGTGCGAATGATACAATAATAAGATATTTTCATGTCCCAGTGACAATGACAACATAGATGTTCAATATGTTTCATTAATAATACAGTAAATGGAGGTAAGATCTAAACATTATCTTTTAAACAACTCATGTTACAATACCTACATTTCTTAAAGTATGGTATACATGTATTATGTTTTCTACACATTAAATACAAAACTAGTGCTGATTCAATTATAAAAGTAGTTTAAATTTTGAAATACATATTGTTTAAAGACTTCCAAAAATAAAAATAAATCACTAAAATGTGTCATATAAAAAATCAACCATCTGTCCATCTGCTGTTGGCAAAGTTCATTACAGAATTTTATAAAGTAACATAGATCAGTAAAAACTGCAATCAATTGCTAAATGTAACATTGAGATATTTTAGGTAATTATGAACTTAACTTGATACCCACAGTTTAACCCTAAACTAGTCAATCACACTATTTTTCATGTCTGGACCCCTTCAAAATGGTCAACACAAGCCCTAAAATCATTTTTTTACTGGATTTAGCGAATTTCACTTATGGAAAATTGTTTTAAAAAAACAACACATTTCTCGCATACAACCCTCAACAGATGTCTCAGCTCAGGGTTTCCTATGGGGATATGCACCCGCTTTGTTGCTGTGGTTTGAAGAGGGTGCAAAGCCCTCTGAATGTTAGAAAAAATCAGGGTCATTGAGCGCAGATGAATGGTGAAAAACTGTGATAAGGAAACATGTTTTTATTCTCTGTAAATTACCAGCATTTTAGACCCCATTTCTGGAACATTTGACTGAATGAAATGTGAATTTTGGGTTTTAAAAGAACATACATTGAATGTTTTACCATATTTGCTCTTCTCCAGCATTGCCATGGTTAATGCGATCAGGGTTCAAGTGGCACAAGACAATTACCCAGAAAATAACATAACCAACTTGCAAATATGTTTGTCAATTACATTTATTTATGAAATGAAGCATCTTACAATAGCCCTATCGCGTTAATGTAAAATATGCATCTATTCCCATGTTGCCACCAGTAAAGGTTTCACAGGAAATGAACAAATCTGTGCACATGAATGTATAAGGGCTGCTAATACCTCAGCACATAGGTCATGTCATTAAAGAATATCAACACATACATCAATCAAGTTTAACTACTCATGTGCCATATTTATCTTGAAATATTTAAACCAAATTTTAACACTGCTCTTTATTATGTATTGAGTTTATATCAAATTGATTGTAAGTATTTGTATACATACAAGTAGAAGAGTATATATTTTATAATGGAAATATTTTACATATGTTTCTATTCTCACTGATTTCTATCTATCATCGCATGTGAGGTCATCAAAAGTACAATAAGGAAATTGTGCCGGTAGAAAGTTTTAAAACCGGTCTGCATTATGTTTAAAATTTAGTCTTACTATTGATGTATTATTGTATCTTGGACATATACAGTTTTACTGATAGTCATTTATAACAAATTTTATTTTAGACCAGCCACTGTCATATTCTACTATTTTTATTGCAGATATAGACTTTATATAATCATGTATGTAATCAACAGATTCTTCATGTGACATACCTCCTTTATTATCTCCATTATCTTGTCTAATATTACAGTCATCTATCTTTAATTTAATACAACATTGTTTATATAAAACACTTTCTATAAATGTATGAAACCATCTAGCTGTCATGTTCACCACATCCAGTATAATTGATACTTGTTTAACACTAGGATGAAGTAAGAAACTAACAGTGTCTCTTATTGTAAAACCTGTCAGTTTTATTGATTCTATTTTAGATAGATATTGAACACTAGTTATCAATGTTTCTACCATATGATCATCAAACCAATACCCACCATCTATATTTAGATATTTTAGTTCTAATGCATACTGAATAGAATTTAATATATCAATGTAACATCTATCAATACTGCTAGAGCGTGGATGTAATCTAATGTACTCTAGAGATGAAGTATTTATATTGGTACATACAATATTGGTATCATAAATACTTAAATCTACAAGCCTACTACATTGAACTAATTCAAATGAACCACAGACATCATTGTGCCTGTCATGTTCAGTACATCTTACAATATCTAATCTTACATGTTTTAGTTGACTATTATTTGAAAGAAACTTTGTAAGATATTGCATATCTTCATGTGATAATTTAATGCCAAAAAGAGACAATGATGTCAGATAATGGAGATCATCTAAAGGTAAAGAAGGTATTGTTTCAAGCCTACCAGCAATACAAATAATTTGTAATGATGATTTATTTTGTTTGATTAGTTCTTTGAATTCTCTACAACATTTCTTAATAACCAACACTTGTAAATTATTTATTTTATTAAATTCATCAAGATATTCTCCAGTGATTGACCCTAATAGTCTAACATTGTATGAATTTAATAAAATTAATTTCCTGAAATACTTGGTTTCAGTATCAGTTAAATGTTTACTATCAAATATAAAATCTTCAAGTGGTGAGTTTTCAATCTGATAAGATCCATCAATATAACATTTTAGAATCAAATCTTGTAAAGAAATCAATTGAACCTCCATATCCTCAGTATCATAAGGTGTAGAGAAAATTGACTTTACTCTAGTTAAATCTAAATCTTTTGATATCAATGAATAAATACTAGTCATCAATGATACAAAAATGTCTTTTGATAATCCAGCATAGAATATAAGGAAATTTTTATACTTTAATACATCATTTATAGTTCTACATTGCCTGAAAAGTTCTAAGACCTTTATCGTATCAAGGGTAGATACATATATGGCTGCAAAAAACTCAAGATAACTTTCATGTAAAAAACTAAGTTTGTGTTCTTGTTTACCAAACTTCCTTTTTACTTTATTCTTAGATAATATTCCAATTGTACAGAAAAAACTTGTTTCTTCTTCAGACAAACAATAAGGTTCGGAGGCCAGTTGATCGCTAGTAAATACAAGACTTGTTATATCAGTACCATGTTCGAATAATAATTTGAATGACAGCAAACATAGTTGCTCTATTTGTGAGAAATGATCTTTAAAAAAGATCAGCTCAGACAACCTGTCAGCAAGTTTTAATTTAGAGGGCTTAGATTGTTGAATGTCAAACCCTTTCTTATTAGCTAATTTGAATAGCATGTCCATGATGTTTCCATATATCAAAGATTTTGACATAGATGTTAATGGACGGTCAAACCATAACATAACCAAATGAGATGTAGTCATGGGAATATGCAACATATCTGAAAGATTGCATTCCTTAACTGCCTCCATAAACTCTTCATTGTTTTTGTTTTCATCATACTTAGTGTTTATAATATTAATTAAGTTACTTACATAAGCTTTTATTTCTTTTTTACCCAGGCCAGTCATTTTAACTTGGTGATCTAAGTTTGTTTCACTTAATCTAACATTTTCTATTTTGTAAGGCCTACAAGTTGTAAGATAAACACATTTCAGTGATTTAGGTCTAAATGGTATTTTATACATTCGTTTGTCAGTAGGTGCAGGTGTCCATTCATCAAGTCCGTCCATAATAACAAGTGAGTCATGATTACCTAAAATATCCTCAACAATATTATACATTCGGTTTGAGCTATCTTTGTTTTCACTATAAAACAACTGATTGACTATAATTGCTACTAAATCTGTAGAATTAGTATCTCTTAAATTAACATAAAATACAAACTCAAACCTATCAAGATAATCAATGTACTCCTGCATATCACATTTTTCCAATTTCTTACCAACCTTAGATTTACAACATAACAAGGGGAAAAAAATACAAAATGATGTATTACTGACATCAGTGTTTTCTGTCGACTTGGATTTGCACCATAACAAAGATAAAAACTTACAAAAAGATGTTTTACCGACACCTGCATCTCCTGTCAGGTATATATTCTTACAATCTTTGTCTTTAACATGAAACAAATCAGAACAAGTTTTAACTTCCTCTGAACCGTCAGAAGATTTATCAGTTAGTTGTTTTTCAACTTTGTGATAGTTTACAACATACATTGTTGGCATTTGATAAAGTCTTAATGTGTCTTCTGTTCCATCTTCTAGTAGTGGACACAAAGGTAAACTTGAACAAATATTATTCTGGTAAACATCAATAAGTTTTTTCTGAATGTCTGAAAGTATAAAATTGTACATAAAATATAGTTCAAAGTTCTATACAACTGTCCTAAATCCTTAGTGGTAGATTTTGTTTGTTTTATTAACGTCGTATTCAACACATATTCAGGTCATATATACGACAACCAGCTCTTCTTACTTTAGGTTTACTAGACACTTTTCTATCACCAGTACTGACTAACCCTACCACGAGGCCTACAACTCATGTATAGTGTATGACCTACCATGTCAGGGCTCAAACCCGCAATCTCCGGATTTGTAGTCAGATATGCTAACCACTACACCACGTCTGGGGCTTTTGTGTTAGACTATTTGTTTCAACATCAGTAGGTTATGGTTTCATTCTCTGAACATATCATATCAACAATAATAAAACATACTGGCTACTGCTTTACTCAGTTATTCAGTATCTAAAACTTAAAAAGTTTCTTTGTGCTTCCATAATTGATAAGTTATAAGTTGCACTTTCTTGTCCAGACATTTTATATCCGAAATATTTAATTATATTGTTTTGTGAACTATAACATGTTTGTTATTGATTTGAATCATACATGGACTGGACTAAATTGAAACCATTATCTATAAATAACAGATTTCAAATTGAAAATGTTAGTGAGATGTTGTGACTGGTGAGGAGAAAATTCCGGGATGCGGGACCCAGCATCATAAAAAATATATATGGAAAACTATGTGTTGATTATTGTCATTAAAGGCGATTTAACATTAAAACTTTATTCTATATTCATGTTATGACCAATTTATTGATTAAAATTATCGATTTGAATACGTACGATTAGAGCTATGTATTTACAATCTCAAAATGTTAAAATACATAAAAAATGATATACTAACTTATTCAACAAGCTCCTAAAAACATTTAAATAATAAAAAGTTTTGAAGTATTTTCCACATTTTACGTTTGTTAATGAAAAGTTCTAAATCTTTTTTTATCTAAATGTTAAATCAACAAATCAGTCATTACATATTATAAAAACGTGTTAATGTTTATTTGCCTTTCATTATGTTCAAAAATCAATACAAATATAGTTTTCCTTATTAATTTAATACAATCCCTAATTCCCGGGATTCCTCCCTCCACCATTGCAACTATCTGCCGTGATTTGGCCTATTACATTACAACCTCTCTTGAGCAACACCCACAGGAAGGGACTTAAGCATGTTGTTGCTCAGAGGTTTTTGCTCTGCAGATGTTAAATTTTATTACAATTATGCCTAGGGCATATATCATAAGATGTGGTTGTGCAGAGTACACTGAACAAAAGTACTAACCGATCACTTTTCAAACTTTAATTATTTTATAACGGGCCAATGGATCATTTTTAAATTTGCAGAGGTGATTTTTGAGTCATTTTCTACCGATTTGTGGAAAAAAAATTTGATACGGTCCGATGCACCCAATCGGCACTCAGGGTATGGTTTACACATTTTGACACGAAATGTTCGTGCAGAGAGTGGTGAGTATTAAATTTCACTTTGCATGAATCCTTGTTAACTTTATAAGTGAAAAAAAACATAAAACATTGCACGAATGTCGATGCAGGATCATGGCGTAGCCAATGGAATGTTGAATGCTGGAGCCTCTATCAAACAGGTGAGTGGCTGTTCATGGAAGCATCATTAAAAAATATCGATAAAGTATCGTTGGAATAGAAAAATGCTATAATTTTATTATTCTCAATGTGTTCATCCCTATTTCACGTTGCATGACACTTTAATCGAGTCTTCTCGACGATCGCGACTTTGGACGATGTAGCAAGGGACCGAAATCTAACTGACGCCGAAGACCAAGAACAAAGGTTACAACTCGCGGACAGGATCGACATTTGATTTCTAAGATAAAAACCTGTATAAGCATGTCTGACACAAGATGTTTTCACTTTAATGCTTTTAATACATCGTGACCCCTGAAGTTAGGGCTACTTTTGTGACCCCTCAAGTTAGGGCTAATTTTGTGACCCCCTCAAGTTAGGGCTAATTTTGACCTCAGGGGCATTCATTGAAAACCTATGAAATACACATTAAAGTGATGCTTGGTTCTAAATATAGGTCTATGCTTATGGTCTAAGGAAACACCCGAAACCAATATTTCATATAGTGACAAGAAAGATAATGTGGGAGCCACATTAAAGCCCGATTTTTCTGCATATGGGAACATTGAGAACAAGTTTACGTTGGTACAAAAGAAAGTCATTTGATAAATTGCTTATCAGAAGGTATACAAAGGGCGATAATGAATCTTGAAGGAAAATAAGTAAATCTGTGAGCTAATGCTCACTAGTGTTACCCCCGCAAAAATCTAAAAATATGCGACAAACAGGAAGTAGATGAGCAAGGAGCATGAAATCGCTTAACACCACATGGGACTATGGGATGAAGCAATATGCAAAGTATAAGGCGACTGCATGTTATAGTTGCTGAGAAAACTGCGACGGAAATTTTGTAACGGACGGACGGACACATGCACGCACGGACAAGGGTAAAACAGTATACCCCCCTCTTCTTCGAAGCGGGGGTATAAAAAGAGTTTCAGTTATTATATATTTGTCCTATTGTATCTTATCTGATTATTTTGTTGGTTTTGACTAAGATGGCATAAGACATGAAAACTTTCAATGAAAATAAAGCAAAACTAATTGTATGAAAATGGTAAGAGAATTTAATATAAAAAATCTTATATGGCAAATGGTGGATTGTTGAAACAAATGGGCGGGAAAATATAACAGGAAAATGCCAGTATACTTGCTATTTGAGAGATCCAACATACTGAAACCTTTATCATAAAAATTACAACGGGAAAAAATCCATATTTAAGCCAGGTAGAGTTGCCATTACTGTCTAATTCTTTCAACAAATGGTATGAAATCATTGTATGAAATTATATAAACATCTAACCATAAATGGCAGAGATATCCAACAATTTGAAAACTTTAACACAAAAAACGAAAGGAAAATAATCCATTATAAGGCTAGGTAGAGTTGTGGTTACTGTCTTATTCTTTTCAACAGATTGTATCTAATAATTGTATGAAATTTCATATACATCAAACCATAAATAGCAGAGATATCCAACAATTTGAAAACTTTAACACCAAAAAACAAAGGGAAATAATCTATTATGCCAAGTGGAGTTACTGTTACTGTCTAATTCTCTGCAACAGATGGTATGTAATCATTGTATGAAATTTCACAAACATCTAATTAAAAACAGCAGAGATATCCAACAATTTAAGAACTTTAACGCAAAAACAACAAAGGGAAATAATCCATTATTAAGCCAGGTAGAGTTGCCGTTAATGTGCAATTCTTTTCAAAAGATGGTATGTAATCATTTTATGAAATTTTATAAACATCTAACCATAAATGACAGAGATATCCAACATTTTGAAAACTTTAACGCAAAAAACCAAAGGGAAATAATCCATTATTTAGCCAGGTAGAGTTGTGGTTACTGTCTTAATCTGTCAATCACATGGTATGTTATCACTACATGAAGTTTCGTAAAGATCTGACAATAAATGGCAGAAAAATATGCCAAATTAAAAACTTTAATACAATTGTTAAAGACACCAGACACCCAAAATTACAAAGCGCAATAATACATAATAAAGCCAGGTAGAGTTGCAGTTATTGTCTTATTCTGTTCATCACATGGTATGTTATCATCGTATAAAGTTTTGTAGAGAACTGACTTTAAATGGCGGAGATATAAGGTACATTAAAAACTTTAACACAATTGTTAACGACACACGATGCCCACCCGCCCGCCCACAAGCCCGCCCGCCCGTCCGCTCGCCCGTGTTCGCCAAACTATTAGCCGAATTTTTTCATTGAAAAATCCGGCTAAAAATTGTGACTTTACCACTATGACAGCTTGGAACACAGGAAAATACTTCGAACAATCATTGAAGAGGAACTGGTGATGCTTCAAACAAATATGAAAGCTGTAGGCTCTGTGGTTTTAGAGAAGATTTTAAAATCTTTTGAACTCGTTAAAAGGAAATGCTTTTCTTATCAATTGAATAATTACTTATGAAAAGTAGTTTGAAGGATAGCTGGTGATAATTCAGTTTTTCTGTTTGAAAATTGGTATAGTTGTGCTCTTATGTTTTTATGGGGATTTAATTATTGATTTACATAACAGTAACTTGTATCAATAAAACATGTTCATGTCATTTTAGCGCTCTCGTTAGAGAAAGTGTTTTTTAAGATATAACAAACAAAAACATTTCACTTAAATATATCATAATTATTGACCATCAGATTTATAACAATTAAAACAAGTAAATCTGTGAGCTAATGCTTACTAGTGATATCCTCTCAGTGAGAAATATGATAATGTAAATTTCATTTAACGAAATCTAAAAATATGCGACAAACAGGAAGTAGATGAGCAAGGAGCATGAAATCGCTTTACACCACATGGAACTATGGGAACTTTTGTAACAGACGGACGGACGGACAAGGGTAAATCAGTATACCCCCCACTTCTTCGAAGCGGGGGTATAATTAATGTCAAATATATAAAATAACCAAATATAACTCTGACAAAATATCCTTGTTTTGAGTGAAATACGAGGAGTGATTGATAAAATCGCGGAAATCCTTTTGAAGTTTCTTTTGTACCACTTTAGCAACAACAATCTAAGTTAACATTTCCAAATGATTAAAACCATAAGTGTTGTTTCACGTTGTGTATATAGTCGTATATAACCTGGAGACACGTGTTTTTCAAAATGTAATATTTACCCTTTCGTCAAATGACATTAACACTCAAGTAAGTGTAAAACAATTCATTTGCGTTTTAAAAATCATATTGGTGAACAGATTATCAATATGTAGAAAAAATAAATGATATCCATAGCAACCACTGTTTGGTCACTTGAAGCACGCTATTTTTCACCAATTTTTTAAACATTAAACATGGTATTACGCACTCAATTTTGGTACGAATTATGCGCCAACATTAATTACACAAGCGTGACGCCTGAAAATCATTTCCTGAAAGTTTCATGAAATTCTTTTGAATGGTTATTTCATAGCAGAGATTTTAGAGTCGTGACTTCCAAATAACGAATGACGTCAACAAATGGTTTTGTGTTGGACACAGTCATAAATTGTTGTGTTTGATTCTATTTGTCACCTGCAGATATGCTTAAACAAATTAAAACTGCTGATGCATTACCAACATGTGAAAAAACAATTGTCTACACATGGCACCAGAGGTTCAGGGAAGGTAGAACATGGGTATTTGATGAAGAAAGACCAGATCAACTGACACTGACAGTAACTGTTGGAAAGGCAGCGTGAGTGGAGAACCGACTAATTAAGGATTGATGGCTTACAGTGTGCTGTATTGCACAAGAGAATTATTTATTCATTCAGTAGGAATACTTCAAGGTTACATTTAATCTGTGGGTACAAAGCCATAGAAAGTGTATGGAAATAGGTGGTCATTATGAGCAGAAAGTAAATAGGAAACTTCACTTTGACGTTTAAGTAACCCAATGATGACGTTGGCGTGCTTCAAGTACCGTATACTAGTGTAGTAAAATGTTTCGTGAAAACTTTTTTTTCAAATGTATCCAGAAAATATTTGGGTTTTATGTCAGTATTCGGTAAACGTACAAAATGATGTATTTTGTTTTTTCCTGTGTTATCACGTGTAGCATCAATAAATAAATTCCTCGAACTTTCCAATCACCCCTCGTATGTACCACAAACACATGAATAACATACTTGTGTTGAATTAGTTCTAATTTTACATTTGGTTCAGTGAGTAAATTGACAGGCACACCTAAACAAGTTATTCTACGTAATAAAGTGATTATATAAACATCAGTACCTGCTTTGTATTCTTTGTCTTCATCATGTCGTCTATTTCTTTTCACACCTCTTATTTCTGATCTTACTGTTGATTTAACTTCTTGAATATCTGATTTGACTTCTTCAATATCTGATTTAAATTCCAATCTCATTTCACCCAATTCATAACGCCATTCTTTTTTAATATTTTTAAATTTCTCCTGCAAGTTCTCGTCAATTTCTTTCATTTCTGCTTCCTGTATCAATGCATTGATTTTAGAAAATCCACAAAATCTTCCTAGTCTTTGTAAAATCTGAAAACGATAGAAAAAAGTTTGATTTAAAGTCTGTTTCCATACATGTCTAGTAATCTTATATAATAACACTTGATCAATGACATTAAATTCAAGCAGTTGACCTTCAAAGTACCTATTCAAGCTTGGGTAGAGAGGAAGAATAACCATGTTTATTTTCAAGTTAGCAAGGCATCTGATTGGATTCTAACCAAACAAAGCAATGAGTTCTTCATGAGCATGCAAAACCAACTGAGATATGGACATGTTTGACTGATATCTGGTTATGTGTTAAGTTTGATTCAAATCCGTAAAATAGGCGCTGAGAAATTGAGCGGACACAGAAAAATTACAGACCGACCATCTAACCAACCTATCAACAAACAATTTTCTGTGGAGGGTATAATAATAATGTTTGTTCCACAAACTGAATTATCAAAAAAAAACCACTAAAACTATCGGTACACCATAGAGCATCATAATCATTTTTACAACTAAATGTCTGAACAATGTAAAATTATGTTTAGGTGTTCTTTCAATTTATTAAGACTTATCAATCCATTTTGGTAAACAAATACGTGAAAATAAACTAGTCTTAGCTATGATATTTACCAAACATAAATCATTCCATTTTGTGTTTAAAACTGTCTTGTCTTCCAACACACTTCCACTATGAGCCAGCTGAAATGTTTACAATAAACATGTAGATATTTTTTACAATAAATATGAAGACAGTTCTTACTCTGTATTTCAACACAGAAAATAATATAAATGTATGGCTTTCCATCTAATGTTTAAGAAGTAAACATGTTTCTATATTTTGCTGTTGAATAAAACAAAGACACGAGTTTTGAAGTGTAAAATTAAATATCGAGTGATTTAGCATGTATTATTTGATAAGAACATCGAAACAAACTTCTGTGTTTTTTCTCTTTTCAAACTATGTAAAAACTGTATGTTATTTCGATTCTAACACTGAAATATGAAACAAGTTTTCCATTAAATTAAGTTCTATGAACGAGGGGGTAAATTATAACAGCAGTGTATGTGTTCAATTTTAAAAATATAGATGATGTCACGTAAGGTAAAGAGTAAAAACTCATGTGTCCATGGTAGAATAATCTTTTGTTGGGTTTAACATCGTAGAAACACATTGTATAGGTTATATCACGACTGTCAGTCAACCTAGTCATTGTTCATGGAAAGCCTATATCTCTGGATTTAGCTGTAAATCAACTACGAAGTGCGTACTTTCGTCAGTGATTGACAACTGCCTTACATACAGGGATAGGGCCAATTAATTGCTCTGAACAATTAATTGTCAATTAATTACTGTGTGAAAAACAATGGTAATTGTAATTAATTATTTTATCAAAAAATGGAAAACAATGGTAATTATAATTAATTACTTTGGAAATTTAGGCAATAATTAATTGATTTCAATTATTTTTCAATTACTTCATGATACATTTGCATATGCTTCATTAAATGCGACTTAGTTTCCAAACTGGCCCCCTCTTTTCTGTTTTTTTTTCACACCTTTTACACCTGATGAATGGGTTCTTTACTGTCATAACAATAGTGTTTGTAATATGAAATCTATAGCTAATTGATTGATAACCCTGCATGGTGTTATAGTAAAAGATTAAATTGTCTGACTAGATATTGATAGTTGAGCATTGAGGTGATCATCTTGAAGCCAATGCCCATATTGAGTAAATGTTTCACATTGTTTCTGATGATGTGATGTAAAACATAACTAAGAATTATTGGAAGAAAATAAAGTATCAAGTACATGTATACTGCAAAATGAGTTATCTTATCTTATATTTAGTGTTTTAAAGCAAGGACAATAATTAACAGTGACTTTTTTACCTCTGCATCCTGAGTCCAGGACACATTGAATTTGCTGTTGATGCAAAGTTTCAAAATATAATGTGCATCTTTTGGATGCATACTTTTTCTGAGTATGGATTCCTGTCTGACAGGAATAAGGTAATGCATGTAAATACCAAATTGTGTTCAAGTTATGTCAATCATATTCTAGGTCTGCAAATCTTCTACAGATGGAAATAATAATGTGCGTTACTATAGATAAGCATAAAAAATATTAGGGAAAAAGAAATTTTGATTTATCTCAAACTAAATTAATGGAAATAAACTTATTAAATTTATTTGACAGTTTTGAATAATTTCAGAACCAGAAGCATTGTAATTAATGTAGAAATCAAATTCATTTTTCCTTCATTCCATTGTTAATATACCTTTCATATCACCAAAGCAATATTAAGCCTTGTTACTTGGATTAGTCGGCTAAGTTTTGGGACTCATAGATTTATAGCCCAGCAAGTCCTAGGACCCACACTGATGAGTTGGTAAAGAATCACTGAACTAATACATGTCAGTAACTGGAATTTCATTTTTTGTCTAAATATGTCATTGAAATAATTAATTAATAATTAATTGTTTATGTAAATAATGGTAATTGTAATTAATTATTGTCCTTACTCAGGGTAATTAACAATTAATTATAATTACTTAGGTTAAGAATAATGGTTATTATAATTAATTACTTTGCAAGTAATTGACCCCATCCCTGCTTACATATATTTGTACAGGGGTGGATCCAGGATTTTTTTCGGGGGGGGGGAGGTCCAAACTTTGAACCAAGAACCACATTTTACAAATTTTGAAAATTAATGCGGCATATAAAAACTCAGAATCATTAAATATATGTTAATCACCGTGAAAACTTGCTTCATGCTACTTAAAAACGACCTACAGTCAAGAAATACACTAATGAACGGGTTCATTTCGGAATTCTAGGGGTGGGTCCAGACCCCCTGATATTCCCCTAGAACCGCCTATGTTGTATATTTTTATCTCAGTATGTACACAGGTTCGGACCCCCCTGATCCCTTCCCGCTAGATCGGCCAATGTTGTACTGATAGTATGGTTCGTAAGTTAAGATCGCACCCCTTTGAAATTTCGAACCCTCTAGAAAAAATCATGGATCCGCTCCTCTACTTTTTATACAGAAATTGAAAATATACAATACTTGCCTCATTTCTATGTTTTCTAAGACGTGCAATATCTGCTTCCAGTCGTCTATCTGTTGACTGAGGATTTGACCATACTTGATCTGAAGAGCTACATAAACCACACGTATTCCTCATTAGACAACTTAACAATGTGATGTCGAAATTGTCTGATGATGGTGAGTTATCATTAGGTGGTAGTAGCTGAAGTTGTACAGGAGTAAGTATCTTACTTGAAACTAGTTTTTTGAAATCTCTCTCTCGATCAGGATTGTTATCTAAATACACTTTAAAATCTGGACCAACTTTGTGATCGAAAACCATTCTTAACATTTTTGTCCCCGTTTCAATTAAAAGATATTCATATCTAAAAATGTACTTTTTTCCTGAAATAGATACATGCTTGTTTTGTTATATGTTTAGCCTCTCAGTAAACCAGCTTTCCAGGATATTTGTGGTTACATTTATCAGTAGTTGATAAATGTTCCACAAATATAGTCCGATTTCATTCGGTGAGCCGTGGCAGGTTGGATGAGTTTAATCATAACCATGACAATAGATATAACCAGTAAATACTACACTGAAAGTCAATACAACCTATACTATCTCAAAGTTTAAAGATGCACGATATAGTAAATATACATGTAAATTAGTAAATTTTACCAATTTGCATCACTGGACAGTTAAATGTACGACATCGCAGCAATAACTATACACAAACTCAGACTAATGTGTTCATTGAATAATTTAATATACATGTGACTTCATGCTGCACATAGATTTTGAATTGTACGTTTCCATGATGTCAAAAAAAAAAAAATAAACGGAACCAAGCAAAATTGGAACCCAGGGTAACAAAAGCCATGTATCTCAACCTAAGTGTCTTACCGTCACGAGCAAGGAGTCATTATAATCGACACAGTATTATTGTAATTAAGATCTACTGTTTGGTTAAATAAGTTTTTGTAGGAATGCTCCAAAAATCTATAATATAAAAGTGCAGTCACGGCCCACCAGATAAAATTAGACTATAGTCAATAATTTTACCCTCTATGTAGGGAAATCATTACTAAGTATAATAATTATTAATCTTAAATTCAAAGATTTAACCTGTTAACTGTTGCGACCTGCAATCAAAAACATACGGAATTAAATTTCCCCACTCTACCATCACACTACAAGCTTGTGAAGGTTAAATAGCAAATCAAAAAAGATTATTTACAGAGTACAAAGTATAATTAAACGTCTTAATCAACAAATATCTTGTGTTAAATTGATATTACATATTTATATGAATTTTAATTAGTTCTTTTATTTGTTAGCATTTAATTAAGTTTCAAAACTGCTTAGCTATCACAAAGATTAATTTTTGGCAAACCTGTTTGAAATCAATTTTTTAGGCAAACCAGAAGTCCACATAGAAAACTGATTAATCCAAATGTGAAGCCTCGTTTAATATAGTCTTTATTATTATCATTATTACTTGTTTTAAATCAACTTATATGGCAAACTTGTTCAAGAAAAAAAGTCAATTCAGCGACACAAAAAATTATGAAATGACGCCAATTTAACAAAATGTTGTACATACTATATCACAGTAGACAGTCAACGTAATCACCGTTCCTGGAAAGGCTAAATTCCTAGATTTTATTGATAACCAGTTACTAGGCACATACTTCTGTCAGTGACTGACGACTGCTCTACTTGATTTAGAATCAATGATAGGAGGAAGAATCAATGTTGAAATTATCTTATGACCAAACAACACCAAAGTTTGTCCCACCTGAGAATTGTACTCATGACCCCTAAATCAGTAGACTAGTGTGCTACAGACTGAGTTAGGTGGTCCAGCTTTAGAGAACTTGAACTTTTTAAAATGAGACAAACTTTCTGTTCAAAACTAATCCTTCAGATATCAATAATAACATGTGTACATGTGAGGAAATTAAATGTCATATACATTTCAAGTAAGTTTCAAGTACAGGAAGAAAATATTATTGGTGAACAAGTGTCTTAGAGAATATCAACTATTGTTAAAATTTGAACATTAGCTAAGTGTATACTTAAACTGTCCCAATTTAGGCATATATCATGTACCTCAAGTAAGTAAGGAAATAAAATGAAATCACATTATTGCTGAGGAGAAATTAAGTCGCTTTATAGATGAAAACACTGTAATCACCAAAGCATGTTAATTATTACTAAATTAATGATAGGGTTGTCATTGATATATCGAAAGGCAAGTATTGGTGATATATCGAGTCAGGAGTGTAATAGAAGCCACAAGAATTCCAGTATATATGTACTATACAATGCCCTAATGATGTTATGCAAGATGTTAAAAGTTGTTTCAGACATAAAATAAACTAAAACGAACTGTATTTTCTTGTTCTTAAAACCTAACAGAAAACACGAAATCTAAGAATTATAAAAGAGATAAATACAATGCAGGGTTGATAATAAATGTCACCTTCATTTAGTTTTTAACGTCGTATTCAACACATTTTAAGGACATATATACGACGGCCAGCTTTTCCTACTATAGGTCCCCTGGACCCGCGATCTCCAGATTCGAAGTCAGACATGCTAACCACTATGCCATGGCCGCCGCTTTCATTTAGTTTGCAGCTTTATAAAATGCTAGATTGTATCAAAATTCCAAACTGCGAATCCATATTGGATCGTCTGTCAAGAATTGGTCATACATATATATTGCGATTTCCAATGATGGCTCTAATCCATGAATACACGAAATCTTGTTTATATTTCAATTTGTGTGACCGATAAATGATATATTCATCCGTAAAAAACATACATGAAAATATGTTTACAAAGTCTCAGTGAATTAACATTTGGTCTAACAGCAACCATTAGGAAATAACCTATATGATAATATAACACTCTGTCTTACCTGCTGGTCCTGGGTTAGGTTTAACACCAGCCATAACTAGGAGTATACCAATAAATGATAATGCTCCAAAGTATTTAATCTATCATTGACAAACTATTTACCTGAAAATGGATGTTATAATAAGTAACATAGGTACGTCATGTCACACGATATCTGTACTATGTAACATAGAGACATCATGTCACACGATTTATGTACTATGTAACATAGAGACATCATGTCACACGATTTATGTACTATGTAACATAGATACATCATGTCACACGATATCTGTACTATGTAACATAGAGACAATATGTCACACGATATCTGTACTATGTAACATAGATACATCATGTCACACGATATCTGTACTATGTAACATAGATACATCATGTCACACGATATATGTACTATGTAACATAGAGACAATATGTCACACGATATCTGTACTATGTAACATAGATACATCATGTCACACGATATCTGTACTATGTAACATAGATACATCATGTCACACGATATCTGTACTATGTAACACATATGAAATTTCAACAGAATTTGTTAATTGCCTGGACATTTTAGGCAGTTTGTAAATTGACTAAAATGTCTAGGCAATTTACAAAATGCCTAATAAACAGCTCACTATTTTACACATTGCCTAAAAGTACTTTATGGTCTTGAAGTTTGAGGATTTCATTCCAACTTATCCAAATAGTAATTGAATAGGGTCATTTCTTCCTTGTTTACATAAAAATATTGTCTACGGTAATCTGAATCACTTTCATCAGCCAACGAAAAAAATAACCAATAGAAACAATATTAACATGTGAACTTTTGTATTTTTACGTCCACAGCACATTTTAGTTCCATCTAATTCAGACCTGTTAACTTGACAAAAATTTATTGCGATTTTGTAGCAGTTTAATTATGTGTATTTTGCCTACAGTAATTTTAAGAAATAGTTATGTTATCAATATACAAATGTACCTGTATTATATAAGATTCATATCGTTCAACAGTATCAGTCTTAGGTACTCCTGAAAGATTCTGTGCCAATATCTGAGCTTAGGTCTAGGTAAATCTGGTTTTGTTGAAGTTTTATATTTGAAAGATATAAATAGCAAAAATAGAAAATTTGTGTAATATCCGTCCCGCCCTGCTTAGAATTGCTATTTTATCAAATGTATCTTCTAAACTTAATGTATATTAGTGAAAATACATCAGATAAACACATTTTAACTTCTATATTTTTACAATTTATTCTTCTCCTTCAAAAAGTATCTGTAGTTGACAGTTGAAGTATGTTACATATTTTGACATTAACTTTTCTTGAGTCATTTTTCATTAAAATTAGCTTGTACAAACATTAGTTCTCCTACAACTTTATGTATAAGTCAATAGAATCATTAAGAAAAACCATTTTGAAATTAAAAATATTTAACTGATGTAAAAGTATGTTTTATTTTTCATAAAATATATTTAACTTAAAGTATTTAGGAACAAATAGAAATTAGGGACTTTAGTCAGTTATCTTTCCATGATAAAATCTGAAGCAATCCAATTGGTAAGTAGGTCCTTACAGTTGGAATCCTCGGATTTTATCATTGAATTACTATGTAAGGGTAACAAAATATTTCATCTAATATCTTTCTTGTTAATGAAGATATTGACAGAAGTGATTGTATTTAGATAATTATTTAACATAAAAATTATAAGCTTGAATTTCAAACAAATTAAATGATATGTAAAAAAGTTATTTAAGATTAAATTTGGCAATTTAAAATTGAAAAGTAAGGGTAAAATCCGAGTAATCTAACTAATTAGACCTACCTATTTTAAGAGTATACAAGTGGAAATAAATGACTTAAGTCCCTTATTATTGTCATACAAAAAATCATAATTTTGACAGCATGTGAAAAGACAACACAATCCAGACCTTAATCCCAAATAAAGCAAATAAATTGTTTCAGTAAGTAATAAAACACAAAATGTTTGCATTAAAAACCCAATAGTTAATACTATAATGATTAAGTAACATTTCTGTTGAATGATGCAATATTCTGTAGTGATCAATTATGTAAGATTATGTAATAAGATAATCCGAGGTCTGTCTGATCTGTATGATCGTATCTGTTAATTACATCAATATCACTGTAGGAGTCCAATGAAGGGATGCTTTGTGATTCATTGTCCTAAGTGTCATAAATTACAGTGTGTAATATATGCCATACATTTATTTATCAATACTTAAATGAGTGGGTGTAACATTTTCATAAACTATATATTTGTTAAGTATCAACTCAAGATTAGAGAATATCTCGTGAAGAAAAAATAAGGAGAATGTAAGGTAATTATTTACTGGAATCGATTTTAAACAAATTATTGATAAAATTCAAATTCCAGTGAATTCATTGAACATGCGGAACAGATATGTTTTGAAAAAGCTGTCTGTAAAGATTTTAAGATATAATTTTTCATAATTCTTCAACAACTGTAAAGGACTTGTCTTGTTTTGGGCTTATATTTTGAACAGAAAGGTTATATAAATAGTCATATTAAAGCTAACATTCTTTAGTAAGTATCAAAAGAAATATGTTTATTCATACATAGTTGGCATAAACTATCGACAAATTGTAGGAATAATGCTAAAACACTTGCAAAATAAATTCTTGTTGGAGAATTTATGACAAATATGCTAATTTTGTAATGTCCGTACCATGATAAACGTGCATCTTTAATATGTTTCAATCTTCTTATTGTAAGGTTTACCCTAATGATGTATGGCTCATTTTACTCTTAATATCTATAACTTTGCATTCAGATATTACAATATTTTTTTAGAAAGGGATGGTAAATGAGTTGAAAACTTTTAGATTTGATTTTCTGAAAATTTCCAACTTGCCAATCAACTATCTTAAAGATTTGGACCAAAAGCATTTAAATGTCTTGATTTTTAAATTTCTTTTACTATCATTAATTTTAGATGCATTATTGTAACTGAATTTATAAACTTCTGTTACAAAATAATGCGTAAATAATTGTTTAAAGCTATTTAGTATTTGAGGATTACACAACCTGTAATGTCCGTCCCCAACCAGACCAACTTTTTTTCAAGTCAAATTTTTTGAAAATGGTCGCATATCTTATCTTTTTACTAGTTAATCATTCTTCAGAAAGCATTATTCTACATAAAATTAATTTCAATTACAATAACTTTACTTTTTTTACTTAGATGCTTACAAAAACTGTGCATTAGGCCTACTCCTTTGAAGTTATACACTTTCATAAGAAAATACAGTTGATGATAAATTCAGTTTTTTGCATCTTAAGAGAAAAATACATTATATAAAGGCTACCTGTAATGCCATAAATAGCAGTTGTGGTTAGTGGCAAGTTATACAAATTTAATAAATTCCAAATCCCTTCAAAAAGTTAGGGTTGACTCAGTAAACCATGCACAAGGTCAATTTTTCAATACTAGCCATTATTATTTGGATGAAAGTCATGTTCAACAGTTATTATGCATTTAGATTTATATAATTAGATAAATTCAAATTTATTTTCTTGACATTTCAAGCAATTTGTAAAATAAGCCTTTAAAATTTCAGTAAATTTGTTAAATGCCTTGATATTTTCAGGCATTTTACAAAATGTCTGAATTTTAAGGCATTTTACAAATTGCCTAAATTTACAGATTGCCTATAACATGTACAAAGTACCGATACATAAGTATACAATCTTTAAGTAAAATATCTTGATCAGTATTAAAGATATTCTACCAAAAAAATTCATCCAGATTTAACCCCTATCACAGTATGGTTATTATAGTCCCACTAATTTATTTTATTTATTGGAGTTAACGTCGTATCAACACAACTTAGTTCATTTCACGGCGTCCAGCGCACCTAACCTAGTTTTCCTGGACCATTGTCTATAACCAGTACTCACCTACCCTTCCACAAGGCCGGAAACTTCTCCATATTATCTAATCAATGGAGGAAAATCGACATTATTGTCAAATGTTCATGGAAGGATATAACCTCCAGGGTAGGATTCGAACCCGCAACCCCTTGGGCACGAGTATCCTAATCCCGGCGCGCTACCAACTGCGCTATCGACCTGGGTTTAGTCACACTAAATAATTATAACTTTCAATGGAATAATTTGGATAGTGTGGATATTAGAGTTTCAAAAACTTAAACCTGAAAACCAACGCCGACGCGTAAGAGAAAACAATCGTTCTCATTTTCTTGGAAAAGTCGAGCTAAAAATTACTAAATGTAGATACATGTAATATTTCAATTTCATTAAAAATATGAATACTTACACAACAGTGTTTTTTTTGTAAATCGAATCCATTCTAAATTATTTAGACTCATGTTTTTCACAGATAGTCAATGCTTGTTAGTTGTTACTTTATATATGTACCATAAACCTGCTTAAAGTTTGCACCACTGGAAACAAACCCCAGCTGTGCTTACAATTTATTAAAGGTTTGTGCCACTCATATATATACCACGTGATTCTAGCTTACATTCCGGTCATAAGATGAGGCTCATGATGGGGAATCTTAACGCTATAGACAATACAGGAGTTTAATAAGAATCAAGTTATACACGTATGCAGGGCCGTATCCAGAGGCGTCATTAGTGGGGGCGAGATTGGGTGGGTTCGGAAGTTGTATCCCCTCTCGAAGATGTAGGCAAAGTTTGATTTTATGCATGTAAAATGAGCAAATCTGAGCTCTTTTAAAACACTATTTAAAAGGATAAAATGAACCTTCAACTTGGAAAATAAGGACCTTAGTCAGTTATTTCCCCTTGTAAATCTTCAATTAGGTAGGTCCTATTAGTTGAATTACTCGGAATTTACGCTATTTTTCAATGTCAATTTGCCAAAATTAATCTTGAATAACTTTTTGTAAATCATTCAATTTGTTTGAAATTTAATCTAAGTATTTTTAAGGTAAGGAACTATCTAATTTTCATCACTTCTGGTAATATCTTTATGAAAAAGAATGATATTACAAGAACTTTTTGTTACCCTTACTTATGAATTCAAAACGCGGGTCAATAATTTAGTTGGTAGCGCGACGGGATTTGGAATCTTGTGTCCAAAGGGGGTGCGGGTTCGAATCCCACCCGGGGAGGTTATACCCTTCCATGAAAATTTGACAAAAATGTAGATTTTCCTCCATTAATTAGATAATATGGAGTAATTTCCGGCCTTTATGAAGGGTATGTGAGTACATGTACTAGTTATAGACAATGGTCCAGGAAATCTAGGTTAGGTGCACTGGAGTTGTGTTGACACAGCGTTTAATCCAGTAGGAATAAATAAATAAATAGGACTTCATTAAAAAAATCCGAGAATTCCAACTGTAAGGGATTGCTTTAGATTTTACCAGGGAAAGATTTTTTATAAAGTCCTAATTATCATTACATTATAACGAAATTGTCAGTGTCTGTCCGTACTGATATAGATCGGAATTTTGGCTGAATCCAGTGTTAACTTAAAAACTTGTAATTGCATTTGATACCGCTCCCCGCAAGCGTTGATTGGGTTGTTCGGAAGGGGCATCTCTTCGGACGAAAAATAGGATGACATCAGAGCAAATCTTAGCCCTTCTGGGCAGACTTAAAGAAAAAAAAGAACGCTATACTCGAGTTATCAAATCTCTAATGGGTTCGTTTTTGTTTGTTTATATTTAATTTGTTGGCTTGATAAAACACTAATTTACAAAAAGCACCAGTTTTATCGTATAAAATGCCGAGAACTTTACAAAAAAGTACGCTTGGTTAAAATCAATGAATGCAATTAGAAAATTCGCCGATTTTACATAATAAACCCTTAGGAAAATCAAAAAGAATTCAAGTATTTAAAACTCAAATTGATATAGAAAAAAAGTGATGATATAAAAATTAAGTAAACTTGTTGTAGGTAATGTCACTCTTGAAAAGTTATTTGATATATTAATTCATTTACCATCCTTTCTAAACAAAATCAAATATTGACTGTTTTTTCCAATATTAACAAAATTTGTGAATCATTTTAATGACAAAAAACCATTATGTTGTACTCGGCTTTTCTTGTCTAACTTGCAATGAAACACCGATGTCATCCATGAATAATCTATTAATGTTGTCGGCAAGATCACTCTTTAAAAGTTATTTGACAAGTTAATACCTTCATTTTATATGAAAAAGTTCGAGTGTCATGCCACGCAATTTATGGCCTTTTCAAGACAACTGTCAAAATTTAGGGTCTTAAAGACAGTACCGACTGTGTTAAATTCAACAAGAGTTTGTTTGTTTGTTTTGTTATGTTTAATGTCGTACCAACACATTATATAGGTCATATCACGGCGGTAAGCCAACCTGCTAACAGTTCTTGGAAAGGCTAAATATCTGATTTTAGCTGTTAACTTACTATACGTAACTGACAACTGCATTAGATAATTAGGAATCATTGGTTAGAGGGAGAATGGCGATAGAAAAAATTTCACGACCAAGCTCAACGAAAGTGAGTCCCGCCCGGGAATCGGAACCACGATCCTCGATCAGAAGACTCGGGTGCAACCATCTGAGGAAGCCGGGCGGCTTAGAACATTTATAAGAAAATCGAAAGACAGAAAGACAGAAACATACTAACAAAAATATACACGTAAATTGGTGAGGTTCTTAACTAACTTGTGCAAATATCTCGTTACTTGTTTACATCTGTCTACATCTACATATACTCCATATTAGTCAATTTGGTCACAAAAACTGAGTTAAAAACAACAACAACATAATTAAAAGTAAAATGTTAAAACAATTAAGTAAGGAATAAAATAAAGAGATAAAAAGTAACAGTTACCAGCATATCCTTGACAGTTACTTCCTATACAAAAAGTTTTAAATCAGTGTAAACATAAATAAATGATATTAAATCTCACATTCACTGTTATATTCTCTTCAATGTTCATATCAAAAAATTTTATTCAATTTAAACTGTCTACTTCCTTCACGTATATAATAATAACCTCTAAATTAGACTAACACTTAACTCACTTTTGATATGGTTCCGAGCAACAAAGTAGTTCGGCGTATTTTGTGTTCATACGCCGAACTATTTTGTTTCTCTAAACCATATCATCGATACTTGAAATGAATATATTACTATTTACATTTAACTGTGATATAAATGATGTATCATATTTTCAGAAATTTTAAACCATTAATGCAAATAATACCTATAAACAACATTAAGTATTTGTCCGTAGCCAATTGATGTATTCTACTTGAGGTTTTATATTCCTATTTCAAATATATCATCCCATTCCCAGAAATCTGAGCTTGACAAGAAACAAGATATACTTCACTGCTGGTCCAGGGTTTCAGGATATTCTTGATAGTTATCATAGACAGATTTCACAATTCAGTTTGACCTACAGTGCTTGGTATATATTATATTAAATAGATCTTGAATGAATAAACTAAATCTGGTTTAAAAATCTAATTTCTTGTCATAATGTGATTTATGCTCAAAGGTCCAATAGTCCTTAGGATAAGCAACAAATCTGCAAATTTGGGACACAAAACAAAAGCTGTCAGTAGAGACAGCATGCTCGACTAATTGAGTATGTGTCACATGAGATGTGGTTAATGATAAGGAACATATATATCTTAAAATTTTAAAATGATACCTTAAGAAATAAATAAATTTAAGTTATAAGTATTTCTTTTTTAATTCGGGGGAATATTTTGAAAAAAATGTATATGAAGATATGAAACTAGTCACATGAGATGTGGTTGATAATTTAAACCAATTTAAAATTATAAGTCGGTACCTAAAGAAATAAATGAGTTGAAGTACAGGCAACTATTTTTTAAAGAAAGCTATACGATAAAGGGGATATTATTTTCAAACAAATGTATTTATAGTTATGAATCGTGTCACATAAGATGAGGTTGATAATACGATACATACACATAAAGTTGAAGTCGATACCTAAAGAAATAAAACAGTTACAGTAAAAATAAGTATTTTTCAAGAAAGCTATACGTTCAAGGGGGGGGGATAATTCTGAAAAATATGTTTCCTTTTATTTTGAAAGTGGCATAATTGATTTACACTTATAATTATGTACATGAGTGTTTAACATCAGTTAAAAATTGATTTCTACGTAACTCAGTTGACCTGATTTCTCAAGAGGTTGTTTTGGATGAATATGTTCAATAAATTGATCTATTTGTGCAAAGTTTTAGTTAGAAAGTCGATGACCAGAAGTAATGGCTGCAACACATAATTGAAGTTTTAAATAGATAACTTGAAAAAAAAGACATAACATTAAAAATAATATTTTTAAGGAACATTCTTATTTCAATGGCAAATAATTCCAAAATATTACATTAAGAGTTATGAACCTAGTCACATGATATGTGGTTGACAATAAGGAACATACATTTAAAGTTGATACCTTAAGAAGTAAAACAGTAGCTGAAAAAAAGTTCTAAGTGCAAGAGGAGGAAATTCTGAAAAAAATATTTGTAGTTATGAACCTTTTTTACATGAGATGTAATTGGTAATAAGGAACGTTTGAAGTTGTTACCATAAGAAATTAAAAAGAAAGTTATAATAGAAATATTTTATTGCACAAAAACTAAAATCAAAAATAGGGACGCGCATGCTGATACTGCGGTGAGATGTGAACACCTTAGTTTCCCACATGTGTATGTCTCATGGTGCTTAATGTCTTTGATAGAGGGTTGCTAATGTCTTAAATGAGCAAACTTAAAACTGATATCTCTAAAAGTTAAAGAATAGTTAAGCACAAAGATGTTTGAAGTTAACAAAAAGAATCAAGTAAAAGTAATTCAGAATTAAAATCATTGTCTACAAGATACCCACCAACACATAAACATAGTTTTTGTGTGCAAATAATTTATTGCATTCAAAAAAATAAATTAGGACCTTATTATCTTTGTTCTTAATTGGGTTTAACGCCTTGTCAACAGATTTAATGTCATGTAGCTTTTCTGGACCCTTGTCTATAACCAGTACTCACCTACCCTTTCTAAAGGCCGGAAACTTCTCCATATTTTTAAATAATTGGAGAAAAATTGAAATTATTGTCACATTGTCATGGAAGGGTATAACCTCCTTGGGTGTTGATTCGAACTCGTACTCCTTTTGGGACAAAAAATTCTAAATTTTGACGCGCTAGCAACTGTGCTATCGACACTGGTGTAGAACATTGTTCAATGTAATCATTTCTCAATAATTATTAAGATGAAAATATGTTCCGTGAACCATGATTAATGACGGTATGTTGCTTACAGACCATTCAACTCACGTCTACATAATTTTTGTTTACCAGTGGAGAGCATTTATTTATAAAAACTAGGGATATAAATGTTAACAGTTACATGAGTTAATATAACAATACCAGATCAGGCGGTATTGACCGTTTTTTTATATCCTGAACCGGTTTTTGTTGTTATGTGCATACAGTTTGTTTCCATCAAAAACTGAAATTTAAATTTTTAAATGAATGTTAAAAAGTGTTGAACACTTGAACTAATTTTATTGTCATTTAAAATTAGAGAATAATTATCTTTGAAAATCTGTTTCAAAATATGCATTTCTAACAAATAACCAAAAGCCATTCAAATAATTGGATAAGAGATTTTTTAAAAATACATTTATACGTTTTATGAATGCAACGCACATGTATTAATTTAAGCTTGGTATGTCCACTTACAAAATAACAAAATATTACAATTTATTACAATACTGGTTTTGCATATTACAATACATTGCAATACGGGTTTTAGACTTTCAGAGATTTTGCCGAAAGGCTTAATTTATACCACAAATCAAAAACTATCGACAAATTTGCCTGACCAGTAAAACTTGCGGAGTGATACATGTGTTCTGATTAACTACGAAGTCAATTTCTAGGGGATAAAAAAGTTCCGTCATCTGACTCGATCAGTGACAGGTGTTCACTTATTTTGATACGCGTGTGGAAGATGTGTAATCAAAATAAAGGGTAAAGGAAAAAACGGTACTTCAAGATTGTGTATGGCAAGACTAAAATAAAATCTTTATAACATTTGCCATCAATGCAGGGTAGGATAAACACTTCGCTCGCATTTTTTACTAGATCGATTCGTACTTAAATCTAATGAGTAAGGAGTAATCTTCAGTATGGATTTGTTAGGTTTCAATGTTCAGAAGTCTTTCTATAATTCAATACTCTGATAACCGAATGTATACACCCCTATTAAAAACCTACTTGTCTTCGAATTCAGCCAGTGGGCTGCACATCGCTATTATTTTGAAAATCGCGCGCTAAGTCCTCCTCACAATCTCTTACATGACTTTCCATGTATTAAAAACTTCTGCAAATATTTACTTATTTTTGTTATCTTTATGTATGTGTGTTATATTTATGATTTCCTGTATTATTCTTCATCAACTAGTGATTCGTTTATTTATTGGAGTTAACGCCGTGTCAACACAATTTAGGTCATTTTACGGCGTCCAGCGCGCCTAACCTAGCATTCCTGGACCATTGTCTATAACCAGTACTCACTTACCCTTCCAAAACTTTACTTTAATTAAAACTATTGTCATAAATAAGCTAACTAGAGGAGATGTGGCGGCGTAAACGAACCGAAAAAAACGTGTCGAAAATGATGAATAAGAACAGACTATTGTGTTAACTAAACTATTGTGTAGATAATTACAATAACATACTGTGTTTTTAACATGGTTCAATTTATACGTATATAAAGACATTTGCAATATTTAATTTAAAAACAATAACAAAATAGGTACTCTCGCTAAGCGACATAGCCAGAACCTAAACAAATAGACACAATAGTAAATTAAATTAGTTTTTTGTAGTTCAGCTGTGAATTGATAACCTGACAACGGTAAAACAAAGTTTTCTGCTCTAGCACCTGTATCAAATCTTAATGGATCTGCTGATGCTTGTAGCATAGGATCCTTCTCAGAATGTGCCATTCTAAAATACTGATTTATCAACCATAAACAAATCTACTTTATTATGTGGTGAATAAAATAATTATATGTCGCAACTACCATTTGTAAGATAATAAGGAGAATTTTTAATTTTAATTTAGAAGGTTGAATTGGATATGTAAACTTGTGTAGCCATATTTGTCGGTATGCCATAGACTGTGTCTAATAATTCATTAGCAGTTTTACGCATATCTGTATTTGAAGGGCATTCATCGATGCCAGCAAACATTTCTACTACAATTCTGCGTGAATCAACTACGTGTTCTTGTACTTGATCTTCACCGGTTTTTCAATGAGAAATGGTGAACATACCATTGTATACATTAAATCTAGTACGTAAGTCTTAATCGTTTTCATTGTAGTAGCAATATACATGTCTTCAGGTAATAATAGTTTAACTGTAGGTAATGCATTCCTTCCTTATTTTCAGGTTCCACTATAATGAAATCACCATTAAACATATATGAATGCCCAGCACTTACACATCTAATACTTTCTGGCCTAAATTTACCTTGTGTATCATGAAATACTTCGATAATGTCTTTCTGTGGTGTGGTCACAGTACGATCACCAAATTTGATCTCATCTCATCAAAAAAAACCTGACTTTGTGATTTAATATTCTGTACAAATTGGCAAATATTTAATTAAATAAGATGATTTAGCAGCTCTAGTAGTATTAAAATGTGTCATACTAGCACCCCAATCATAAACATATGTCAAACAATCATTAACATCTGAAGCCAGAGTAACTCCCTCTGATTTAATACCTGGACCCAAGAAATGAATATAAGTCTGTTCAAAATGCATAGTTTTTGACCAACCGTCAGCTTCTGCTCTTACATTTTTGTTGAATGCCAGGACCACTACTGACACACTGACCCAAGCCAAGTTCAGACTGCTGTTCTGATGCAGCATTATCTGGCTCTGCCATAGTTAAAATAAAATACAATAAATTTACAATGAATAACAAAACACGTTCAAGTCTAATCCATAACTCTCTATAGCTGCGCAAATATTTAAGCGAGCTCACACTGTAAATGATAAAATATAACACCAGATATATTTAATGATATATTTATAAGTTGAAAACACTTTATTTCATACATTCTAAGTGTTCTGTTTACTGTAACATCAAGTATAATAATAGATACCAAGTATTTTTTCTTCAGAACGGATGTAAAACAATTAAACCACTTAAACACTTCACTCAACTTTTGGCCCACGTTAAAGGGTCGGTAGCCGTAGCCGCTAAGCCCCCTACGGGTTTCCTAAAAATGACCGAAGGCAACACCGGCGAGCGGTTATTGCTAAGATATTTGCCACAAAGTAGTTTAATGATGGTAAAACAATTCTAATGGCCATTAATTTGTAAAGACAAATTCCGAGGAGAAGTGTCGTTTGTGGTTTACATAATATGTTATTGATAAAAGAAAGACAACTCTTCTCGGAGATTGCCAAATATTACATCTTAAAAACGACTCGATTAAACACACTCATGCGCACCAGGTAACTATGGATAACATAAAGATGCTTGCAAACAAAGTGTAAAGAAGTTGTTGTGCCAAATTTGAACTAAAATTGCCTGAATATTTATTGCAGTTAATAATGTGATCAAATTTAACTAGCCTGGTCGGACTACCTACAATACAAAAACTTCTCCGGACCTAACTTGAACTAGTAAATGTGTGTCAGCTGCACCTTTATGTCCAGCCCTGTTATACATGTATTTCAATTAATGCTTTTTGTTTTTAAATCAAAGATTGCTTTTTCTTTCATGCTTTACGGTGAAATGCTGTGTTATACGATGAAAATAAACGATGAAAATATCGGTTTATATTTTCACTACGGTGAAAATATAAAAAAATGACGGACTATTTTTTCAAGGGAGACAGACAAGCTAGAGCTATTTCAAACATCATATAAGCAAGTTCAATGGTGACAAAATGCATTAGATGATGCTGGAGATGATATAAACAAATCCAACATATCCTGTTGCTAACTAATTTTTAAAACGAAAGTCTACAAATTTAGTCGACACAGCTTCAGTCCAGATTACACGGCAATCACGCGACTGCGTCATGGAGATTTTTTGAACATAATTGGGGTCAAATGCGAGAGTTTCGTGCTTTTAATGAATAGTTTAATACAGGTTTTCATGAGAAAATTCATTACAAATCTTAGAATAACTTACGTCACCATTCAAATCCAGCGAGGAAAAACTCAAACATATCTGAACGTTGACTGTATCAAAGCTGCATCGTGTTCATTGCTATTGGATTCCATTCGTTGATTCATTTGACGAATATCCAGTCATTATACGGTAAATACAAAGGTTGGCTAGTATTAATCCAAGCCAATCTGTGCATAAATTAGATATAATGAACTGGCTTAAAAATCATCGGCTTTCTTGAGTCTTCGCCATTTTGACAAATCAATGACACATCCCTTCAGTGCGTAGATCTAGATTCTATGTGTTTCCTTACATTATCCGTATATCCATATCATAATTGTGAAACATGTACTTTCCAGTCGCTTAATAATATCGTTTAAATCCTTCCGTTTACCGCGTTATATGACATCACAATAAAAACTGTATTGATTTAAAATTCGCGTAGTCCAACTCAGACGTACTGTAAACACACTTACCTTGACATTGACTGTTCATGCAGTACACATTTGTCTCAATCCGCGTAAGGAACACGATTTTCGAGTTTAAAATTGTTTTCCCTCATACTTCTTTACCGCAACAAGCATGGATTTATTAAATTTGGATGGGTAGTGTCTTTAGAAATGAACGATTATATTACAATAAATTATGCACACTGGAACTACTTATTTTCGCTCTATCACATTAAAAATGAGTCATACGGTCTGTCCATGAACTGGCACAGGTAGAATCTAGATGGTCTTGCATCATTTTCAGGTGAACAGCATGAAAGAAACAGAAAATTCGCCGATTTCGGTGTAAGATCGATTTATATTTCACCTTGTGAGCTCAGAAAATGACATTTTCACTCGTGGCTACGCCACTCGTGAAAATATATTTTCTAAGCTCACTCGGTGAAATATAAATCGATCTTACACCAAAATTGGCGAATATCCTCTATTTACTTGATAGTACACAGACGATCATTGTCAATGTATTTTTTTTCTGCACATGGAGTCCATGAAATTGAAAATTGTTACATTATTTTGTGTTCATTATGGCTTTTTTCACATGTTTTACTATAATAACATGAAGATATAAAACTGTTATGTTCTATTATTGGCTTATTAGACCTGCAATACCTTTAAACACAATGAATACACCAGTACTTTCAGTGTTTTGATTTCATATATTTGTGAATCAATTGTTTATGCTGTCATTGCAAGTTTGCTACATTTAAACAAATTATACAAACATACATCAGTATGAAGTAAAAAAAAATTGTACCACTTTAGGATATATACGGAGCCCCTAAAGTGACATGTTGAAAAACTTTTTTTATTATCACAAATATTTCGTTTAAACGTAATATTATTTCGTTAAATCGTAATAACTATTTCGATTTTTCGAAATAATTATTTCGTTTTTTCGAAATAATATTATTTCGTTTTTTCGAAATAATTATTAAGTTTTTTCGAAATAATTATTAAGTTTTTTTTTTTGAAATAATATTACGTTTAAACGAAATAGTTCTGAAAATAAATAAAGTATTTCAAAATGTCACTTTAGGGGCTCCGTAGTTATAATAATTGAAAGAGTTTGATTTTATATTAGTTGCATTTAAGTTTAAGGCATGTATCAATAAAGAATATAGGAGATATAATCGTTGTGCTGCAAAAAGTATATATCCTTTTAAGCCAGAAGCATTTAACCTCAAGTATGAACATGTTCTCAATATGGAGTTATTGGTTTAGAGGACAATATAATGATAGTTCTATGATACATGTAGATATTCACCCGGGTTGTATTAACCTTCAATGAAATTTTACAATAATGTCAATGAGATGTATGGATAACTAATCGGCCTAGAAAAAGGGTGTGTATGTATTTGTAATTGGGCCGACTTGATTTGCCCGGGCAGCTCTAACCGGCGTTCGCCGATTCAGAAACGGCTACCGGCGATTCGCTTTATTTGCTCTGAGATTGAGCCGGGTCTACAACCGGCGCACGCCGAATGCGCTGGTTTCGTTAGAGCAGCTAGCGGCGAGCATGTGACGAATATGGCTAAAAATAGATACAGGTGAAACCATTATTACAAAAATTTACTACGATTATGGACAAAATACTAATTGATGTGTTCAATTAAACTTTCTTACGCGTCATTTGTGTAAGAGTTATATTACAAGTACACATTTTCCTCGCCAGACACGAATTTAAAACTTTAAATACTGATATGGATTTGTTTACACACACTACTTGAAATGCGACCCTCTGCAACAGTAACCAGTAAGCCGAATCGCTTGATTCATATGTCACACCGGGCGAGCCGATCGGCGATAGGCTTACGCCGGTTCGTGAGCCGCCCGGGCAAATCAAGTCGGCCCAGTGTCAAGGATCCAGGAAAATAAAGTTGATGAGCGGAGCAATTCTTTGCTCTTCAATTTTGGAGGAAACTATCAATATTCAGTGAAATTACTGTGTTTGGACATGGTTTTAAAACCAAACAAAAAGTACAGTCAATTCGCATTATCTCGACTACGCTTGAGTCGACATTTCGTTGTCTCGATTGAAAATCGAAAGTCCCGATTTTTTCTGCTTTTATCTATATGAAAAATGCATGTTTATCTCGATCTTTTTCTCTCGACTTTTTCCATATCTCGATCAAAACGGATACGGACCAAAACGTTTGTATTACTCTATAATCATAATGTTTAACTCGACTAGTCAAAGATGTCATCGGCAATCTGACGAGGTGCGAAAAACAACACGCGCTAATCAATTAGCGATCACTCTGTGAAAATGATACATAGGGGTCAATTTTAATCAACATGTCATTTAACAATAGTGAATTAACAAAGTGACAGCTTTTTGATTGACAGGTGTCACAATTAAATTAATTGAGCATCGTGAACTCTTTACTTGTTACATACGTTTTTTATGAAAAATATGTATTAAAATAAAATATTAAAAGAAAACGAAACATCTTTTATATTCCTATATTTATTTAATTTCATTTTTTAGTTGATCGATATGTTTATACTCAATTTTAAAGCATACTCTTAATAACTAAAATTAATCACTCCACGCGCTTCAGAAAAATGCCGGTCGGACAAAAAGTTGTTTATATATGTTACTACTCAATTTAACTTAGTGATCTTCTTTGTGTGTCGTTAGCAAGACGCGGCAATGATAGGTTGCTGAAAATCTAAGAAAAGCCGACATTGCGTGAGTTGTATGGCGAGCAATGACGTCACAACACACATACACACACCCAGGCTTAAATATTTAATATAAACTTGTTGACTGGCTACAAATTGTCAAAAAAATAAACGCTCGATAAGTTTGCTTTATCGAGATATATTCTGTGTAAAATTAGAAATCAGAAGTAGATTTTCGGAAAATACGCGAATTGTTTTTATAACTCGTCGAGACGAAACAGCGTCAGTGTGAACATACGACACAACAACTTGGAGTACATTTGTGATATAAATAGTAAAACCCTATTTACAGTTGCAATTAAGCAATTGTTTTAAACTACACGCTCTGAACAGGTAAAAGGTGCTACTCAAGACCTCAAACTTACCTCCCTTCGTAAGTTTTGTTTATCTCGACTATTCGTTATCTCGATTATTTTTCAACAGTCCCAACTAAGTCGAGCTAACGAGAAATGACTGTATTGCATTATAAGCTCAGTCACATTAGTTGGATAAGCGCCACTCCATTTGTATCATTTTCTCTATTCCAATTGTAACAATTTCTCTACTCAAGTTGTGACACCCCGTTAAAAAAACAGGCCGATGGCTAAAAAATCACAAATTCAGATATTAACATTTTCTGAATCTGGAACTTTTCAAACATTAGTTGCGAAAATTTCAGATGATTTAGTTAAAAGGCTATAGGTTCTTAAGAATGCGCAAACTATTTTAGGGCATCCGGGACAAATCAGTTTTCATGAATACTACATATAAAAAACTAGACATATAAGATGTGAATTTCCTTTCAATCAACATTTACATAATAATTAAGACAAAAAGACAAATAAACATTTTGTTTTCAGATATGCAAAGTTTTTATTTTCTTCACCGCACTTTTTAATCATTCTTTATCCTATTTTTAGCATTAGATCCGTTGCTTTTGTAGTATTAACTCAACATTATTTTTAGCATTATCTGCACTCCATTTAAAATGGTAGCTCCGCTCCATTCCCAAGTAAAGTATACTTATGTTATACGCAGATTGAAACAAGGAAATTAATATCGATATTGTTTTCAATTTCATCGTTAATATCTTGATATACACAATGCCTTGATACTTAAAACCTAAGACTGTTGACGTACATTTTAATGACTGCATCCTATTTCTAATGATTTAAGTACCATGATGTGTCCATCTAAATACTTGTGAATAATGTCCTTGTTTTAATTTTGTAAATAGGAAAAGATTCAATGTTCTGTCTGGGATAGTCAAGGTTAAGCCATGACCTTACCGATTGTCATCTTAAAGCAACTTGCTCATGAAGATGATCATTATTTTTGGTACTTTCAAGTTACATATCAGGCTCTGTAATTGTGTAAAAATATTGAATAACCTTAAAATATTAACTGTATGTTAATCTACAGCAATGTTATTATTAAGTTGAATGTTAAATACCATAGTTGAGGACGAAACTTAATCTGGATAAAGGTAGATTTAAGCATTGAAAAATGCTTGACTTTATAGGTCAATCGTCAAAGAGGAGCAAACGGGCACCATAGCTTATATCGCAATTCTGCAGTTATTTTATCTAAATAACCTTATGTGTTATGATCATTAAGAAGTTTAGAGATTTCATATAAATGAAACATGAAACTTAATTACCCTCCAGTGTATACCTGGTCAACACTAATGACTCAATCTTAACTCAAATCTGGTATTTAGAAAACATTTTATTCTAGATGGAAAGTAAAGAAGTAAAGGTAAGATAACTCTTGTATAAATGGAATACAAAAAAATATTTGACAACCATGAAAAGAATAAACGAAAATAACTGAAACATCACCTTTCATAAATTCATATCAAGTTCGGATTTTATAGCCAACAGCGTTACTGCTTTTTTTCTTCAGACATTCGATAGATAAGTAGAAAGATGGCTCTTTATTGTTCAAAATATTGTAAATGCTAGAATTATTATTCATGGAATGAATAGACCGATAAAGAAAGTTAAGAAGCGTTTATTGTGATTTGTCTGGGCAAGACATAGTTTAAGGTGGGTCGGTACCTTACTCGGAGGGAAAAACGAAAAAAATATTTTGTTCACCGATTATAATAAAAGTTGGCAGGCAGATACCTTCATGCTTCTTGCTTGTTTTTCTGGTAACCTTAGCGACGTTGTCGTTTTTTCACGACGTCATGGGCGTCACAATGGTTCGCGCTAAAAATAGGCGTGCAAGTACATTAAACCCACGTATTTGAGATATTGAATGTCCGAGGTCAATGATTATTATACCGAAATGTTTCTGAACTATTGTTGTATACAATCATTTTGTTCCGATTATCCAAATAACACGTCAGTCGTAAAGATTGTACATTTCATCACTGAATTTAGGATGTTCACGTCTAAAAGTTTTCACTACTTGCCGAGTTATAATGGTTATTTTCAAATTAACGCAGAACGGTGGTCAAATTCTTATCGCGATTTTTGAAATCTACGCACTTTTTGTGTCATTTTAATGAAATAAAAACGGAAAGTGAACGTTCTCAGTTTTTCACAATATCGCGTTCAAAGTAAAATTACCTTAATTACAACGATGTTAATATAACGTTACGCTGACGTTGTGATTAAAGCATTTGTTGTAAAAATAAGTAGAAGCGGAATTTTACTGATTTATGTTCAATTAATTTTGAACAGGTCAGATGCTGAGTGTCACAAAAAATTAATTAAGAACTGGAAAGAGACTTCAAAATTGAATTTACAAGAAAATTACATACATAACCCAAAATCACAACGTCAGCGCAACGTAATATTAACGTCGTTGTTTTGAAGGGAATTTTACTTTGAATGCGATATTGTGAAAAACTGAGAACGTTCACTTTCCTTTTTTATTTCATCAAAATGACACAAAAAGTGTGTAGTTTTCAAAAATCGCGATAAGAATTTGACCACAGTTCTGCTTTAATTTGAAAATAAACGTTATAACTCGGCAATTGGTGAAAACTTTTAGATGTGAAAACCCTACATTTAGCGATGAAATGTACAATCTTTACGACTGACGTGATATTTAGATAATCGGAACAAAATATTTGTATGCAACAACATTTCAGAAACATTTTGGTATAATTATCTTTGTCCTCGGACATTCAATACTTTAAATATATGGGTTTAATGTACTTGCATGCCTGTTTTTAGCGCGAACCATTGTGACGTCCGTGACTTCGTGAAAAAAACCGACAACGTCGCTAAGGTTACCAGAAAAATAAACAAGAAGCATGAAGGTATCTGCCTGCCAACTTTTATCATAATCGGTGAACATAATATTTTTTTCGTTTTTCACTCCGAGTAAGGTACCGACCCACCTTAAATTTCAGATGTCTGTAAGGAGTAAACAAATTTAGAAATTATTGACCCTGATCAAAATATTGTTATTGCGATCTTTTTGAATTGGTTTTCTCATGTACTTTATATACTGAGTGACTTTTTCGGATTCAGTAACTTAAAAAATCGGCAAGGGTTTACATTATGGTAAATGTATTTGTTCTGAAGTCCCGAGCAAATAAAAATGTTCACATAATATCTGAGGGAAATAAAAACTTGAACAGTGCTACTATATACTATTTAAAGTAATTTAAAGTTAAGAATCATCTAAAATGAAACAATAGAAATCATAAGTATATTATTATCTGTACAGCCAAGGACCCTACTTGTATGTTTATATTGGGTCGTTGGTATAGCCAAATAACGTTATTAATGTCCCAGTGGTAGAATGATTCAAGCTATGGCTGTAACCTGCATCTAGCCTTAATCTTTCACGACTAACATACATTTGTTAAGTAAGTTCATGAATATTTCAACCATTTTCGTCAATTTTTTTATATAAATGGATTTATAATGTGTTGCACTCCTTTAGGAATAAAAGTATTTTTCTAGGAAAATGTCTCATTTTCAAGGAGACGCACATGATCCTATCCTTTTGGGACGTAAATATCTTTTCTTTTAAACAGTCAACTTAATTTTTCCTGTTATTTCAAACTGTCATACAAGTCACGTTTACGGAAAGTTAAAGTTATATACATGAACAGATAGCAATAGTTTCAGTTTGATATTGAATGATACTGATCAATTAGATTTCTCAAAATGTTGAAACAAGGATGCAACCCTCAGATTAAGTCTTCCTGGTCCCCCAGTACTAAGCTGGTAGGATAAAGTTTTATGTTCAAGGAAACAATGGGGTAGGTTTTAGATGGGATTTGAACTAAACTGCATAGCTGGCTATCCAATGATTACCAGTCCATTGATCTATAAGTCATGTTGTAGCTCTTTAATAGTATCTATTTTGCGCCTTTTTCTTTAATGATTGTCAAATTTACATTGAAGGATATAGCCTCCCCTGTTGGTATTCAAACTCGTACCTCCCTTGAGACACTGTATTCGAAATCCCGGTGAGCTACTAAGTTTGTAACAAAATTGATTTATGAATGTGTAAAACATTACTAGTTTTGCTTTTTTTGTCTACTTCCTGAATACTTATATGTTTTGGTACTGGCTCAATCATTAAATTTTGGTTATTTTCTATATGTTGAAATGGCCAATCAAGTCTTTAATTGAGTTTCATGGTTTGTAAAAACTAGAAAAATCGTGGAAATTTAGAAAACATCATGCAAAAAGTTTGTAATGGAAAAAATATTTTTTGTATATTTTGACCCATAAAAATGAATGAAAAAGATGAATTCAATCATAAATAGCAACTTTAAATGTTGGGTATGAGATGCACTCTTGGGTATGTAAATTTGGCTACTACATGTACACCTTCACAAAAATATAATTGTAATATATTACTCATTTTTGGTTCAGTATGTGTTTCTTTTTATCGTGGGTTTTAGAATAAATATTGTCTATATGGCTGTGAAAGGATTTTATCAATAAAATCACGATCTTTTACATTTATCAATATCAGAACGCTGCATACTACTTTCAAAATGATTCTTGAGTTTTAGAAAGGTTGATATTTAGGTTGAATATCATTGTGTCGTTACCAGCATATTCAAATATTTGTTAACTTTATATTTATTAAAGGGATATACTGGCAAATGACTGTGCCAAACGTAAAAAACTAAGTTTAGTCTTTAAAGTCAAACCTTGACCCTTCAATCAGTAGACATCAGTGCTACCAACAGCTAGTTATGTTAATTGCCTTAAATACAGATCTATTCCTGATTTTAAATACACACATTGACATTGTAATTTATATTTATGAACTCATAACTATGTAATAAGTTCACGTTTATCAAATAAAATTATGTTCAGTTCTGTTGGGTTGATTTCAGTAAACAAGATACTTCAATGTCTTGAACAAAAACGTCTGTGTCCTTTAGACAAATGGTGACTACAGTAAAGTCACACCTTACAACCCATCCGAATAAAAGACATCCTTCAAATAAGAGGAAGTTTTTTTTAAATAACAGAAATATTTTCTCTATATTTCAATGGTCGCATGGTCTGATAAAATGACTGTCTCACTATTCCGTAATACCATCACTATTTTAGAACCAATCAATCTAAATGTTCTAATTTCAGGTCTAATATTAGGACCAGTATAAACCAGTCATTAACACGTTGTGCATGACAACTTATTAGTGAGTATATACAAATAAATTGATTTTTATTATATATACATAATTGGTATGATCAGAGCTGCAGATAGTATACGAGTACTCGGATATTCGCTATCCCGACCAGAAAATCGAGCACGAATATTTGTCGTGTCCAAAATCGTTGGATTGCAATCTATTTTTTTTGGAAAAAAGAACATTTTCAGCTTAATTACTACTGAAAACGAGTCGCACTTCTAATATGAACTTAAATTTATGTAGGGACTGAACAATCTTGTGTCAAAATTTGATTGATACACATTTAAACAAAAATGTTATCACTGAAAACGCCCATAGAAAATGTCTGGTATTAGACATGTTGTACATGGTTTTCCTTACAGTAAAAACTCCTGTAATTCTTCCCTAACTCTTTTTTAACATGAATTCTGTATGCGTTTCCATTAACAAGTGATTCGTGGTTTGATTCGTAAATTGTAACACATAAATTGTGGTTGGGATCGGATCACCACTTGCCTAACGATCCACAGCCCTAGGTATGATCATATACCTATCCCTATTAAGACCACTTTTTGTCAAAACACCAGGTGGTCATACTACCAGAATTTAACTGTATTTTCATTGTTCTTTTCTCAGACAATATATTCTTGTAACATTGGCTACCATTACAAGAATGAAAATATGAAGAATTTAAATGAATTAGTAGAAATATTACAATACAAAGTTTAACATTTTATTGATATTGAATATTGATATATGATATTGAATCAATTTGGACGTAGTCAGTTAGTTTGAAGTTTGATATAGTACTGATTTCATCATTGTGGATGCTTGACTGTTTCCTTGAAGAAAAATGATAAAATGTATAACAAAAAAGTTATAACAAAATCTGTCAATATTAGAGCGGTGGATCAATGAGCCAGTGGCGAGCTGATCTGAACCACAATTTATGTGTAATGATTCACAAATCAAACCACGAATCACTTATTGGTGAAAAAGCATACAGGAAATAATAAATATAAGACACACATATATTATATAGAGATAGCAAAAATAAGTTGAGAATTACAAAAGCTTTTAATTCATGGAAAGTCATGTAAGAGATTGCAAAT
Organism: Mactra quadrangularis; assembly: GCA_025267735.1. Taxonomy (NCBI): domain Eukaryota; kingdom Metazoa; phylum Mollusca; class Bivalvia; order Venerida; family Mactridae; genus Mactra; species Mactra quadrangularis. The sequence continues at coordinate 29,304,649 of CM046295.1, read as the reverse complement.
AGGACTTTGCGCCCGTTTTTCAAAATTATAGTGGTGCACAAATTATGTTAAATTTTGTTTTTAATTGTAGTGCAGCTCATTTTTGGTGGTAATTAAGCTGAAAAGTTTCTTTCATTTTTTTGTAAAAAAACATCGCAATCAGAAGAAGTGCCGAATATTTAAACTCAATTTTCTAGTTAGAATCCCGAACTTTCAAATTAATCGGATACTGGCAACAGCCCTAGTCAATATCTATCATTGCGTGTTTCAAGGGATGTAACAGTTATACCAATTAATATTGCAATACCAACTCTGACAGTTTTGAAAGAGATTATTTTATCTTTAAATGGATTTGTGGGCAAAATTTTTAGTTCCAATTTTTCTGGTTCTGCATTATTTTTTTTAAAATTGTGATTGAAACAGACAAAGTGATGTATTACTTGGGAAAATATTTCTATATTCTCTTTATATTTGGGGTGTTTCCTAACTAGACCCACGTGGGCCAAGTTAGCTAAGAATAGATTAGTGTAAAATATGCATTTACTGTGATGTGAAGATACTTGAACTTGTTATTGTGCAACATTAGTATAATTCTATTAAAAAGATATCCTAACTGCCTAAGAATGTTGTAAAGACAAGAAGCGACCAATGAAAATGTTTCATTTCAGCAAGCATGACATATAACAAATCGTTAAATATCTTGGTGATTCCCTCAGTATCCTACTTTGGTTTTCAACAATCGGTATGCCACGTTTTAATTTGTTCAGTTGAATGTTATAAGGAACAGATGTTATTAGTAAGTGAATTCTTACGTTCTTAATACTGTTTTAAAGACTAAACTTGGTTCTATACTTTTGGCACAGTCAATTGCCTGTATATCCCTTTAGCCGGTTTTTGTATTTATGTGACGTACTGATAGTTTTTATCAGAACCTGAAATTGAAATGTTTGAATAATTGTTAAAGTATGATAAAAACATGAAATAATCTTATTAGGATATCATATGTTAAACATTTAGTCAAAATGATTTCTTCAGAATATTTCTTCTTGGATGTCCAATCCAAGTATGCATTTTACATGTCTATGCAAAGAGCAATATATAAAAAGATCTAGATCTACTCTTTGTGCCCATAAAATGATACTAAATATTGTCGTATCATAAAGTTTACTAATTTTTAAGAATTTTCTTGACCTTCCAAAAAAGGGCATTTTTAACCGTAGCTTACGGCTCTAAAACCGACGAATTATTGCTGACTCTGTAGAAGAGTAATCCAAAGCCAAACAGAACCATAGAGTCTGCTTCAAACTTCTCATTAAAGTATGGTCCAACAGAAGGAATTGTCTATTAGGGCAAAGACGGATCAACAAATCCACTTGTCCACTCGTTATTATGAGTAGAAATTGACTCAGGACGAGTTGATCTTCTGGAAGAACTTGTCCTGCAGGAACACTGACACGTTTAGCAGCAAAATTTTAAATTTTAATTTTTCAACTCATATAAAACAGAACTGTCACTGTCAGGCAATGATGTATCACATGAAATGATAAAATAAGATAATATTATTAAAATAATATATTCAGAATCACTGTATTACAAATTCCATGTAATGCCTCAGTCCCATAAAAGTGTGGCTTGTTACGTACCTGTACGTGCAGACAGTCGTAGGCCGTGGAAAGCCTTGCGTATCAAGGTGACGGTACGCATATGGTACAAAACAACACACCCCTATGAAGCCGTTGTTGGAAGTTATGCATGTTTAATCCATACTCGGCCACGATTCAAGATCTCGGTTCAAGATTTGACTTAGAAACTGATACGTGTATCCTGGACTCATCTCATGGACCCTGGTAATAATGTAACAGTCCGTATAAGGGTACGCAAGACTTCGTACAGGTCCTTGCGGAGCTTGATTGACGGCGCCCGTACGGTGCCATCACGGCTATTTTTATGTTTATGGGACTGTAGCTTTAGTTACTGATTCATTCAAGTTAACAATTTCCTTTTGTGATGTACAGGACGAGTGAAAATTCTAAATTGCTTGTCCTGCAGGACGAGTTGCTTCCAGAAAATTTGTCCAGGCCTAGGCAAAGATGACTATCTATGTTGTATAGATATACGCACCTCAAAACGTTGACTAATTCAATGACAATCCTTCACATGTCAAGAGTGTAATGTATCTAACTTAGTACAATCTGATCAAGCATCAGTCACTTGAATATAACTATCGACGTGGACATTAATTTATCAAAACTGTCATTATGATTTAAGTAGTTTTGAAGTAAACAATTTTGATTCTTAAGTTAAAGTCATTATAGTACTTGAGTTACATCCGTGTTACAATCTTTGGAGGAACTAAATGGGTCCGTATCAGTCAATATCAAACTGAAACTATTGTTATCATAATGGTATAGTCGAGTCTGCCAAATGTGATCCTCGAACAGACTTGCAAAAAATGTCAAAAACAAGTCTTAAATTACAGATCCAAAGTTTGAATGGGGTTCGATTAGTTGCACCTAAATGATGAAGTCAATATGACCATTAACCCATATGTCACTTTTATAGCGTCTTTACTTCATGACTATCTTATTTTAGGTTGTCAAAAAAATTAATAACAATTTTAATTCAGGTATTTTTCATAGCATTAATTTCAGTTTTCACGACAAACTTTCATCCACATCGGACATTTCATCTAGCAAAATGAAATATTTTACCAGACCAAATGAAAGTTTACTGGACAAAAATAAACATGAGCAATAATGTAAAAAAATGCAGTCCTTTTTTGTTTTGCATCACACATCCTAAAATTATATAAATAATGTAACATCAAATAACTAATTTTTATTGAATATGGAAATTGGTGAATGTAAAAAGTGGGTAGACCTTAAAACAACCCATTTTCTAAACGTTACTGAACCAACAACTATTTGAAGGACTTGGTCCATAGTCCACTGGCTAAATTCGAAGACTAGTAAACCCTGGGGAGTAATGCCTCAGTCCCATAAAATTGTGGCTTGTTGTGGACCCGTACGTGCAGACAGCCGTAGGCCGTGGGAAGCCTTGCATATTAAGGTGACGGTACACACATGGCACGAAACACCTCACCCGTACGGAGCCGTAGCTGGAAGATATGCAAGTTTAATCCATACTCGGCAATGATTTTGTTCACGATTTGACTTAGAAACTGATACGCGTATCATGGGTTCATCTCAAGGACCCTGGTGAAAAACGTAACAGTCCGCACGGGTACGCAAGAGTTCGTACAGATCCTTGCGGAGCTTGATTGCACGGCGCCCTCACGGCTATTTTTATAATCATGGGACTGTGGCAAAAATATGGTAAAACCATATTGCAATATATTGCAGTATCCAAAACCAGTATTGCAATTTATTGCTATACTTATCGATTTAGTTAGTGGACATACCAAGCTTGAATTAATGCATGTGCGTTGCATTCATAAAACGTGTAAGTGTATTTTCAAATGATCTGTTATCCAAACATTTGAATGACTTTTGATTATTTGTAAGCAAAATGCATATTTTGAAACAGATTTTCAAAGAGAATTATTCTCTAATTTTAAATTACAATAAAATTATTTTAAGTGTTCAAAACATTTTAACATTCATTCAAAACTTAAATTTCAGATTCTGATGAAAACAAACAGTATGCACATAACAACAAAAACCGGTTTAGGATAAAACAAACCAGTTAAAACCATTGTAATATTAACCAATATATCTGTATACCATTACACTCTTAGTTTTTAAAATAAATGCTCTCCACTTGTAAACAATGATCATGTTGACGCAAGTTTAGCGAGTCTTTATGTAACATGCCGTCATTAAACATGATTCACGGAACATATTTTCATTTTTTTATATTCATGAAACATAATTACACTGTATAAGGTCCTAAACCCAGGTCGATAGCACAGTTGGTAGTGAGCCAGCCTCAGCGAGGATTTGGAATCTCATGTCCCGAAGAAGGTACGGGTTTAAATCCCACCCGGGAGGTTATACCCTTCCATTGAAATGTGACAATAATATCAATTTTCCTCCATTGATTAGATAATATAGAAAAGGGTCCAGGAAAGCTAGGTTAGGTGTGCTGGACGCCGTAAAATGACATAAATTGTGTTGAAACAGTGTTAAACCAAGTTAAAAACAAAAACAATAAGGTCCTAATTTATTTTTATGAATGTAATAAATTATTTGATTCCCTCTTTTTACTTATAAATCGAGGAATGCCCGAAAGACTGTAGTAGGTGCATGCATAAAAGAGCGAGTTACTACAGTCTTGCGGGTAACCCTCGAAATGTTTATTATCATATTTTTTTACTCGAGCACCCGGAATAATCTTTTTTTCTTTTATATGTTTTCTTTATATGTTGGATGCAACAATGCTTTCAGTGTCAATGCATAGTTTGTTTTGAAATCAAATTAATGGCTTATAGTATTTTAAAACTGATCAAAGTCGTTTACCTGGGCTACTGATACTCTGCACTTGTAGCATCAGATGGGGTGTATTTTAATTCAGCTGATTTATAGAGTAAAATGTATTGGAAGTCCGAAACACAGTCGCATATGACAAAATTTAATAGCCCTTAAAAAAGATGGTCACTACCACAGTCTAGACTGTACATGTTTTAGTAATTTTATTAGCTGAAGTACAATAATTTCTTTTTATAATGCTACGTTACCTTACTGTTTTACACTTGATTGTGCAGCCATTACTTCTAGTCATCGGACTTTATAACTTAAACTTTGCACAAATAGCTTAAGAGCCAAGATCAATTTATTGAACATATTCATCCGAAACAACCTCTTGAGAAATCAGGTCAATTGGTTTACGTGGAAATCTATTTGCAACTGTTGTTATCCACTCATGTACATAATTATAAGTGTGTATCAAGTATGGCTCTTTCAAAATAAAAGGAAACGCTGACATTTTCCAAGAAAAGTGATTTTCATCGCAAAAGGAGTGCGTCACATTACATGTATATATCTAAGTATTTAAAGATTTGAAGTAGGCAGTTGAAATATTTATGAACTTAATCAATAAAAGTACATGTGTGTTAGACGCACCAGATTCACAGCCAGATGCGCTACCTACCGAGATTTCATGCAGGTTACAGTCATAGCTTGATTCACCTTACATCTGGGAAGTTAAACAATGTTTTTATCTTAAGCCTCAGTCCCATGAAATCGTGGCTTGTTACGGACCCGTACGTGCAAACAGCCGTAGGCCGTGGGTAGCCTTGCGTTTGTACGGTCTCTCTACGGGTTTGTGGTCACATAAATTTCAGAACCGTGCGGCCAATCGTAAGAGCGGCAGTACGGACATCGTACGGGCATCGTACGGGATATCTACGGATGTAGAAGACTCCCATGCGGCCCCCGCAGAGCCTATTGGCGTATTCATTTTGTCTGATTAGATGATGACGTAAAGCCTTTTAAGAAAACCAAGAGAATCGGAATACATATCGTATGACCCGTACGAATGCCGCACGGGATCCGTACGTCACTCGTAACAAACCGTACGACTGAAAGCGATTTCATTATAGGCCGTAAGCCGTAAGATCGCAAGGATGTGGTCACAATAGCGGAATAATGTTGTTTACGGTCATGTAAGTGTTAGAATCGTAGATGACCGTGCGGGCTGTCGTGCGGGTAACGTACGGGTCTGTAAGAAGAATTGAAATAAAAACGAGTCGAAAAGACCCATGTCTGGAAGATGTGTATGCACATCTTCCAGACACGATCACACACGACACTTACCCGTAGATAGTGCCGTAAACAATCAAACGGAGATCTTGCGGGCTACTTGCGGGGTACGAACGACACATTAGTGCAACAAAGGCCCATCAATTTCGTAGGTTTCATGATTGAAAAAAAATATTGTTGACTAGTTGAGTTAAAAATGACACGAATACGTACTCTACGCTTGTTTGTATTGTTGAATGTTCAAATGGGAAAATTTGAGGAAAAATAGAGCAGTTCTATCTTGTCTGATTAGGTGGCGATTCCTGTATAACTTGTGTTTAAGGTTCTGTCTCTCAAGTTGCACGTTCTATTGAGTAGAAGACTCAGTAATTGCCGTTTTTGCCGCTCGCCCTCCCTTTCTTTGGCCTCATGTATAATTATAAACGACTCTACAACTTTAACCTTTCTAAAAGCAATAATAGAAACTTGACGATTTTCTCATTTATGTCAGCAAATGGCATAGAACCGGTTTAATGCTATTTTTCATACAGGGCGAAACAGAAGTTGCGCATCGTCCATGTCTCAATACATCATAACCATGAAAAGTGATCAAAGCTCATCCCTGTCAAAAATAATGCGTGAAATCCCTTCATCTAACTCCAATTTACTGTCTTAAAGCTTGACTCGCAGATGACAGACCCAACTTTTTCTTATTATAGTATTTATAGATAAATTTGGGTCTGTCACCTGATGTTTGACTACCTTAAGGTCAGATATTGTAAACTAATAAACTATTGATTTACGCGTTTGGTTAACCAAACTTCACACCGTTGTACTGAATCTTACTGCGTATGTATGTTGGATGTCTATGTCCACGACACTTCATAATGGGTTTCAAAATATATCGCATACTAAGACCTGAATTGATTACACAATCCATGTCAATAAAAATACGATATATAAAAGGCGTTTATATCTTTTTAAAGCAAAATTTTTAATGACATCTTTAACACAACGTTGTAGTTTATAACTTTATAAACCTATCTTTACGTGTTCTGTCTTTTGATTTACAAGTAGTATAATCAGACATTTCTTTGATTTCAATGTCATTTTTGGCTAGTTAATTCCAAATATTATTGAATTATGTAGAATTGTGTATACCTTTTGAATATCATAATTATCATAGTTAAGTTTATTATCCTTCTGACTTTGAACTGCAAAATTATGTGTCAAAAACACAATGTGTACATTTTTGTCGATTAAGAAAGCATCATAATGATCCCGAACTTTTCATTTCTCGCTCAAAAGTCCCTGCGGTAAATGAAGTTAAATTTTTAGGCGTTACATTTGATAAAAACTCTTTTATACCACCATTAAAGTCTCTAAAAACAAAATGTATTAAAGCTTTAAATTTACTTAGATTACTTTCACATACTGATTGGGGATCTGATACCCAAACATTACTTAAATTATACAGAAGTCTTGTTCGTTCAAAACTAGATTATGGGTCAATTGTGTATGGATCAGCACATAAGCCGTACTTTCAAATGCTTGATACAATACATAACCAGGGCTTACGTTTTGCTCGCCTTTAAAACTTCACCTGTTGAAAGTCTTTATGTTGAAGCTAACGAGCCATCATTAAAATTACGTCGACTAAATAATCTTTAAACCTTTAACCAGATATCAAATTACCAAGCAGTGACTTAAAATGTTCAATCAACTCGTTAATTAAGTCAAAATGGCAATCAATGTGGAACAAAAGTATTTTAATAATGTACATGACATAAAGCCAACCCTTGATTCATTTTCGTCAATAATATTTTCTAATCGCCGAGATCAAATAGTGATTACGCGATGTAGAATTGGTCATACTAGATTAAGACATTCATACCTTTTCAAAAGAGAGAAAGCACCTAAATGTATAACACGTGACGAGCATTTCAATGTAAACACGTTCCCCCTGACTGTCAGGACCTTAAATACATCCGTGACAAACATTTTAAAGTTTACTCACTTAAAGAACTTTTTGAGTCTGTACCATCATATGTGATACTTAACTTTTTGAAAGAAATACATGTATATATTAAGATATAGAGCTTGACATCATTAATATCGATTGAATTAATAGTATCATTTATTGCTTTGGTGCGATATGACCTTTTTGTGTTGGTGCGCCGTAAAACCCAAACAAACAAACAAACAAAGTTTATGGGTAATATTTTGTAAACGTACAGTTATCTATTTGTTAAATAATTTTGGAAGAGATACGTTTTAAAAAGTTATTTACTTTTGTTTATTATTTTCATAAATTTTATAAAATATATTATGATTGTTCAGCACAAAATAAAATAACTAAATTTATCAGACATTTTTTAAACACACGAGATCACACGCACCCCGCATTTTAATGGTTAATATATTCATTACGCAAGATTAAGTAAAATAGTAAAATAATTTCTTTTATAACCGGATTCGGTCTGATCTATTTACGTAGCTTTACTTATTTAGTATTAAGTGTAGTATAAAATTTGTATATAATCAACTGATTTTCCTATTCCATATAATACGTGAGTCTAAAATAGCTAAACTAATGGTAATCAAAAAGTTGCGAAAAATATCTAAAAAACAAATAATGTATGAAAATGATTTATTACTGTTGAATATGTCTTTATGGCATTTGCAGAATTACCTTCACAAAGCTAAATGCTATAAAAAAATAACATATTTAATCGGGATCGGCAATGCATATCCGAGTTCGTAGGTATCATAAAATTGATTGAACATCCTAAATGCAGTGACGTATATGTTGTGAGTAGTCCGACAAACTCCACCAGGAGTAGGACCTTTCAAATGCAGAGCAAGATGTTCCACAATTACATAGGTGGGTATCGGATTTGGATGCAAAACCGCATCTGAAGCCAATTGACAGACTTTGGTTTCCTTAAACCGAAAAAGGTGTCATCTTTTTATAGTCCCTGCTTGAGACGTGTTTTGCCTTAATTAAAACATGTTAAATTAAATAACTGAAATTCTGTTTTGATTTGAATAGAGACACGTGCTATTATGTTTACATAATTAGTTTACTATTATAACAGCGAATTCAAAGAGTTCTTTCATATACTACAAATAACTTTATTCTATATTTAGTTCGTATTTGTGGCCGCCTGTCTTGTACTTTAGTATAAGTTGCTTGCCTGTCTGTCCTACATGATATTCTCCTGCCTCGTGTCATTTTTTTTCGAGTAGTACAAACGAAGTCAGTCAGTCAGTCAATAATAGGAACGTGTGAAGACGGCGCACGAGGATTTAGTGTTTAAATATGGCTAAGAGAATTGGTAAACCAATGAAAACGGTTGAAGGCGAAAACATTCGTCCAAAACCTTATTGAGATGAAGTGTACTAAGCTTTTAAAACTACATTTTGTGTACAAAATAAATTAAATTATTTAGAAGTTGAAAATAATTAGAATTATTACAGTTATAAATTATTTATAGATTATTTACACTGACTTGAAACAATTAATACATTTTCTGTATTGTGCATGGTTTGTTTACTTTTGACCAAAGACAACTTTGATAGTACAATTAATATCATAAAGAAGTGTCTTCATTGTTGACATGTTGGGCTAGTTCATGTCAAATACAAATTTGTTAATAAATAATAAGTAACGATGATATTGTGAGTACATGTTTAATTTTCTAAGACTAGATGAAGAGTGTATCAGTATTATAGAGAGCATGTGTATATGTATATAAATATATTATGCTACAGTACAGTGCAAGTTCCATTCTTCATTCTCATTCCAACAGTGGTCACTACACAAACCACACGTATATTTCACAGCGGAGATAAAATAATTTAAACGTTATTCTCAGCGATTGTCTTTAAATGTCTCTTAACTGAAATATACATTGTTGCTACATGGGATTGAACGTGCGTTTCTTCCTCAGAATCAATGAAAATTAGAATTTAGAAGAAAGAGGTTTGTTGGCGAAGAATTGGTTTATAGTGAAAAGTGTATCTTCGTACCAACGCTCTACTGTACTGCAAGTTATATGGTTGTTTGGTGGGCAGACAACGTTTATCGATCCCCCCTTTCGTGTACAGTATACAGCTAATGGTTAATGGTATATGGATATGGTGTATGGTTTATGGTTTTACTACACAGACTAGTGTTAACTTGACTTGTGTGAGATCTTTATTTTATCATGGTCGTCTGCTATTTTTATCGATTTTTGTTAGGTTAAATTAGGTATAGTTTAAATGTTTACCAACTACGCGTTTTACATTGCCTTGTCTTATGATATTAATTTTAAACCTCTCCTACTGAGATAAAATTATTTCATACCTTTTAACGCTTCTGATTAATGTGTTTACTTATTGAATTTTTCAATACGAGACCTGTATTTAAACGAAATTTAAATTTTCTATACTATCGGCTGTGTATTGTTCGTTTTTTCTCAACTGTCAAAGCTTGAATAATTTCACGGTGACTGAATGCTTTGTTTTTGTACTGGGGGCCTAATTGTCATTAAAAATATCTTGACTAAAACATATCGTACGTTATAAGAAGCTTTATTCAATCATAATACACATTTTTGGAAACTCATGGATGTGTTACAACAATAATTTTAACAAACGCATTCACCGTGAAATTAATCATGTTGTGACAGTTGAGAAAAAACAAACAATACTCCCCCCTGGTATTATTCGACTCAGTAAACACTATTGTAAACATTGATATTTACAGGTCGTATTCTAGGTCATGCGTGTTTTTGTACTTTAAACAATGGACTTGCCCACTAAATATATAGGTGTATAAGCTAATGCACAAACAACATTTTAATGATTTGAACATACCCCTTTGATATTTAACATTTATTTGAGATACTTTATATGCACACTATAAAATTTATAAAATGATGTGTTTGTAAAATAAGTGTAAACTAACAACACTATAAATTTGTAAAAATAAATCACCCCTAAAAATTAGTGTGTAATGAAACCGGCAATGTTTATTATACGCAATGTTTACGTGAACGACCTGTATCTCTTATCCCCCTCCTGTAATAGCACCTTCCTTAGAATATTGATTTGTTCACATTCCCCACCCAATTCAAGTCGTATTTTGATTACGTCCCCTACTTTTCTATGTTTACATCTTATAATTAATTGGGCATATCTTCCCCTTAGTGAAAGTGCCATCTATACTCGTTTGTTTACATTCCCCACCTACTTTTATAATCACATATCGATTACGTCCCCTACATTTCTTTGTTTACATTCTAAAATTTATTGAGCGTTACCTCCCCCTAGTGAAAGTGCCCTCTATATTAGTTTGTTTACATTCCCCCACCCACTCTTATAATCATATTGCGATTACGTCCCCTCCATTTCTTTGTTTATATTTCGAAAATTGTTCGGGCATTGCCTCCCCTGAGTAATAACGCCCTCCACCATGGTCTGTCAACTATCCCCATCCATCCTTGTAGCTGAGTGTTGATAACGCCCCTTATATTTCGGTGTTTATATTGATGTTCTCGTTTAGTTGTTACCTCCCCTTATTTTAAACGCCATTTATGTTAGTTTGTTTACAAACCCCCACCCACTTTCATAGTTGTGGATCTAAAACGACACTTAAATCTCTTTTGTTCATTAATATACTACTCGTCAGTACACCAAACAACCTATTGACTACAACCTGATTATTACTATTTAAGTGACTGGAGGAATACAACGTTGAATTCTATATTTAAACACTCGGTTTATGATTGTAAACCGTTAATGTCTACATACACCCATATACACTTCATATAATTTACATTTCCATCTGACTTTAAACTTGCAATTGATCGGAATCTTTTTTTCTATTTATATTTAGACTCTGTAGTCTTCTATTTAAACATATTTATACAGCATAATCAACAAAATTCATAGTAAATCGACATTTACTTATATTATACAAGAAACTCTATACACATATATGTGTCACCACATAATATCAAAACAACTATTTAGACTATAGATTACATATAGATATTCCTTTAACTTATTAATAGACTTATCCTTAAGTTTAAGGTATAAAATCACATATGAAATAATCAAACATACTAGTTAAGGTATTCCTCCACCTGCTTATATAGTTGTACATACAAAAGTTATTCTTCACTCTATAATTAATATACAGAATCTCTGTTGATGTATAGAAGAATAACAAAACTCATAATATGATTTGAGTCTTACTGAGGTCAAGGAAAAGTACCAGAGCTGTTTATCTAAAAAAAAAGTAAAAACACCCTGGATACCTTTTATTTTACTTCCATCTCCCATCTGTCTTATTTAACTTGGCCACTTGTAAGCAGTTACAAAAAATATAATACAATAAATAAAAAAAGTAACTCGCTACAATTGTTTGTTGTTAGAAAACAATTAGACTTACGTCTTCTTGTTAACTGTTACTGTTAACCATGCCTGGAAATTTGTCTCCAGGGATGGCCGACAGTTCAACTTATAGGCCGACAAATTTTGTCAGAACGCCCCCTATAGTGACGCCGGTGAGACACCCTCTTGATATTAGTAAGTATGTAGGAACACCCCTACATGAACAAGTTCAACACCGGATAAGACAACCAGAACCATTTACATTAGTTTTGAAATCTAGAGGACCTAATCCTCTACTCAAAACATTTAATATCATCAAACTGGGAAAAATAATTAATGTAAAATTCCCAAAAGTTAAGAGGGTGACCCCCCTTGCGTCTGGCTCAGTGGTGCTTGAGTTCCCCGGGGCCGAACCAATTACAAACCTGTTTAACAATAAGAATCTGTGGCTGGGTGATTTCCCTGTGGAGGCCTCCCTCCCCAGGGGGGAGCCAGTCACGGATCGTTTGATCCATGGAGTTCCCTTGGACTTAAACGTACAAGAATTGCGACAAAATCTAACTTTCGAACCTAGTAAAGGGGTTGAACTTATCTGTGTAGACAGAATTAAAAATAAATCGGGACCTACGGGAGCCGTAAAATTAACCTTAGGGAATTGAAGGAACCAATATTAAATTTCCTACTGAAAAATATATTCGCCCCCCCCTTTAAGATGCTACAGGTGTCAGAGGTTCGGCCACAGGGCCAGTATATGTAAGAAAGAACAAACATGTCCAAGACCGGAAACCTGCAGGAGAAGGGACTTCAAATGCCCAAATTGCAGGGAACCACACCCGGCCTGATTCCCGGGATGCCCCCAATATCTCAGGGTCCAGTGCGTTACTGCGGTCCTGAGAATGGGTGGCATCTCGTGGACCAGGGCGGGGGCCATTGTGTACGACAAGGCAATGAAATTGAAATTGTCTCGTCAAAGTAAAACTAACAGCTCCGGAAAAAAGTGTCAGCCTACTTCTCCAAAAAGCATCCATAGAGAAAGTGGCAGCAATATCAGCCATTTCACTCTTGCCAACTTCTCTAAAAAGGAGGAAACAGGAACGAAATCACCCACTGATCTTAACGTCAGTGGATGTAAATTCAAACTATATATTTCCTATTATACAGGAAAACTTTAATTTTAAACATAAAACATTGAATATTAAGTTTTTTATTACAAAATTGACAAAAATATGTCTATTTCCATACAATTTAACTAATGAAAAAGCTCTAAAGCTTTAAATACTATATATTTCTTAAAACAATGATGGACTGGAGACCTGGAATAGAAAGAAAAACATGATATTACATTCAAAACCACTGTAATACATGTTAAAATCTATATAAATTTATATAAATATACATAAAGACATAAATTCTATGAAAATACAACAAAATGTCTTAATAAACAAAAATTTCATACTGTACTACTACTTGATATAAGCCAAATCTTTATTGAAACACCAATAAAAGTACATATTATGTTCATATTATTCAAATGTCTACATATTTAATACTTTCTTTGGAAAAATTATACTAAGTTTTACTTGGTATTTACTACTTTACTAAAATTGACCAATGTATACAAAGATTCAACCAGATTCTCCAGTCCATAAGATACAATTACCCCGGTTATGTTTAAACAACCGGGATAATTACTCGGTAATTGCACTATATTGGGATCCCCGCAAACTTTTATACAAAACCATAGTTTAACAATTTCCTGTAGTACTTGTGGAGTAAGACTTTTGTACTCTATACATAAGACTTCATTCAAAAAGTACTCCTATTTAAAATCGTTTCTTACAAAATTGAAAAGTGCCAGTCAATTTGATTTTCTACAAGGAATCTTTTAACGTGAACAGAATGTTTTGAAAAAAATTGTACTTTTTTGCTAAGTTTTGTACTTATTTCCTAAGTGTTCATTTCAGAACTTCTATGTCTTAGTTATGATTAACAACCAATTAGCGACAAGTAAATTTAAAGTAGGTCAATCCGGTTTTAAAAATACACCAAAGTAGGTCAGATCAGCTAGTCCGACTACTTATACCTATGACACGCTGGAGTACATCCAAATTATCTAACATAATTTTTTTAGATCAAAATCTTTTTTTTTTTACTTAGAGAAATTAGTCAGTTGATACTTATAAAAATCGATTTCTCTGAAAATTCTAAACTTACTGAGTTCCTTATTTTTAAAATTCAGTATCATTTATTCATATTATTAAACATTTATGTTTTTCTGTTCTATGGAACGCCGGAGTATATGCAAATTATTTAACAAAATAATTTTAGATCAAAATATATTTCAACTTAAAGAATTTCTCTAGGTTATATGTAGAGAAATCACTTTCTGATAATTACATACATAGTAATCTATTCTTAAATTTCAGTACTTTATACTTATATATTTTAAATATTTATGCTAATTGCCGCTCAAATAACATTGACTGACTACTTGTCTTTGGGTAACACATTTTCTGAAAATGGCGAAACCAGACGCTCTACAGCGTGATCGTAGAGTTAGTTATCGTAAAAAATGGTTTATCGACATAAAAACAATGAAAAGTCGTAGTGGATCATAACTATTGTGTTGATTCTGTTTGTACAGGTGTAAACTGCACTGTTTTCATCCTGTTTTTGCGATGTAAATTGGGTATGACTAAAACACCAATGGAGATTTTGAGGCGAAACGGACGAAATGGAGAATTTGGAGCGAAATATAGTTTTAATTGTTAAATAACTCCTTTTAAATAACTCCTTTTCTCCAATGATAATATATATTTTGTTTACTGAAAATGAACAAAGGTATTATATACTACACAAATATCGATAAACATTTTTTTTTAACTTAGATTGATTTATTGCCGAATTCCCACAAATTATCATACCAAAGTCAGGTTTCATGCCCAAGTAGTTCCCCAAGCTTGCCATAACAATGAAGAGAAGGTTTTTATATAATAATGCATAAAACATACATTTTTCCATCTCCTATACCAATTTTATATGATATATTTGTATAAAGTAGTATTATCTGTAATTGACCATTTTGACATTATTTTTCTCTATAAAATCTGTTGCAGTTTCAGTATAATCTGAATAATCTCATACAAATGCTTATAAAAACTTTTAGAAACGGTAAAATTTCTTAAATATTTTATATTGTGGGCAGTTGATACTGCAGACATTTTTAAAACTAGTTGCATGTATCTAACTAACTTAAAACTTGAGATATTAGCTTTTAAAGATAGAGTAATATTTTTAACATTCTCAAAAACTCGGATTTTTGCTTGGGGGTACATGTATGCAAAGCTCTGTATTTTTATAAGTATTTGTCCAAGGTGTAATCTGATTGCTTTTATTAATCATGATATGATTGTGTAAGAGGAAAAATGATTAAAAAATTGAAATAAAACAGCAGAATTTGAAAAAAAATGTTTTTTTTTTTCACTTTTTGTCCAAGCTCAATTTACGATATTTTTGAACATCAAGGGTCACGTTATAAAAATGCACATAACTTACGTTACAAACGGTAAATTTCTTTAAAAATTCACCTTTCAATGCCTTTAATAGTATAGATTCAAGAAACAATATCATTATAAGAATTGTGGAAGGTCACCATTACAGTTCCAGAACCTTAAGTGTGAAATCCCTTCATCTAACTGCAATTTACGGTCATAAAGTTTGTTGTAGCAACCCTTTTGTACTTACATAAGTGATGCCTCCTTGTTTGACTACCTTGAGGATGATCCTTTAAGTGGACAACACAACCCTTTTATCAACATGGAACTTTTCACCAATGTGTAAGGTCATTTTACGGCGTCCAGCTCACCTAACCTAGCTTTCCTGGACCATTGTCTATAACCAGTACCTACATACCCTTTCACAAGGCCGGAAACTTCTCCATATTATCTAATCAATGCAGGAAATTGACATTTTTGTCAAATTTTTATGGAATGGTATAACCTCCCCGTGTGGAATTCGAACCCGCACCCCCTCGTGCACGAGTATCCAAATCCCGGCAAGCTACCAACTGCGCTATCGACCCGGGTTCTTGAACCAAAAATTTGCTGCAAGATGGATTAGACGGAGAGGTTCAGTGGAGTCGACACCAAGATTTTAAGATCTACCTTCTTGACAAATTTCTATGGAAACATTTAAACTACCTTTTAACTAAATTGTTGGATCATTGTTGATTTCAATGATGAAATAACATTCTAAACGGCACCACCGCAGCCACCAAGAGAGTGGGGGTAGAGCAATATAAGCTTTCATTATTATGATATGCAATGTATGTGTGCGAAACGTACACATTGAGGGTACACGACTTTTGGCATACCCTGTTCATTTGTGTAATAGTGAGAATAGTGACTGTATCGTTTTTCATTTAATTGAGAAAATAAAAAACATATTTCAATTCACGTATTTGAGAGATATAAGTTATAAATACATACATACATAACGATACATTTTACTATATTTTGATCATTAGCTTCGGTCCAACAGAAGAGTTTGTTTGTTTGTTTTGGTTTTACGGCCCACCAACACAGAAAAAGGTCATATCGCGCGCAAATAGAAGAGACAGATATATATATATTTAAGGCCCCATTACTAAATTGAACGCTGATAATTGTCAAGTATCATGTTTTGGCTTTAAACTTATACAAACATTAAACTAATATGTAAAACGCGTCACATATCCAAAAATCTCATATATTTTTTTTCCAAAATTTATACTAGTACTATGTTGAAATTCGCGATTAAAACCGAACGTAAAGACTACGGAAAAATTACGGAACTCAACAGACGTCTATCACTACCCTCGTATCATCGCGGCCACGGTGATTTTCTGATCCTCCTCTTTTTTGGTACCTCTGAGTGGTGAGGAGGAGAAACATGTGCCCATAATGTAGGTGCTATTTGTGCCTGCATGATGGGCATATGGCCAACACCAAAACTGCCAGTTTGCTGTGGACAGCGTCCCGTAACCTAGTAAGGAGGATCTTGGTAGTTAAGGGAGACCCAGGGATCTCCAGTCTTCCCAACACACTCGCAACAGCTAATTTATTTATGAAAGTACATGTACTCCTGGATGTGCACACACCCAAGAATTACCAACGCTACTAGCATACTTTTTACTTGTTAAAACATATGTGTTATCCGTTAAGATATACACGCGTCTACTAAATATGCAGTACTTTTCTATGAAGTTTATACGTTCAACACCTATTCAAGAAGGCGGTGACTCATGGGCCAATTGTGTTGATTGTAATCATTTGCAATTACATGCAAGTATATCTTTCAGGTATCCTTGTGGTGTGGAGGCTGGTTACCGCCTCCATTGCAGTTCCCCTTGTTGGAGTCCGAGGTGGCTGGGGAAACTGAGGGATGAATCATTATTAACTCACCCATGGATTCTTTAACTACTTCTAAAAACGTAAGTCTGACGAACCACTCAGTAACATGTCTAATGAAAAAACAAGTAATCGTTCCCATGCTTCCTCATAGTAGAGAAAAAGTAAAAATATCTCAACTTAATCTTTTTGTAATTTAAAAGACTATTTCAGCACTCATAGGAACACCAACATCGATCAGGAAGCTTCGAAATGGCGAACTCCTGATCGAGGTCAGTAGAAAACAGCAATCGGAGAATCTGCTCAAAATTAAATCTGTTTTCGAAATTCCAGCATTCTGTACTACTCATAAAACTCTAAATTCAAGCAAAGGTGTAATTCGCTGCCCTGTCCTAGCAGACATCGTGAAAGAGCTAAGCACTCGTCGTGTATAAACCTCTAAATATGGGAGCCACATTTGCCAGCTTACCCTTTTGTCGTGTATAAACCTCTAAATATAGTAGCCACTTTTGCCAGCTACCCCTTAAGTCGTGTATGAACTTCTAAATATGGCAGCCACTTTTGCCAGATGATCCTCATCTCGTGTATAAACATTTAAATATGACAGCCACATTTACCACCTAATCCTCATGTCGTGTTTGAACCTCTAAATATGGCAGCCAAATTTACCACCTAACCATCATGTCGTATATAAACCTCTAAATAGGGTAGCCATATTTACCATCTGACCCTCGTGTCGTGTATAAACCTCTAAATATGACACCTACATTTACCTTCTAACCCTCATGTCGTATATAAACCTCTAAATATTGTAGTCATATTAACCATCTGACCCTCGTGTCGTGTTTAAACCTCTAAATATGACAGCCACACTAACCATCTTACCATCATGTCGTATATAAACCTCTAAATAGGGTAGCCATATTTACCATCTGACCCTCGTGTCGTGTATAAACCTCTAAATATGGCAGCCACATTTACCATCTAACCCTCATGTCGTATATAAACCTCTAAATATGGTAGCCATATTAACCATCTGACCCTCGTGTCGTGTATAAACCTCTAAATATGACAGCCACACTTACCATCTTACCATCATGTCGTGTATAAACTTCTAAATATGGCAGCCATATTAACCATCTTACCATCATGTCGTGTATAAACCTCAAAATATGACAGCCACACTTACCATCTTACCCTCGTGTCGTGTATAAACCTCAAAATATGGCAGCCACATTTACCATCTAACCCTCGTGTCGTGTATAAACCTCTAAATATTGCAGCCATATTTACCATCTTACCCTTATGTCGTGTATAACCCTCTGAATATGGTAGCTACATTTACCATCTAACCCTTATGTCGTGTATAAACCTCTAAATATGGCAGCCATATTTACCATCTAATCCTCATGTCGTGTATAAACCTCTAAATATGGAAGCCACATTTACCATCTAACCCTCATGTCGTGTTTAAACCTCTAAATATAGTAGTTACATTTACCATCTTACCCTTATGTCGTATATTAACCTCTAAATATGGCAGCCACATTTACCATCTAACCCTCATGTCGTATATAAACCTCTAAATATGGTAGCCATATTTACCATCTGACACTCGTGTCGTGTATAAACCTCTAAATATGGCAGCCACACTTACCATCTTACCATCATGTCGTGTATAAACTTCTAAATATGGCAGCCACATTAACCATCTAATCCTTATGTCGTGTATAAACCTCTGAATATGGTAGCTACATTTACCATCTTACCATCATGTCGTGTATAAACCTCTAAATATGGTAGCTACATTTAACCAATTGCTTGGTTATCTCTGTTCCAAGTAGATTGATAGTTTGTACAGACTAATGTTTTGTTGAAAGAAAATTAACTTGAATAACATTTAATGTACATTGCTTTTATGAGATTTGTTTTTTTAGTTCATGTATATGCCTGTTTTAAAGTTTGTGTGAAGCAACCTTTCATGATTAGATGTTGTTATA
Source organism: Mactra quadrangularis (assembly GCA_025267735.1). NCBI lineage: Eukaryota > Metazoa > Mollusca > Bivalvia > Venerida > Mactridae > Mactra > Mactra quadrangularis. The sequence continues at coordinate 29,285,200 of CM046295.1, read as the reverse complement.
TACCCTTTCTTCTATACTTCTTTCTTTTATACCAGTTTTATGCATTTTCATTTCTTGCCTAACTCTATATATCTGCTATTTTTTACACTATTTCTTTTCTATTGTAACTCTATCTTCCATAACGTACCGTTTAAGTATTGTCAAATTGTTGACAGTTTAACGTACGAGATGTATATGAAAAAAAATATGTATAACTTAGTACTCAGAGTAAAAAGAACACCTTTTTAGAGAAAAAATTGCAAACGTTTTTACAAACTAGATAAGCAAATATCAAAAATAATATTTACTTCTAGATTATTGACAAAACTATAAAATATGATCAATGTGGTCTTTTTGTATGAACTATTAAATATCTTCAAATACAATTACACTCAATAATATATCAATTTTAGTTCTATTCATACATTTTTTATATTATTAACAGCATAAAATAACCCTGTAAAGTTAGTTTTGAAAAATCGCACTTTTTACATCAGTGCCTTCTTTGCATTGGTCTTGATTTTTTGATTTGATAAGATTCACGGTAAAATAGGTTTACAATTTGGTTTGACAATGTTCTATATAATTGAATAGGGTTACATTCGTCTCAACAAATAAATAATGAATAATGGAAGACCAACTCTGAGGTATTGACAATTTTTGTAAAAAGTTAAATGAATTAAATATTAAAATAGTTGTTTTTCAGTAGAAAATGTGGTTTTTTTTGTTGTTTTGTAGATGAAATATTAGTCATAATGAAAACATTTCCCCATATTGTTATCTCTGACATTTTGAAGTGATTTACAAGTTTATGATTATCATAAGATTTTTTTGTTAAAAAATTCTTTAAGTTTATTTTTGTTAACTTTACTCAGGTTTCCAGGGTATAACGTCACATGCAAACACATGATAATAACCATAATTAATTAACGCGACAAATTTACAGAGAGCATTGTAACTTAAATAAATTAATTATAGTAAAACTTGAGTTCACAGTCTCCAACATACGTCAGATAAGTTAGGACTTGAATATCTTTTTTACTGTAAAAGTTTAAATATATTTCTTAATTTCATCCAAGGTGGAGAGTTATAAGTGAAAATAACATACAAATGAAATGAAATATAGACATAAATATAAACATGAATACTATGAATATAAGAGATATAGAGAATATTAGGTTAATGTCAATCTGTACTTAGTTTATCCGGAAAGTTGGAGAAAGGTTTATTAGGCGTGGCTTGTCGAGTCGAATAATCCTTTAGGATATTCAAACTTTAAATTGACAATATGGATATAATGATTATGAGTGGAAATACACACACGCCGCGACGCTGAAGGGATGTCATCAATTTTCAGAAAATGGACAGGACTGTCAGTGTCCTGAACGTCGATGATGACTTTTAGAAGCCAGTTTCATTATATTTAATTTATGCGTGGCTTGGCTTTGGTAAAACAATAGTCAACCTATGTATTTACTGTATAATGGCTGAATATTCGTCGAATTATACACAGACTGGAATTCCGTTTAAATTTAGGAGTTTGGTACTATACAGCGTCAACGGTTTCTGTTAAATTTGAATGATGAATATAATTAATGATTTAAAGATTTATACTGACATTGTTTGTAAAATTCAGTATTTTTTTTGTGTAAATATTTTTGTTAAGTTGTCGTTAAAAGAATAAAACCGCTTTTCATGCCCAATGTTATAGAAAGTAGGCCGTCATGTGTAGTCACGTGACTGCCGGATAAAGCAACAGTGCCGAATAAAGATAGGTTTCTTAGGTCAATAGGTTTTTTCTTCTAAAAGATCACTTTGGGGTAGGATTAAATACAACATCAAAGAAAACATGAAAAGCTTACTTTCTAAACATATTTATATACACCCTTTAAAATTTAACCTATGCAAATATATTGCATTACTAATTTCTTTCAATTTTGAAAACAAACTATATAATAAATAGAAGTTGTAAATTGCATACATAGACGTTATATTATTATAGACATATTATACTGTTTAAACCCTAAATATAATTACAAAATATATTTGTATAGACATATATACATGTATTCACTTCAAATATTTGTTGTACCTATATGAAAGAAAACGACCAAAGTACTTAAATATAAAATATCCAATACCTGATAACATTTATAAACTTGTAAACATTGTGGCGGTGAGTTCATTACCGGCCCTAGTGTCTAAAGATTAACATAGACTCACAAGTCAAGTCATTTTGTATCAGCTGATGAAAGTGACATAAACAATGTAGGTAGATCTAACAAAGAATTCAAAACTGGTCCGGCCCCAGCGATAACTGTTTTTATCAGCTGAAACTGTTAAACAATTTTTTGTCAGATGCATCTAGTTCTCAAGTGAGCGGTCCAGGGACCCAATGTTCCTCTTGGTGTGGTATTCTTAGTATTAGGAAGCACATTTGGTAATTGATTTTTTCCAAATTTATACAAATAGATGTTCTGTTTTAAAATATTATCTAAGAATATGGAATAATTACAACCTAAACGAAATAATACAATTTGATTGGTCAATAGTGACACGTGACTTGAAAAAATGTGTTTTCATTTCCGTATAAACGCAGTTGCCAACAAGAATTCATTAATATTCATGACTTTAAATTACGTCAAGCCGGTACTAATGTCATGAATGAAAAATCTATTTTAGCGCTGTCACACGCAAAACAAAAGCTATCATGCCAATAAAAGAAATAAATCATCGAAAACATGAAAAACGGTCCGATGATATCATATTGTTAACCGAGATAAACATTTAAGTTTCACTGTTATTTTAACTATAAAGAGTTGACCTCGACCTTGATAAACGCACTTGATAAACTCGCCTTAATGTTATAGGTGATTTTCTTTAACAATTTAAAAGTATGGTATTGTAACTCGATCCTATTTTAAAGGTTGACAATTTATTAAAAATACGTTTATTTTTCATTTCATTTAAAGGTACTCATTCACAGATTTCAACTTAAATATCACCTTTTTCTGAAATTATCAAAATTGTATGGGAACATTTTTGAAATCAGGAAAGCAATGTTTTGATAATGATATATTTAGTGCAAGTTAACATACAACTACAAATGATGGTGTTTCATGTTGTAAAATCTACTTCGTATCTTATGGTATAGGCAAATTTTGTCCATTTTGTGACTTTTATTGTATATTTCTTGCAACCTATAGGTCAGTTTGTCTTAAAATATCAAAATTAACTATTTTACACAATTACAGACACAAATGGCAATTTGAAAAAAGGAAACTTAACCAAAGATTTTAATTAGTACCTTTAACTCGAATTTGTGTGATATTTTATTTAAAGATTTGTCTACCGTTAGTACGAAACATTTTTTATATATATCTTATTCACTCAAACAACGGCAATATTCATTTGTGGTTCAAATCAACACGAAACTGGTTATCTACAGATGACCAATACAATGTCATTATCTTTATTATACATTGTACTTGGTTAAGCCTTAATGTAAAAGCAGCGACCTAGTGGTAGAATGCGGGCTTAGATAAAACAAGGTTTCGAACCCCACAGGAGTACTTCTAATTTCTTTGAGCAAGAAATTTACTACAGTTGTTCCACTCCACTCAGGTGAAAATGAAAAGTTTGAAGGATCTCCTGCATGAATGTAATTTCAATGATTTCAATATCTCACAAGATTGTAAAGTCGACTGAGCATGTATATACGAGAAGCAGACTTTAAACCGCACTTGAATTTGTATCCCTCGATAGATAGACAACTGGCTTCGCATCATTGACCGTTTCGAGTCGCGATCATGATTTACAGGTTACTGTTTGGCATCCGACGATCCGACTTTTAGGCGTGGCAAGTTATACCATTCTATGAAAATTGAACAGTAAATTCGGAGTTCCTCGGCTGTTATTGATGAGGTAAGTTATTGTGAATAAGTACATGTATAGCTAATATTATGAACTGCTCGCGTAAATAAATGGAGGAACATATAAAAACGGCGTAAAATCATACTTCAATAATTCTTACATATTTTATCTACTAAATTTGTCAAACATTATATCAGTTATGACACACTTGCTTTACTTAAAATGATTGACTGTACATTCAATAGTGCAAAAATTTATTTGCATTCATTTTAAGCTAACCTAACCACAGTGAACTTATGGTAGCTAATGTATCTGTTCTGTCCGTACTGTCTGCTATTACCTAGAATTATTATACACAGTTTGCTAAATTTAAGCTTCTCAGTAAATAATAGCCCGTCTAAGGATTGGACTTGCATAAGTGTAGACACGGCCCGTTGACAGGAAATGATTTTTATATGACAAAGCCTCCAAGTGAGCTTGAAGGAGCTTCAAATATATGTATATTGTATGTACTGAATTCAATCTAGGTTCTATCAAACCTATTATATAAAGGGAAGTTCAGTTTTCAGTAAAATCAAAAATTCACAACATACATGAGTACTGTTACATAAATAATCGTATAAGGAAGTTAACAATATTCTTATCAGGTGAGCGGTCTTAGGTTCACATAACTTCTAGTTCACAGAATCGAATGGTTTTAATTCACTTCAATATAAATCATAAAACTTATATAATTGGACAATTGCCATATCATAGATATATGAGTCCACGTGACTGGTAGTCAGTAACGACTATTTGAAACATTGATTTTTTTCTTTCAAACGGCGGAAAACATTTGTACTGCGTACACATAAAGGTTCTCATCATTCTATAAATTAAGAAATACTGATAGAAATTTGTGAGATTTTTACTGTAGCATTACCACGTAAGTGTATTTGTTTTTTATTTTAATGGAGTTATGGTTACATGTTGAACTTTTATACTACATGTATAGCTCGTTTAGGATAACTTGAGACAAACGTCTCAGTTTGTTTACATATTTTGGACTCAGGTATTAAATAAAACAGGGAGGTCAGCTGATTTTAAGTAATGAAAGTATTTAACATGTCTTAATGCGTGAACGTGTGTTCTCGTACTAAATTTAATACATCAGAAACACTGATAATAGTCGATTATTACGTGTACTGAACTTAAATCCACCTGTGTATAAAAATGGTATCGTTGTATTTTGTCTCAAGTTATCCCAAACGAGCTATACATATGATTGTTTGTTTGTTTTGGTTATACGGCGCACCGATTTACAAGAGCCGGGATAATACAGCTGATACATCAAGTTACAGACCGATCACGATATTTTAACAAGCTGTTCACGTCTGTTCTCAATGTTAGACAGTCTACTTTTATTCATGATGAGCATAATGTATTTTGAAAGAGAACCAAGCAGGATTTTGATCAGTGTACTCCTGCTCCGACAATTTATTTTCCCTCTATTCTCTGATTGATATATTGAAATTACAAAAACAACAACTATTTTGCGCGTTTATAGACTTTCCGCGAGCATTCGATAAAGTGTGGAGAGCTGGACTATGGTACAAATTGTTGGTCAACGCGATAAATGGAAATTTTTTAACGGTTATTAAAAACATGTATGACAATATCAAGTCTTGTGTTATGCACAGTTGTTCTATATCCGAAATGTTTATGTTCGAATTTGGCGTTCGACAAGGTAAAAATCGTTCACCAATATTGTTCCCTCTTTCTGAATGGTTTGCAAAATTACTAACATGTAAATGGCTCTATTGGCGTCGAGTTGATAGATCACATTAATTTAACTGTATGACTTAAACTTTTGATTTTACTAAACGCCGATGATTCCATTTCGAACACCTATGACGATTTACAGTTGACACTTGACTTATTTAATGATTATTGTCATTCATGGCATTTAACAGTTAATATTGCCAAAACTAAAATTATCGTTTTTGGAGCACGTTCAACTCACCAATATTTTGTTAAGTTAGGTAATGAGCCGCTCGAAATCGTCGACTGCTATACACACCTAGGCGTTATATTCTCTAAGAATGGCTCCTTTTTAAAAGCACGTAAACGAGTCTGTGAACAGGCAAACAAAGCATTACACCTACTGTTTAAACTTAAACTTTCATTTGATTAAACGCATATTTCTATATTACATATTCAAGGGCGTTGTACAAACAAAATAGATTATAAAAAATAAATAAGTAAAAACCCTCCATCATAAATACATAATGCATATACAATAACACAAAACAAAATAAAATTTATCAAACATGATGTAATATAGTGTGTAAGTGTATTTTTTTATTGTTTTATTAAGCTTTAATGTTTAATAATTTTGGACCAACATCATTCAAAGTTCATGATCCTACTTAATTTTACATTTTTATTTCTAATTTTACATTTTTTTTTATTTATTTGATATTAAAAGTTGGTGTCCTCGGTCGAGTAACGCGAATTTACATATAGATTTAATTATCAAACTATTTGATCACACAGTTTAACCAGTTCTGACGTATGGCAGTGAATTCTTCGGATTTGATTATCTTAACATGCTTGAAAAAATATATATTTCAATGCTCAGTAAAAGCACTAAAGCGCGCCGATTTACACCCATATTGTTTTTGCACGGCGAGCTCGGTCGTTATCCGATTGAAATAAACATCAAATCGCGAATGATAGCTTTCTGGAACCGACTCGTGAAAGGCAAACGTGACAAACTATCTTTTCAATTGTTTCAGTACATGGTTACAAGCAACTCACCTCTAGCAAAGTTTAAGTGGTCACACGTGATTAAACAAGTTCTAGAAACGGCCGGTCGCTCTGACTTATGGAAGAACCATCTTTTTCATAACTGATAAAAACATACACAAGCAAATTCGTAGGACGCTAATTGATCAATAAAAGCAAAACTGGCATGCAAAACTATCCCAGTCTAATAGGGTTATCTTAACTGAAGTTTAAAGACCAAATATCTTTTGAACAATACTTCACACTGTTGGATACACATGATATTATCACTCTATTGAAATTTAGAACACCAAATCACTTTTTTTTACCTATTGAGGCAGAACGTCACGACGGGACACCTTGTGATGACAGACTCTGCACATTTTGTAATGACGGACTAGTCGGCAGTGAAATTCATTACTTACTACATTGCAAAACTCTAAAAAAATGAAAGCGCAAAATACCTCGGCTATCCAAATTTTACTATTGATCCAGAAAAACACCGTTAAATCTTATTTGTCGTCATCTTTAAAATTGATTTAACAAAACTTTGTTCCTTTGTCAGGATAATCTTAAATAAATTTGGATGTCATCTCTCATTCTCATTTTCTGTTTCTTATCTTTCTTAGATATAAGCTAAAACACTTTCCTCTCTCTTAAATGAAAAATAACGTAACGCTTTATCGACATTGAATTTCGTTTTACCTTTTTTCTAAATGTATATACCCTTCTCATAAATTAGTATAATAGTTCTATGTATATGCATATGTATTTACTTCTCACACATTGTTATTATATATAACTTGTGAATGTTAATAAAAGTTCTGATCTGTTCTATTGTTACAATATGTGTCGTGTTTTTAAGATATCTGTAATCATCATTTGCTTTTGACGCAATATAATCTTTTTGAGATGATGCGCCGTTAAACCCAAACAAATCAATCAACCGTATTTAAGATTTCTAGAAAATACGTCCAACTATTTTCATCATTTTTTCTAATTTCATTTACAAAAGTTTAAGTTTTGAATCAAGCGTATTTATTTTGTATAAGTTTTAAAGAATAATGTTTTGTAACTCTATTCAAGCGTGTTTTAAAGATTTAAATTTAATGAAAATATTTACAATTTACGTGCTAATAATAATATATAATCAATATTAAATTTTTTTCCATCAATATAGCAATGTATTTATAATGGTTGTAAACTATACTGACTTTATATTTAAACTTTAATGTATAACATAACCGATTTGATATTAGATTTTGAAATATGAAACGTATGTTATTCATAATTAAAGTGATAGTTTCAATAAAATCAAGGTAACTACATGTCTATACAACGGACAAAATAACTGATAGCAAATTTATTTTACCAACCTAAATATATATCAACAAGTAAGAACAGTTAAAAGAAAATATAAATATTACGCATGACATTAAGTTATAGTCATTTTTTTCTCAACTGTCAAAGCTTGAATAATTTGTCGGTTACTTAATTCATTATAATTATGCTCGTTTTCTCGTCAGTACTTAAATATCTTGACTAAAACATGCAATACGACATAACTAGCTCTACACGATCATAATACACACTTTCGGAAAATTTTGAAAGTAAAACGACAATAATATGACATAAATTATTAATGTTTTTTACAGTTGAGAGAAAACGGCGAATGAAAAATAAAGCGTTACACAATGTAAATATGAAATATTACGTATATTTAAAATTTGGCTTACTACATTTTATCTCTAACCATAGCTAAATTTTTTTCAATATCTTCATATATATAACTGTTGTACAATAAAAAAGAGCGATATTGAAAGTTTGTAACAACTTTAAAAGTGACTTTACATTTAGACTGATATTATACAGAGCTTAGGCTTTTTTGTTATAGAATACACCGTGAAACGTACTTAATTTTGAAACAAATTGAAATTCAAATTTGATTTTACACTTTACTTTTTTACTAAGTCAACTTTTGGTCATATACTTTAACATCATACTTAGCGTTGTTTATGTTGTACTTTTAGATTTATGTAAACTACCGAATTTGGACTGATGCACACTTTAACATGATACTGGAAATAGAAATAAGACACAACACACTATAGATCAAAGATTTTTCATTTTCGAGGCAAAATAACTGAGACAGTACACTTTTCATGATGTTCGGGGGATTGTGTTTTACACAATCCTTCCACGATTTAAACGAGAAAAAAAGAGTTTTAAAAGTATATTCTATCGGGATTCGAACTTACGACTAAAAGGTTTGCAAACTGACAATTTTACCACTCGGCCATTTAAACTACAATACACTACACATTGTAAATAAAATATAATACATCAGTGTTATCTGCTCTACGTAAACTACCGAAGTTTATCTGGACATACATAAATACGTTAAGTGACGTCTTAATTAAACGCCAAGTTGCATTAGTTTTAATGTAAGATATTTGTTAACTTCCGATTATGGATTAATTCCAGGTTTACTCGTGTTGTATGTCGCTATAAAACTTAGCTTTAACTTATAGCAACTTGTGCGAATTTCAAAGTCAATAAGATGATTGTTCAATTCGTATCGACCTTACTAAAAAACAATGGAAAATGTAAAATTGATAAAACAAAATATTCAACATAAACTTTCAATGGTCATAATGTACTCAACAAAACAGTTTAAACGACATATAAAATGTAAAATATGAAAAAACTAACTGTTTTAATCTGTGAAAGCGATCAATCCAAATGTTTGTTAGGTTAAACGCCGTATATATATAGACATTCAACCTACTCAATCATACTGGAAAGGCTAAAACTCTGGATTTAGCTGTTAACCAACTATTAAGCGCATACTTTCGTCAGTAACTGACAATTGTCCTACATTATTAAAATACATAATCAAATCATTGGTAGGAGGGATAATAACTGTAGAAATAATTTAATGACCAAGCTCCACGAAAGTATGCCCCGCCCCGGAATCGAACCCACGACCCCTCGATCAGTAGACTTGTGTGCTACCAACTGAACTAGCCGGTCGGCTTTCGAACTGTTACACACTTCTTATCCACTCTTACAATTTATTGCTGTATATGTTTCTTTGTTCATCATTCAGATGTAGTTAGGATATAATACAAATAGTAAATTGTGCAGGACACTCTTTTTTTTCAAATTACGCATAAATTTTACATTGTCTACTTTTTAATTTTGTAATTTATTCGCCCCAGGTAACAAGGCGGCTTTTCTGTATTATAAATACTTTTAAAAAGTGTCTTATTGTGTATACATTATAAGTTTCTATAATCCATTTCCATCATATCTTATTTGTTGTATAGTCATACAGGTACACCAATATCTATTGAAGTTATTCTAGATTTCAATAGCTTTTACGATGTGAATGAACACCGTTTCATATTTCAAAATTCAATTTAAATATCGATTCTGTTATTTCATTTGAATCATTTTTTAATTGAACCTTCTAATAATTTACGCATTTCTCTTTTCGTCTTTATAATTTTAGTTTTGTATTTGCCCTAAATGTTTGGAAATAAAAGAACAAAAATTAAATTGTGCAAGATTTTTTTTTAATACATTTGTATACGTATAAATCAATAATATGTTTTATATACAATTTTGTAGCTTAATTATACATTCGTCTCTGGTAACCTAACGTACTATGTAATATTAATACTTTCCTAAAATTGTTCTTCTTTATAATTGTCTTTAATTTGGTAAAATCAATTTTCCATCATTTCTTTGTATATTAAATAAGTGCACATATATCTATTGAAACTTTTATGTTTAATGCGAATGCGTCTCATATTTCAAAATGTAATATCAAAATCAATTTTGTTATACATTATATTTTTTAAAGGAATAATAATTTGAAACCGTACTAAATACATTGCTATATTCATAACAAAAATATAATTTCAATACTTTATTAGATATATACTCTAAACCAACGATTGTAAAAATATATTTAAAGCCTAAAGGACGCTTATATTATATATTCAGTAACCAATTATGGTAATTTATGCATTTATAAATTAAAATGTTATGCAGGCCTGATAAAATATTTTGCTCTGAATTATGACTGTAAACGTTTAAGGTTTTGTTTGCACAACATCGTTTTCATTCATATTTCAAAATATAATGCTGGCCTAACAACATTCTTTTCTTTGTGATACGTTTCAAAAATCATATAATGATTTGTTATGCCATGCACAGCATCGCTCATAATTATATTTAGGTACTGTAATGCCGGCCTAACATTTGTTTTCCCACGTGTTATTAGTTCCTTTATTTTGTTGTGTTATGCCAGACATAACATTTAATTAGTGTGAGTATTTTTTTATTTTGTAAGTTATGTTGATAATATAAAAACTATTGTAATTCATGGTTCGAATGTTCTTATTTATTTGTTATGTTGGTCTAACTATGCTATTATCATGCAAATAATTCTTAAAATAATTATATTTCAGACATTGTTTAAAGTTGTTTTGTTACGGAAGTATGTGTTTTTATAACTGGTTGATAGTTAAGTCCACTGAGATATACAGCATATCCAGGAGCGTTGAGTAGGTTGACGGATTGTTGTGATGTGACCTATTCAACTGATCACTACGGCGTTAAACATAACAACTAAGTTTGTTTATACATTTGAGTTCCGAATGTGAACTATTCAATTAACACTCAATCAATAGGGTATACAATCAATAGGGTATACGATCAATATCAAGATCTAAATATAGATGCGACGTTGTTAACGAAAATGTTATTTATGAATGTAGTTTACTGTACTTGTATAAACTCACTTCAATTCAAATACAATCCGTAGGTATGTAAAAGTCATGTATTGCCGAGAGGCATGCCGAATTTGTTCTGAGAGAGCGTAATTGATTGGTTGACAACTAGGTGAAGCTAGATGCGGCTTGTCATATAACGTTTTTACAGAAGTGTTTTTATTGTTTGGTTGAAATTATGACGAGTTCCGCCAGAGTTTAGATCGAACTATAATGGAAACTTGCGAGTTCGTTACTGTGAACTTCATGGTAAATATGATATGTTTATATTTACAATAATTGAAAGTTAAAGTTGTATAGTATGGTCCTGTCACATATTCACGGATAACGCCATGGAAGAGCTACGATGTAAGCGTTCACGGATTACTACGAAAATGTCGAATTCTGTATTCCGCTACGGTTCAAGTACGGAAATACGACGGTATAAGCGCTGCGTTTGTAGAATCTACCGTAACCTGATACATGGTACACACTTTGTTTGACTTGACGTCTCTCTAATACATGGTACACACATCATTTGACTTGACGTCTCTCTGATACATGGTGCATATATAGAGTGACATTATGTCTCTATGTAAGATAGTATATCATTTATTTTCAAGGTATTTAGGGATTGAAAATAAAGTATTGGATGCAGATGAGTGGTGAAGACTAAGTTGTTATCGTTAAAGACATTTGTATAATGACGGGAGCACTATCATTTATTGGCCTGCTTCTGGTTTTGGCTGGGGTGGAAAGAAACCCAGGACCAGGTAAGAAACAGGGGTTTTACTTCCTCAATGTGAGCTATTGTGTGATTGCCAGATGTGCGTGTGTGTGCTGGGGTGCTCGTGTGCGTCCGACCATTTGCAACATTTCTGTAATATTTTTTGTCAAAGACCACTATTCCTAAAATTACTAAAAGCCTGCAGTATCATCTAAAGATCCTTTACACAAATTGTTCAAAATGTGTCACTGGGGCAACCGAGGTACGTAGCCGAGTTAGAAGCGCATCAGAATTTCGAATCTAGTATCCAGAATGGGGTACGGCTTTGAATTTCAGAAAAACTTATACCTTCCCTTGATAATTTGTCAATAATGTCAATGTATCTCCATTTAAGAAAGGGTAGGTAAGTATTGGTTATGAACAGTGGATCAGGAAAGCTATGTTAGGGGCGCTGGACCTCGTCATATAACCAAAAATGGTGATGACACGGCAATAAACACTGTATAAAAATATGTTCAATTTTTACCTTTGAAGCAACGCACTTCTGGGTCGTAAAAACCTAAATTGTGTTATAATGGCGCTACTCTGGTATTATAAAATGCCACTGGGAAAAACTTTAATCTAGTTATAGAGTCAAAGAATTAAAATAATGTCAATAGTATTACAAAATGTATGGATTATACATTTTTAGATTTTGTAGGTTGCATCATCTCAAGGTTCCGTACTATGTTTTGTCTAAATTATGACCTATTGAAGTCAATATTGGTCCCGACTCTGAAGTTATTAGTTTCATTTTCAGTTATTTGAATTAATGTTAAAACATTATCCCATAGGACATGCATATTTGGTATATAACATCAGCTCAATGTTTTCTACATATATTGTCAAAATATGCCCTTTGGTCAAAAATTCGCACCGCCCCAGAGGTCACAAATTTTACACAAAGTTATAATCAATTGTAGAAAGTCTTCTTCTCTTAAATTGTTTGGATATGAGCTTTTATTTTTGTTGTGTAGCATCACCACAAGGTTCACTACAAAGATTAATCAATTTATGCCCTGTCCCAGGATTCATAAATGCTACATATTTATCGAAGGAACTGATGAAACCTTTTTTTCAAATACCGGCTCCCTAAAGCTTTCATCTTTGAAAAGTTAAAATGCGGTTTAAAGTCTGCTTCCATAAACATGTTCATCCGACTTTACAATCTTGTACAATAACTCCTGATCACTGAAATCACCCTCAGACAGGCGATCCCTGACCTAATCTCCGATGGAGCTGAACAATTTTAGGTAAGTTTCTTGTGCAAGGAAATTATGAGTGCCTATAGTGGGGATCGAACCCAGGACTTCTCAATCCCCAAAAGCGCCTCCTACCGATGAATCACTGCTCAAACAAGTTGTGACATTGATGTCATAGTTTCATATCGCTAGAATGAAAATTTTAAAACATTGTGTCGAACGCTAATTGACATCGTCAAGATTATCTTGTTTGTAACACTCAGGTGTCTTTTGTTCTTAAAGTTTGTCAAGTCAGTTAATCACAGTACATGCATATTAAATACTTAATTCGTAATAAAACTATATGTTCTCTATTAATCTAAGCCGATGTACTTTTCCCTTAAGTATCAAATAAAACCAAGTTGTACTTTTGAATAGTAGCTTCCTTATTTCACGGCGTCTCAACGCCGTGATATTGTGATGGGTAGTTTTTTAATATTATTTGAACGTGGAGCGGTGATAGAACTCAAACCCTCAAATCTTGGGTTTCCGGGCTAAATTGCAGACTACATTAGGTAACTCCTTTCCATTATATTTAGATATTACTTAGGATTCCTCTTTGTAAAGGATAAAGATGTTGTTTTGTTGTGGAATGTGAAGTTGTACAAAACACTGAAATATGGTCATGTGAGAGGCCGTTGTAAATAAAACTGGCAATATGGACATATGATAGGTTGTTGTGAATAAAGTGAATGAATGTTTATTGACGGTGTTAAAATTTACTAAAATATTCACAATTTATTTCAGATAAAAAGTTCGTATTTAGACATCAATATTTATTGATAGAAGTCGGGACTGGTGTGCTTAGAATGGTTTTTGATTTCATTGTTGGTTCAGACTTTAAGGTGTATTTAGATAACAACCCTTCTCAAAAAGCTAAGTTTCAACATCTTCTGTCAAGAAATATTCTGACCCCAGTACAACGTCAACTATTACCTCCTATTGAAAACACACCATCATCAGACAAATTTGATATCACCCTGCTGACCTACTTGCTCAGGAATGCTTGCGGTTTATGTCCCTCTACTGATCAAGTATGGTTAAATCCTCAGCAAACAGATATACGAGTGGAAGCATACATCACCAAATTTAAACAATGCAGAAATGATGTAAGTATCATATATTTAAATTTCTGTAAATGGTAGTATATAAATAACACATCATACTAGTTAAATTGTCAAGGGAAAACATTACGTTCAATTACCCTCTGTTAGATGTGAAATTTATTTTATTATACTGATCAACAAAAATAAATAAAACATCAATTGTTTACAAATTATTTAACAACACAACAGTAGGACGTAAAATACTTAACATGTGATCGTTAATTGAATTTGTTTTATTTTCACTTTTTTCTCACCGTTAAAGTTAGTCGTGTGGTAAAAAGCAAGCGTCTGCACAATGGAAATAATTCAAAACGTATGGCTTAAACTTGGACCAAAGGGTATACGGGCCGAAAGATTATGTCAAGAGTGCCGATATGTGATATAAAAAGGGTGACTTTACGAATAGTCACTAGTGACGTCACATAACTAAATAAATCACGTGAGATATAATAACATATAATAGCATGCCATGTTGTGTGTCTGATAGTATATTAATGTGTCGTGGATTCAATTTCCTGATGGAACCAACTTATGTATAAAGGATTGTGTACAAACATTTTGCTTAGGTCATTCTTCATCCTACCTCTGTATTAAAGAAGAGTCGTTGTTATATACTGAGGTCCAAAAATTTCTTAACACATATTAATTTTGATTTTTGAAGTGTAGTTTAATGAACTTTGCATGTTAACTGAGTCAAAAAAGAAAGTAGACACTTACGTTTTATACCATAACTTTTTATCTAGCTATATGTGTGTTTTCATTTTCACACAATTGTCAGTCATAACCTATTTGACAAGTCCAGCGAAAATAACAAATATCTGACAACCACACAATGAAAAAATCCATTTTCATCCCTGGTTACGTGATTAGTAGTTTAGCATCACGATTTGTGTGCACATCCTCTATGCATGTAGCAAACAATAAATCACATTTGGTTCAGAGAAACTTGCTGCATGAACATGTCTCGTCTTTCCGAAACCTGGTGAATCAACAGTCTGAATCTTATGTCATCAGGGCATAACGTCAATGACGTCGCGTGTATGATGAATTACTATAGGAAAACTATTCTTATTCTGCAGAATTGTTTCTATCAAACTGGAAGTATTTCCGACCGCCCTTGGCCAGATCGTTATAGGGTAACGGATACTAGAACTAATTGCATCATCACGTTGACGCACATTCGACGTCACTTTAAAACGACCGCCTCAATTGCTAGGGAGTATGGCATCAGTCTGAAGGCTGTTCTAAATCGCATCCAGTTTCTTTTTTGAGTCAGTAAAGTTTCACTTCTAATATATTGTTAAACATGAACCATCAATTATATTCTTTAAGTATTATAAAATAAATTAAAAATGTACTTACATGAGTTTAAATACATATTTCAGTTGGCGCATAAAGAAAGCGTGTTGGAAGATGAGACAGTTTTAACCACAAAATGGAATCAGCTATGCATGGTAAATATTTTGGAAAATACTAACTCGTAAAAAATATTATTTGTTTCAAGTTTGATTTATATTGTTTAATAGCACACGTTAATGGATAAGTCAGTTGTATGAAATAATATCACGTTTTCAATGGAATAGTTTATTCATTAAAATTATACTGATCATTTATATAATTATACTTACCATCTATATAATTCTACTGAATATTTATATAATTCTACTGACTATTTATATAATTCTACTGACCAATGTTTGAATTCTACTGCCCATCTTATGAATTCTACTGTCGACCATTTTAAGTTGACTTATCAATTAATATAATTATAATGACCGTCTGTTAATAACTACTAACCATTCATATAATTATAATGACAATCTTTAGAATAATACTGACCATTTACATAACTCTACTGACCATCTTCTGTTTTAACTGGCCATCCTATAATTCACGTCATTACAATTTTACTGACCATTTGTTGTAGCTTACAATGCATCTACTTGACCTTTCTTTATCAATCAAATTGCTTCATTCGTGTTAGTTACAAAATTTCATTGTCTTTGTCGACAAAAGTTGTATTTGTGAACATTATTATAAGGATTATACTTAAGCAATAGACATTGTATGTTTATCTTTATTTAAACAATATTCTTATATAGTTTAAATATTTATGTATCTGTTAAGTTTAAATATGTTAATTAATTTTAATATACTGGTGATACTATAAATCAGTGATTCTATTTTAATACAAAAAAAATCAGTCAGCAAACTAAATGATAGAACACTTTATATTTAGTGATTTTAAGAACACATCTTTTCAACACCTAACAGACTTTAATTAAGAAACCCCTCACAAAATAAGGCCAAACGTCGCAATTTTTAATGGGTAGTGGAGACCGCCGTATTTGTTTTCCTATACATACGATCGGTAACTTTCTAAACTCTTTCTAATATTAGTAACGTCATACGTTGACTATCAACCCAATTTAATTAATCTATATATAAAATGGTTGAAACTGTTCGTTAAATATTAAACAGCTATAAACGAAACAATAGCTTGATTGTTTTTTTTATTTTCTGTCACATTGTATTTAAATGAGGTGTCAATAATGTTTATATTCATACTCGCTGGAAAATGACATTTTTAAACATCTTCGGACAAGGTAAACAAAATGTAGCTGAATGACACCCGCTTAGGCAATCTCACACAGAACACGGGAGACGACACGGTTTATATACGGTATACTCTGTTAAACACAGGATGACTAGTACGAGTCAGACTCCAATGTAGCACGAGTGTACACGTATAAAGCATGGATATACTCCGCCAAGCAAGGTTTGTCACGATTTGAACACGATTAGCAAACGAGTTTTATACGATTGTCTGACGTTTCCATACAGCCTCACACGGTCTTAAACCGCCCGGCAAGCCCAATAGGGTAGCACGCAAGCACAAAGGGACGTGGGTTCGATTCCCGGAGCTTTCGTGGAGCTTGGTCATGAAATTATTTCTGCGGTCATTCTCCCTCTTACCACTGATTTTAATTATATAGGGCAGTTGTCAGTCACTGACGAAATTATGTGCTCAGTAGTATGTTAACAGCTAAATCCAGAGATTAAGTCTTTCCAGGAGGAGGGAGTAAGTTGATTGACCACCGTTATATGACTCATATAATTTGTTGCTACGGCATTTAACCCAACAAACAAACAAACTCACGCGGTCTTGCATGGTCTTGTACGATCGTATATATGATTCAACACAGACATGACATTCTTACCAGTTTTTAAAATTCTTAAATTCATACAAGGCTTTTACGAATACACGCAAATGGCCCGAATGTAACTCAGATGAAAACGCGGTTGATTCGGTTGTTTGTACGGTTTAAACGGGTGACCAACCCTAAAAGCCATGTGGTCTGTGTGTCACTGGCTTTAGCTTCGCATTTCGTAATCACCGATGTTTCGCATTTACCGATAAATAGGTTACGATTTGCATTCCCTTAATTGCATGATATAAACAAACTATATATAAATGCCTTAGGATATATTATATAAATTACTGATGAACCATACTTGGCGAAATAAAACATCGCCGCATGTGAAGTCTCTTGTACTTATCTTTACTCTCTCTGTCTTTCTCTCTCCTCTCTTCTCTCTCTCTCTCTCTCTGTCTCTCGTCTCTCTCTCTCTCTCTCTGTCTCTCTCTCTTCTCTCTCTCTCTCTGTCTCTCTCTCTGTCTCTCTCTCTCTCTCTTCTATCCTCTCTCTCTCTCTCTCTTCTCTCTCTCCTCTCTCTGTCTGTCTCCTCTCTCTCATCTCTCACACTCTCTCTCCTCTCTCTCACTCTCTCTCTCTCTTCTCTCTCTCTCTCTCTCTCTCTCTCTCTCTCTCTCTCTCTCTCTCTCTCTCTCTCTCTCTCTCTCTCTCTCTCTCTCTCTCTCTCTCTCTCTCTCTCTCTCGCTCTCTCTCCCACCTCCCTCCCTTAATTGCATGATATAAACAAACTATATATAAATGCCTTAGGATATATTATATAAATTACTGATGAACCATACTTGGCGAAATAAAATATCGCCGCATGTGAAGTCTCTTGTACTTATCTTTACTCTCTATGTCTTTCTCTCTCTCTGTCTCTCTCTCTCTCTGTCTCTCTCTCTCTGTCTCTCTTCTCTCTCTCTGTCTCTGTCTCTCTCTCTCTGTCTGTCTGTCTCTCTCTCTCCCTCTCTGTCTCTCTCTGTCTCTCTCTGTCTCTCTCTCTCTCTGTCTCTCTCTCTCTCTCTGTCTCTGTCTCTCTCCCACCTCCCTCCCCCTCCCTCCCTCATGATTAAGGACTCAATATTTATAAATCGTTTAACGGACATACAGATGAAAAAATAAGTAATGGTTTAAGTATGGCCGTTTGATATGCATGCTTAGGGAAAAGGGAGTTTGTTGTTTCTCTCAAAACGAACTAATAACAACGTTTTAGTTAACACCGTAGCAACACATTGTTTTCAATTTATCTTATAGGGTTGTTAAGGCGCCTGCTTATGTATGGTAACAAACAAATATGTTTTTTTATAAATTCTTCAGATTCTACAAGGACTGGCCAACTACTGTGGGTTTCCTAATTTGCAAGAAGAGATAGATCAAGCAGGGTCTATCGAAATAGACGACAGACTAAAGGAAAAATTTGAAAACGCAATAAAAGATTGGCAACGTGAAATAGATGAAGTGAGATCCGACGTAAGTTCACTTTCTACAACAGTAGGAACCTTGGAAGAGAGTAAAAAACAGCATCGTGATAAAATTGCTACACTATCTACAAGAGTAGGAAATATGGAAGAGTGTACTAAACAACATGGTGATGCAATAAGTGACTTGAGATCAAATATAAGGATAATGTCTTCTAAAAAAGGTCGACTATGCGAAGGAGACATGGCAGGTAATGATTATATAATTTTGTATACTAACTTGAAGATGCGCACTATAAATATACTAAATATGTCTCAGAACCAAATATAGAACCATATATTAAGTATGTTATTCATTTGTCTGTGGTAAATATTCTACACAATACAAATATATTTTGTCTTAACATATTATATGGTAAATCTACTGGTATATCTTTGACATTTGCTTGTTAGCAATCAAATGATCAGTATCACATATTTTAACGATTTTTTTTGTTTTTCAAAAAAAAAATTTACGTCAAGGAACACTAGCGCTATAAAAGGTTATAACTGATGACTTATAGAAACATATTTAAGTTTGTTTTATTCGATTCCTGATATTTTTAACATAGAAATTTCAGCTTCTTCATCCAATTGAATTGCCCTTCCTCTAGATATCAAAATAATAACATAGGGTTACACTGTACAATTAACAAATTCTGAAATACGTTTGCTATTCCGGAAATCATGCAAATTTACTTTTTTTTATTTTTCATCCAATTAGTTTATTTAATTTTTAGCAAATGTAGATCTACATATGGGCATAACACCAGTAAACTTTCATTCAGATATCTTTACTAGAAATATGTTTGATTTTAAGTCAAAAGTCAAAATTCCCATGGGAATTTGCAAATTGCAAGGGAAAATGGCTCTCCCATGGGAATTTCATTTTTAAATGAGAATTCTCCCATTTCTAATTCCATTTATAAAGCTCACAGATTTGGCATCATACTGATGTTCTTGAGAAGAATGTGAAAAAATTATTTAAAAAATCCAAAAAAAAATTCCCTTATTAAAGATTGGGAGAATTATCCCAAACAAATTCATGATTAAAGGCAATTAAATATCTTAAGAGGCCGAATGACGTAAGCGACTTAAGTGTTCAATAATTTGCGCGTGTCAAACTGATGATCGCTCCATTGAATTAAAAATATTATTTTCGCACCTCAACAAGGATGTTTTGATTGTATTTAAAAGATAGTTATGGAGATACATGTACATCTCCAAATTTCGGGGCTAATTAGATACGCCAATCTTTATATTCACAAAAATAGATATTTTCCGAGTAATCGAATGTCAATCTTGTTGACCGACATTGGGACGATATTAGGATTGAATAGTTTTGCTTATTACAAACACATGTCAAATTGTCAGATCGACTTTTGCGCCTTTGAAAGGATGTTTTGCTAACATTTAATCGCTGAAAGGGTTCATTGTGCAAAACAAATCTTTGGGAAACAATTTATAATGGTACATTTTTTTTAAAAGAGTACTCGAATATCAATTTTGGTAACCGATACTCTAAGGTTCCATCGAGTACTCGGTTAACCGGGTACTCGTTGCCATCCCTACTTTAAAAACATTTTCTTGCCCAGTATATACTAAAATATTTGAGAATATGAAATCCAAAACCATTTCAGAGCTCAATTATGTAATTTGGAGGAAGTTATTGCTATCACAAGATTATACATCTTATACATACTGTAATAAAAACTATTGATTTAAGTAACGACAGCCAAAGTCTACTTTTGGTTTCGATCTACTTTCGCTTTGAAATACAATAAACAAATAACATATTTCAGTAATAATTGTATTTACTAGTATTGTAGGTTTTTGAAATAGATTTAAATGTCTGTTTCCTTTGTAGTCCTTGGACAATGTTACTATTGATTATAGGGCTTAAGTTTGCTACAGTTAGATTTTTAATGGAGAATATGGTTAAGTTTGGGTTACATCACACACAAAAATAAACATAAGCATAAAAATGTAATCTATATACATATTATAAATGTCCAAACCATGTGCTTTTATTGTTTCTTACTAGAAAACTGTTAAGTTATATAATGGTAAATTTTGTTGACAGATAAATGAAAACAACATACATGTTTACATCTTTATTAGGTGACTTTATTACTATATTTCATCAGGCAAATTCAAATTTATTTAGATCAAAATAAGATGATCATGAACCAAGATGAAAATAGATATACATGTATTTATGCATATTAGAATACATATCAATAAGAATAGACATTTAATATTGGTATCACCAGAAAAAAAGACATAATTTTAGGGCTCGAATTTAAGCTCGCATACTCGCAAAATGCGTGTGGATTTTGAAAACTGCGAGTAACTTGTGAGTTTAATTCGCAAATGTTCGCGAGTTGAAACTGACACACACAAATATAACTGTCTAAATAAGGGCCTTTAGTTTCAGTTATTTCCCCTTGTATACTCTTCAAATAGGTAGGTCCTATCAGTTGGATTACTCGGATTTTACCCTTACTTTTTAAAGTCAATTTGCCAAAATTAATCTTTGATAACTTTTTTGTAAATCATTTAATTTGTTTGAAATTTAACTTTAGTATTTCTAGGATAAAGAAATATCTACTTTTTACCACAAAAGTCAATATCATAATTAACAAAAAAGATATAAGATTACATATTTTGTTATCCTTACATAAAAATGCAATGATAAAATCCTAGGGTTCGAACTGTAAGGACCTACTTACCAATTGGATTGCTTCAGATTTTATGAGGGAAAGATAACTGACTAAAGGCCCTAATTGAAGCTCAAATCAGCATTGAAACGGTCAGATCAATACAACTAATTAAAGATTCAACGTAAAAGCATGTCCGATATTCTTGGTCTATCACACAAGAACACCCTTACTCTATTTACAGTGAAATAATAGAACTACATGTATCGTAGGAGGTCCTAATTTCGTCACTGACCTAATTTCGTCACCCCACCTTAAATACTAAAAGCATTGAGCAATACTAAAATTTAAGTAATCTTTTTTATAAACTCACTAAAATAAGCTTAGATTCCCGTTTTTAGCTCGAAATCTTAACGTAGGGCGGAGCGACGTTGTAGGCGGAGCCAAACCTACACTGATTGTGATTTTACACTACTGGTAAACATGTCAATATTTAAAATGGTGGGATTTCGATTTTTTTGTCATAAAATTGTTGAAGAAACAACACAGATTGGAGGTAAAAGATCTAAATATTGTATTTAGATAAATAAACGGAGATTTGCTTCACAAAAATGAAGAAAAAACTTATTTTTATATTGCAGTGTTGATTTTTGGTCCTGCTTAAACAGTCGTCTGCATTTATACCCAGCCTCAAAACATTGTGTTTACTAACGTTATTTGACAGAATAAACCCTAGAAAAGTTGATGGAATAAAAGCTTTATGATTCATTTACATATTTTAAAAATAAAAAGTCAGTTTAAAATTACAAATTTAACATTGTATTCATTCATTTCCTTAAGGTGACGAAATATGGCCACTCCAGGATATGGTGTTGGCACGTATATGATTATTACCCATGTATGCTATTAAAATTTTGTGCAAGTGAAAAAATACGCGTGATTTTTCTTTCTTTGCAAGTCCATTTTTTTGTTAAATTCCAGCCATGCATAATTTCAACATGAACAGTCCTATTCTGCTAAGTTTGCGTGAGCAAGTTCAGATTTTCACTATCACACTCTGGCTTATTAAAGATTGATCTTACTTTAAGTTATATAAATATTGTAGCTAACATAGGACTACTACACAGTCTACACTAGTATTGGTTTATCTCAAGTAAGATATTATCATTGATGGTTATAATATGCAGTCAGTATCTAAATTTAACAATTTATCCTAATGCTTATCTCATCTTAGATCTAATGACTATATATAGACAGTTAATCCGGAGATATCAGCTGGTTGCCATGGTAATAATTTTGACAGTTTCTATTTTCATTGTTTGATTTACAATTCTGTACACTTTAATATACAGTAATGATTTAGACCAAACTTATTTTGAAAACAACTAAACTTAAAGTAAATATATAATTACATGTTCATATGAATAAAAATGATGTAAGTAGTTGTTTAAAAGTTTAGTTATCAAAAATCAATATAATAACAGAGACAATGCATTTAATAAATTATATTAATCCTCTACACCTACTGAAATTAATTTTATTTTTCCCAACATTTTGTGCAATTACTGAGTAAAAAATATTTTAAAAGAAAAATTTGAATATTTTTGATCATCTTAAATTCTTAATTGTTGACTGCAGAGTAATTTGTCAAAAATGGTAAGATTATATAAAGCATGGGTGAATATTTAATTATTTATTCATCACACGAAAAATTCATTCATTCTAAACATCGATTCAATAATGCGGGAAAATAAGTAAAAGCACAACGTCAAAACATAAAAAAAATGTTTTAACAAACACTAAATGTTCAGAAAATAAGTCCAAAACTTTTATGTTAACAAAATCTGGAGGAACCAAATGTGGACTATGTAAATATCTTAAAAGAAGGGAATACTTTAATTTCAATGAGAAACATTTTTTGTAAAACATAATATGTCATGTGATGTAGAAAATGTAATATATTGTTTAATATGTAAAAGTTGTGAAAAATATTATACAGGCCAAATGATATTTTGAATTTGTGCCCACTTTCTCCAAAACTCATAAACATTTTTTACTGAATCAGATATTGATACCGTTTATCACAAGAAATACAATGTGGAAACCACATTAAAGTCGGATTTCAAAGATCTGACCCTGAATGGCACAGTTGTCCAACATAGTTAAAACTTTAAGCAAAAACTAGAAAGGGGTATAACCCCTAATTAAGGCAGGTAGAGTTGTGGTTACTTTCTAATTCTGTTCATCAAATGGTATCTTATTATTGTATGAATTTTCATAAAGGTCTGACAATAAAATGGCGTTCAAATGGTAAATAAAAAACTTAAATGCAATTGTTAAGGACACTGGGGCCCTCTAAAGGCCCACCCACCCAACTGTTGAACATTCTGTCTAATACATTGTTCTGCAAAACATTCCTGTTTATGCATTTGTTGTTCATAAGTAAAATATATGATCCCTCCTTAGAAACTGTAACTATAGATTTTAGCCAATCAGCATCAAGTAAAACTAACTGTTCAATATAACACTTATATTTTCTAATAAATCCTAATATTTCAATGAAGAACCCATTGTGAGATTGTTATCTCAAATTAGACTCCCTGAAAAGCGGGCCATTATTGATATAGTTTCTGTCAATTATCTGATGCAACAAAGTACATGTATAAGTATATATGGAGATCGTCTTGCAACTATTTTAAGCTGTGATAGAATGATATTCAATATAGATAATATGTGTTAATTAATATCATATTTTGTGATCTTTGATTGTTACATAATTCAAATTAATAGCATGTTGAAAGGATGAAAACTAAATTCCCTAGCTGGGCATCAAACCCGGTTCTCTCAGGAGGTAGGCAAGACACTTGATCACAATACTAGAGGGTTTACCCATCAGCTGGAAGTGACTATAACCAACAATCTATATTAAGATGCACACGTTTTCCATGAAATCGGCCCTTTGACCCGCGAAATAATGAAAATAAATATGTCTTGTTATTACAGGGTCTTGACCTTAATGGAATCATCCGAATCTAATGCAGATTTGAATTTGATTGAAATAATATATCCTAACTTCTTAGACAAAATCATTCATCAAGAATAGAATATATTGTAGATTATGATTAATTTATAGTTTGTTAAATAAGTAACTTCACAGTTATATTTCAATAAAGCTTCTAGAGTTTGTTAAATCCAATTGATTGCATTAATTTGACGATAAAAGCAATCCAAAGTATTACTTTTGGAATTAAAGTTATTAATTAAAACAATTACTAACTTTTCATATAATCGTTGTCGTCAAGATGCAAACATGTAAAATGATGTTCTTTTATGATGTTTCAATAATAAAATAAACCCTTAAATTAACATCAATTTATGACAAAGGTGGATCCATGAGGACGGGGAGCGGACCCGGTGTATGCAAAGTTGTTTTCTATCAGTTATGAATTATGGCATTTATAAAAATATATAAATGTCAAAATATTTTCACACGCCACAAGAGCATGAAGTAACAAGACTGGCATACAATGACATAACATACAATTCACATTCAAAATAAAGATGGGCGGAATTCAACAAGCAGACTGGGAGTCCAGGGGTCGAACTTTAGGGGCCCCCTTTAGGTCCTGAGTAAAGCTGCGGCTCAAAGTTTATTTCTTTGGGATTCAGGCGCATTTCTAGAACCTCAATCCAGAATGATCAATAAAAGCATCTAGATATATATCATATATTTTTTTTTACCGCCGTTGGATCATGCTAAAATCTTACATGTAATTAATGACATAGTCAGTTATCTTTCCCTGATAAAATCTGAAGCAATCCGATTGGTAAGTAGGTCCTTAACAGTTGGAAACATCGAATTGTATTGTTGAATTTATATGTAAGTGTAACAAATTATTTCATCTAATGTCTTTCCTGTCAATGAATATATTTACAGAAGTGATGAAATTAAGATAATTCTTTACCCCAAAAAATACTTAGCTTGAATTTCAAACAAATTAAATGAATTACAAAAAAAGATATCTAAGACTTATTTTGGAAATTGTCATTGAAAAGTAAGGGTAAAATCCGAATAATCCAACTAATTGGACTTACCTATTTGAAGATTATACAAGAGGAAATAACTGACTTAAGTCCCTAATTAGAAGGAATGTTCCTTGAATTATTGTACATTATATCGTTGTGTTAGTAGCATTGTATTAGTGTACTCCCAGTCGTGTTACACGCATAGCGTGCAGATAATTTTGACATTTATGTAGATATATTTTCCTATACATATTGTATGCCTTTTTTATGATAAGAAAAAGGCTAGAATGCACCGGTATGCGCCTATTGCGCATGCGTCATTTTGCAAGTGCGCGTCCGTTGCTAACTTAGCAATAATGTAACAAATATCGCGTCGCCATTCTACATTGAGTCGGTACTGACGGTGACCGTGAAAAAAGACAGAAAATATCATGAAATTAAAAAAAATCACTTACCTTTCTATTCTAACAGGTCAAAATTGTTTTCATAAAATGAATTGTCCTGAATTGGCTAAAGTGATACACGAGGTTTTACTTTATGTTGACAGCGATTAACACGTTGTATTAAGTCTAGAAATGATAGAAACTTGTCGTCTGAATCTTTGATATACTTTTTTCTAATACAATTTTTCGTAAAGGTAGCTGTCATAAAGTGCATTTTGCGTACAGTAAGGCGCGCGAATAACTAGAATTTTTTTGAGTATTTCGTAAGTATTTCGTTAGTATATGGTAAGTATAACGTACGTGCGAATCGCAGCGTATAAGCCGTATGTGCGTATCATTCGTATATCGCATCGTATCGTATCGTATGATCGTATTCATACATGGTATAAATCGTATGGTAAACATCGTATGAATGGTATAAACGTATACTTCGTATCGTATCGCACGTGGGACAAATATTAACAGACGAAATGATGAATTATATTAAAATTTAACGGGGTATTTTCCCGACATTTTATTTATCAATCGTGCGTGAGAGTTTTTCACAATTAAATGGAAATTACGGACGCCGTAAAACTTGTTCATCGTGAAAATCCCTTTTCGTCAGCGATAAAGGATATTTTTCCTTTTCGTCGGAAAGGAATGCACACATGGTCTCACTATTCAATTAATACGAACCTATATAAAAATATGGTCATAGGTGTACCCGGTATTAGCACAGGAGCTTGACATGTGATATCATACTACGAAAATTCCTCTCTTACATATAATAAAAACACTATAATTATGTAAGAATGGAATTTTCGTAGTATGATATAAAATGTCAAGCTCCTGTGGTATTAGTTGGCTTAGTTCGTGATTTATTTGTGTAAACTGAATATAAATACATTTGGCAATGATTTGGTTTCCTAAAAAACGTCTTTTCTGAAATTACGTGATATCCATTCTTCTTGTAACCCTATAAAAACTGAAAAAAGCTATGGACTGGTTCTTTGGGTATTTTTAAAGTCGTACCCAACACATTTAGGTCATATATACTATGGCTAGCTCTTCCTACTATCGATTTCCTGGACACTTCTATCACCAGTACTAATTTACCCTACCATGAGGCCGACAACTCATGAATAGGGTATGACCTACCGCCACCAGGCTTGATCCCATGATCTCCGCATTTGAAGTAATACATACTAACTACTATGGCAAGACCCGGCTCTTGGCCCTGAGATTCATACCAACATACCTTTGTAGTCATAAGCAGACAATCTGCTATGTGGACAAACAAGCTAGATTTATGGCTTGAAGCAAGAGTGTGGAACTTTACCTCTGCTACATAAATTCCTCCCTAACAGAAAATCTAGGAGCTCGGGCAATCTTAGGATGCAAGCATACAATCCCTCATGGGTTATATACATTTTGCGCCAAATATAATCCAATGAAAATGCATGGTCCGAACTGAAATCTGAATCCTCAACCTCTCAAATCTTAAGAGGACACTCAACAGTGTTGCTATAAAGCTAGCTCATGGCAAGGGTGTATAATGCAATATTTAGTCACTGCTATAGTTTGTTTTTTTTCTCAGCTTTCAAAACTTGAATAATTTCACAGTTAATTGGTATGTAAAAATTGCCGTCTTCTTTCATGCACGATTTTTTAAAAGGTGTATTTTGATTGAGAAGAGCAGTTTATGTCTTACGATAGATTTTAGTCAAGATATTTCAGCGAGGAGTCCCTTAGTAAATATTTAGTGCATTCAGCCACTGTGAAATTAAGCTATGACAGTTGAGAAAATCTGGACTAAACAGATAAGTTCACAAAGTATTTCACAAGCCCTGGTCGATATTGGTTTAAAATGATCAAACCCTAGACCTGTACTGCAATAGGCAGAGTGTCGTGGAAATCAACCAAATGATCTGAAAGTATCAAAGACTAAGTATTTAAGTCAAGATCCTTGTTTTATTAAAATAACGTTAGCATGAAAGATATTACAGAATACAACATTAAATATAAGACAAGAGTTGCAAATAACATTAACATACAACAAGTAACAATATTACAAAATTGGTTAAGAAACTCGCTTAGACCTGAGCGAGGTACAAACTTACTTGATTTAAAATAGAAATGAAATTAAAAACAAGGGAGTCTATATTTATGAAGATCATTAAAATACAATCAAATTCTTACAATCAAGAAAAACACTAATTATTCTAGGAGGGGTCCTGACCCCCCTGACCCCCTCCACTGGATCCGCCCGTGGATAAGTCAATTTGGGGTTCAGATCAATCAAAATGGTAAATGTTAGACTTTCATAAAAAATATTTGAATAAAATCTACAATTCTGCACATTGCCATAACAGACATTTTATTGCTTTATGGTTACCTTAAGAAAGGGTAAGAAGTTATAAATAATTATAAGTTCAAAACAGACTTAACAGATTATTCGGAACACCTCGACCTTTCCTACCTAAGCGAGGTGAAGCATGTAACGGTTATACAAAATAGTTCACACAGACCTTTGTCTAAACATATTTATTCTGTGTTTAAATTGAACTTAATATTGTTTAGGGATATCATTGAAATATATAATTTCAAATTTACAGACTAAAAGCTAAAATTCAGTCATCCCCAAAATGAACATGTTTTTGTTTACTTCAACACCGGTTTTTCCAAAATGGCATCTAAATATGTCCGAGGTTATTAATGGCAAATGCCTGAGGAGTTCCGAATGTTAACAGAACCTCATTATCATCCTGTCACATCAGATGGTCTGCGTGATAATTATCAATGAAAGGGTAGTAAAAGATGCTTTAGAAAAGTAGATAAGTAGACTATCTAATTAATTATCATAAAATCATAATCCTCCTCACAAAGCTGATCAATTTGATACGAAATATAATAGGGTTCTAAGTACAATCAATTTTACTGGAAAAGTATGGATCATAATAATTTCCTCCGACTTTAAAAAATTTGGGCACCAAAGTTGAAGAAAAACATAGGTCAAAGGTAGGATACTAAAAACAACCATTGAAACAAAAAAATAAATAAAAAGCATAGTTATATTCAAAACATGTGACAAACATTGTAACAGTAAGTTACAGCAAAAGTGTATAACTATAACTGATCATATCCGAAAATAGGCAAATATTATAGTAGAACTATCAATATGATTATAAAATGTAACTAAATTTTCAAATACCATAACACTTAAGATCTCTTGCAATGAAACAAACATTGAAGTAAAGATATGAAAACTTTCACTGACATCCTGTTTATGTTATGAAAGTTACTATAAAACTAAAAGATATAATGTGCAACAAACAACTTTTTTGATTTAGTATAATAAACTACTATTAAGTATTTGGCCAGTGAGAAAGCTGTATCACAAACCCTAATATCAAAGGGATTTATAAACCCTAACTGACTTGTAGAATACATGTAAACACTTTGTCTTCACTATTGTTCTGAGCAGAATTTTCAAACGTTGTATACTAAAGCCTAATTCATTGTTTCTATTTGACTTTACAACCCTTTCAAATTTCTCACATCATTACATTGTACTCTTGTCATCATTATTGATATCACGGTTTAACTATTGTATTTATTTTCCTTAATTATTTGTAAGTGTATTTGCAAAGTCATGATCATAGATCACTTTCTTTAAATCTTCTTTCACTACATCTCTGCAGAATATACTAACATCTAACCCCTTGCACCATTCTTTTAAACTGGGCCTGTATGTTACTTTTATTCTTTTTCATCCTTGTGTACATTCTGTCGCGCAACCCTGTCTATCGAGACCTGACTGGGATGATCACGCCTGTAAAACCGTTGGTAGCTTTAAAATCTGTAGTCTGTCATCTGAAATAATATAAATTGGATCTTAAATGACATTCAACCAAATCATAATCATACATATAACATACTAAAAATTCTCAATTGAAAATAGAGGTATCATTACATATCATCAGCTGAATGCAACTCTGCAAGGAACAGGCATGGCTGATTATTTATGCATTGGACTGGTGTAGATAGCCAGCTCTGTGTGGGTTTGAATCCAATCCTAAACCTACCCAGTTGTTTCATTTGAGCAATTAACATTATCCTACTAGCGCATTACTGGAGGTCTAGGGAGCTAACTCGAATGTAATAAATCTAAGATGTATGAACTTGTTTCACAATCAAGCTAATAAATTAGTATAGTTCTGTACAAGCAGATATACATATATCAATGCAGACTATGCTAAGTAACCCTGAGTTTTCTGAAAATAATGTCATTCAATTTCAATTGTTCATTTTACTGGGTTTAATGCAGTAGGACCACATAATACTCCGGAAAGGCTGGATATAGCTATTTAAAGACTACTTAGGGCGTACTTTCTGTCCAACGTAAAATAATCATTGGTAGGAGGGAGAATGGCCATAGATAACATTTCATGACCAAGCTCCACAAAAGTATTCCCTAACCCGGAATCAAACCCACGACCTATCAATGTGCTACAAACTGATCTAGCCGGGTTGCATTTTCAATTTTCTATTCATTCTAGTTAAAAAGTATGTGCAATTGTTTATCATTTGAGGAAGTCCAGTTTTTACTGGGATGAAATACATTGCTACATAAACTATTCGTGCACATACTTTATTGTAAGACTGACGTTGTCAACACAGTCATATTATAAATATTTTTTGCAGACATAAGCTAACGTTTACCTTGTTGACGATAATCGTATGAATTATGTTGAATCTTCACTCAGCTCATGTCTATGTGATCCGGCAAGTCGTTCTTACATCAGAAATGTTAAGATTTTACCATATCTTCACCAAGCGACTACATAAATGTTTAAATATTGACGATTGTTGGTCATTATTGGTTGTCCCCGTGGCATTTCTCATTATTTCTGTGCAGTGAAAAGTTTCAATTTGACATACTTGTCAATTGAAGTGTTTAGATTGACGGATATCTCACTTTCGGCTACTTTTCTAAATATGTTCTAATCTGAGGGGCAAAATCATAACCATCGAGACTGATTCCGCCCACTTTTATCATTGAGACCCGCCTTAAAATAATATCGATAATCAAAGTACTGAATGAGAACCGGTTGTAATTTGTTTAATTTTTAATTGAATCATGGCTTACTAAGATATAGAAATACAAGCAAGTCGTACTGATCTCAAGAAATAAATCGTATCATGCGTATCGAACTAATGGTATAGTAAACAAGCGAACGTATGGTATAAAACGTATAGTTCGTATCGTATAAAACGTATAGTTCGTATCGTATAAAACGTATGGAGATCTATAACGTAAGATCTGAGTAAAGATCGTAATTCGTATCGTACGCATTCGACTTTAGGTATGGTATAACGTACGAATCGCATGCGTATTGTCTGCGTATATGGTAAAGATCGTATTTCAACTATTACGCGCGCCTTAGTGTACCAGTTCTTAGTAACGACCTTTTCACCGCGTTCCAAAATGATTCAATCAAAATGGTGCAGGCACATGTCTCCGGGTTATTAAATTCAATAAAATGATTTACGGTCAAATATCCGTGCCCTTCCTTTTGAAGCCTTGAATATGCCTTCCAACAATCAGACAGTATGGTGGTTCCTGGCTTGATGTATTTCCTAATAATTGGCACTAATGTTGCCGCGCTTCTGTCACTGACGATCTAAAAAAAACCACTTATTTGATTCCCTCTCTATCCCCCAAAATACCCACACATTGTCTACCCTCCTTCCTCTTTGAAACTTATGTTTGTCGAAATTGCTCTCGTCAATTTCGACAAACATGCCAGGCCCTCCAATCTGCTCACTGTCTTGTCTTAGGATGTCAAGAGAGACTTCCCTGGCGAAATGTTTCCAATCAACCATCGTATGATCACTGCCGATCCTCAATTCTCTGGTAATAAAATCGTTCGTCAGGTCGTAAACGCAGTAGTAAGTTAATTTTACAACCTGCTGTAAGGAAAGACGAGTTCCAGAGAACCATGATCCTTCCCTGATAGAAGTTTTTTTTGTTACACTTTCAATTGCTACATCTCCACACCAGCTGATCTGAGCTGTAGCTCTGTAGCTATTGTCTGGCACTAAAGAAACCTTTCCTTCAGCACAAACAACACAATATCCACTAAAATTACCAAGTAAATCCTGCTCTTGCAACCACTTTATCAAATTCTCCTATTTGCGACACAGTTCGTATATATTATCGTAAACAATCGACATGACAATAAAATCAGCTATTTTGATTACTACGAATTTACTACGACCAACTTACCTTAACAAATCAAATCCTTGCAAAAAATCACGTGTTTGCAACGAATAACTCGGTGCTAGTAACGACCTATTAAAAAAAGGAATTAAAAAAAATCAGTTTACTTTTAATGCTATTTTAAATAGATCGCCACGCTTGTGCGAAGCTCTCTCATATATGGGCGCCTTCGGCGCCGCAAGTCGTGCACAAGCGCTTATCATATTTATACTTCCGTGAATTACTACCGGTAAAGTGCAGTAGCCCCAGTAAAGTGCAGTAGCCCCAGAAAAAAACTTTGCTGTGGAAATATTTTTTGGAGGAGGTCGGGTTCGTCCCTCCTTAAATCCGTCTATGAATATATTACATGTATATTGTTCAGTCAATAATTAAAACTATTAATTATGAAAAAATGTATTATGATGGCTTGTTTAATTTCATGTCTCCCTCTTTAACCCAAAATGCAACTGTAATATATAAGTTTACATGATTGCTATATTTCTCCTCTATATTGAATTCTGTTACATGTTCATATTTGTTCGGTTTTATTGAAATACACATTACTAAGTTAAATAAAGTTATTTAGAATCAAATATTCTAAATTTGAGCATGAAACATGATGAGTACATGTTTATTATACCTACCATAAAGTCTGAATAATACTGTAGGGTGCAACCCCCCACCCACTTGACAATATCTTACAGGAGAAAATTAGAGACTTTATGCCTTATATACAAACATTTTAACTATTTCTTTCATGTCAAAATCTTTAAATGTCGCCTACCTTAAGTAATTTAAAACCCTAAATTTGTTAAGTCCTTTAATAATCACATAATTCCATGTTTATTTTGCACCACGTTTGTCCTGAATTTAGTGCGCCAATACGTAGTATATAGGATGACGTCAGTTGGCGTGACGTAGTATGTATACAGACTGTGGGAATATTTTAGAGTGAGAGGCTACCTTAGGGGAATGTTTGAATGTAATTTATTGTATTATAAATGTTTTGGGGTGTAAAATAGGGTTGCACTTGTAGGAAAAACTTTATTATTGTTCTAATATTATTGTACACTGTCAGATTTAGCTGGTTAAGATTGTTTTTTGTTTTAAGCAAATATTTAAGTATACTGTTGGAACTGTTGGAAACCTGTTAGTGACCTCTTTCTTACAGTGTTTGATATTTTTCAAACACTGTCGGAAACTTTACTATAAAAGCCGCTGCAGACCTACATTCTGCACTCTGCACTTTAAATTTTTGACGACAACATTTCTTTAGATCTGCATTATTTAACTAATTATTTAGTAAGTTTATTTTGGTGATAGTCAAGTATTATTATATAAGTAGATCTAGTTTATTTTTACTAAATTTTGAGGGATTTATCTTGTTAAAGAGACTCAATAGTAAATTTCATAGCCAGATTCTAAACGATAGATTTTGAACTTAAGGTTTCCATTAAATGAGATTTCATTAAATATAAGTTTGTCTGACAGTTTAGGACTCTAACCTTCATTGTTTGTACTTTGATTTGCATAGACGTTTTCATATTTTATTGTGCTCGTTCTCATTTTATTTAACTGAATATTTGATTTTAAAAGAATAAACGTAGTTAAATCTTTAACCATTTTTGCACATTTATTTTAAACAATATATTAGTTCGATGAGTCAGAGTCAGGTATTGCCAGATCCAGTATTTAAATATTTATGCTTGTTGGGCAAGAGACAAGGCTTGCTAGAGCTGTTACATATAGTATATAGAATCTAAGCTTGTTGGGCCAGAGTCAATATTGGCTAGATCCAGTACTTATTGATATATGAGCTTGTAGAGCAAGAGACAAGATTGGCTAGATCCAGCACTTAGATATGAGCTTGTAGAGCAAGAGACAAGATTGGCTAGATCCAGTACTCATAATACATAAGCTTGTAGAGCAAGAGATAAGATTGGCTAGATATAGTACATTAGAATACAACCGGCACGCAACATTTTATGGTGGCAGCGGTGGGATTTGTCTATTCCGTGACAGATCCAGTGATTCGAACTTAGACCTCCAACGTTACTAACTGTATTATAATCATGAATGAGCCAGTGGCAGTAGATAGTGAGCAGGAAATATATTTCAACAATAAGGATAGTCAACATAACAATAGTATAACAAGTATTCAACTTGATAATGATAGCATAGCTACAAGTCCAGACATCTCAATACATGTAGATAATATTTGCAACGCACATGAAAGTGTTCACAATAGCACTAGTAATAATAGTAATGATCAGTTGGAATGGGGACCAATGTTTAGAGATTTAACTGGTTACATAAGGGATATGGCCCAAGAATTAAAGTCACTTAAACAAATGACTTATAACAATGTGGACACTGGTAGTAGAGATTTACCCAGAAATTCCAATCAGAATGGTTGTATGGATATGCCTCCTGAAGGCACAGCAAATATCTCATTTCAACCCGGTTAAAATAGACAGTATGGTAGAAACCCTGATTCATACAACAATAGCCCATATCATATAGAAAATAGGGGTTTAGATCATCAGTATGTAGACCATCATGCATATCAGGCTAATGTGCACAACCGCAAGGTACCAAACTCTAGGTTTGAGTCTAGTAATATTAAGATAACACCATTCAATGGTAAAGAGGACTGGTCAGTATGGTTAGCACGGTTCGAAACCCTAGCAAACAGGTTTAAATGGTCGCAAGAAGATAAACTTGATTACTTATTACCCCGCATAGAGGGCTCCGCAGCTCAGTTCGTGTTTTCGCAATTGCCACCGGTTATTTTATCGAACTATGAGGCTCTCGTGACTGAACTAAGCAGCCGTTATCGCGTGATTGAGACTCCTAGATCATTCGCAGCGAAGTTTAGTAGGCGTGTTCAAAAGATAGGGGAAACGGCAGAGGACTTTGCGGCAGACTTGAAATATCTGTATGATAAGGCACATGGTTATAGAGATAGAAAGACAAGGGAAGAAGATCTAGTGAGGCGATTTTTGGATGGGTTAAGAGACGACGAAGTCCGATTCGCAGTTGAGTTAAATAAGAAGCCAGGAACAATTGATGAGGCAGTGTTTCATGTAGTGAATATGATACAAGTTAGAAATACCCGTAAGAGTCGAGAAAGGGCCAGACGAGCAATAGATGATGAAGGTGGACTTTATATGGGGATTGATAGTGAAACAGAGGGTAAACTGTCTATTCAAGTGAATACAGGGGCAGAGGAACTGATTAAACAAACAATATCAGATGAAAATAATGATTTAAGTAACTTTATGTCAAGCGTATTAGAGAGACTTGATAAGCTAGAAGGTGGTAGGCGAGATAGGGCATCAAGGCGTGGTCGGGATGGTCCGAAGGCACAAGTAGAGTGCTATAACTGTCATAACTTAGGCCACTATGCACGTGAATGCCCAAGTGAAAAGAAGCCTAGGCCAGATCATGGGAAGAGATCTGATAACTATATGGATAATTTAAACCCCAGCGGACCATCCCTTGTCGCCGGAGGGAGGTCCCAGTAGATTTAGACAGTCACAATAATGATAAAAATGCTAATGTTAGTGATTTAGGCGAAAATGAAGCTATATTAGAGAGTAATGAGGGTACCTATATCCGGGATGTAGGTAACAGTTATAGTAGAGAATTGAGAAATACTGATATATGTGATTTTCAGGGTAGGCACTTCTATGATGGTGTCTATTTTAAAGGTTTTGTAGAAAATGTTGCTGTGGTCTTTACTGCCGATACTGGAGCATCAAAAACTGTAGTGTCTAAGCGAGTGTACGATAACATAAGTAGAGAATTGTGCCCAGAGCTCGGGAAAACAGCGGTTTTAAGAGGGGCTGGTGGCGCACCAATCAGGGATTGGGGTAAAGCTGAATTTGTTATGAAAATAGGGCCACTTGATATCACTACTGAGGCAAGGGTAGCAGACATTGAGGATGATGTTCTGCTTGGATATGATATTCTTAGTGGTAGTGAAAAGGGCCCAGCAGACATTTTATTGAGTAGTAACAAAATCATTCTAGATGGGGTTGAAATACCATGTTTTCAAGTGGCAAAGCAGGATGTGACCCGAAAGGTGATATCTGCAGATAATTATAATATCCCAGCATTATCTGAGATAGTGATTGATGCGTATGTTTCGCGTAATGAAAATGATGACAATGACGATAGAGCAGAATTTTTGGTCGAACCAGCTGAACATTTCAAAGAAACATATAACTTGATCATGGCCGCATCATTAGTGAATATAAATGAAGGTACAACGTGTAAAGTCAGGGTGTTGAATCCATTCTCGACAGATGTGAAACTTAGACAGAATACACATATTGGTAAAGCTGAGAAAATTGACCGTATTGTTAAAATTTTGGCCAATGAAGAGAATGTAGGGGAAACGGGTAATGACAACAGCATTAGACGAATAAGTATACGCAAATTGGATCATGAAGCTACAATGCGAATGTCCCTACCTACAGCACTAGCAGGTGATATACCGGATCATTTGACAGATCTGTATAATAGATCATCGAGTTCTAGCCAATTTATTAATAAAATACAGTGATACCTTCTCTAAAAATGACTGGGATCTTGGCATCACGCACTTAGCTGAACATAGCATTAACACGGGGGATGCTGCGCCAATAAAACAAAGACCCAGACGCGTGCCATTAGCTCATGCCCAGGATGAAAAGGCAGCCATTGAACATTTGCTAAAGAAAGGTATCATTCGCAAAAGTACTTCACCTTGGGCAAGTCCAATAATTTTAGTAAAGAAGAGAAATGGTGCAATTAGGCCGTGTGTTGATTATCGTAAGGTAAATGCTCTTGTTAAACCGGATGGCTACCCATTGCCTAGGGTACAAGACTGTTTAGATGCTGTAGCAGGTTCAGCATATTTTAGCAATTTTGATTTGACCAGTGGCTATTTCCAAATACCTCTTCGCGAGGCTGACATACCCAAAAGTGCCTTCTGTTGTAAATACGGTCACTACGAAATGACAAGAATGCCGTTTGGTTTAAATTGTGCTGGAAGTACATTCCAACGAATTATGGAGATAGCTTTACAAGGCTTACAATGGGTAACTTGCCTTGTGTATATTGATGATATTGTAGTTTTTGGTGCAACCTATGAGCAACATATTCAGCGGGTAGAGGAGGTCTTAAGCAGAATACGCGATGCAGGTTTAAAGTTGAAACCTGACAAATGCAACTTGTTTCAAGAAGAGGTAGTTTTCCTAGGACATGTAGTATCTAAGGATGGTATACGTCCTGATCCAACTAACATTGCAAAGGTAGTTCAGTGGCCAAGGCCATCTAATGGTAAACAAGTTAAGCAATTTGTGGCAACTGGGTCATATTATCGCCGCTTTGTAAGGGACTTCGCAAAAATTGCTAGACCCCTGGTTGAGCTCACTAAAAAGGATGTCGAATTTAAGTGGACTGGGGCTTGTGAAGAGTCGTTTAATAGATTGAAGAAAGCGTTGATTAGTCCAGATATAATGGGCTCCCCCTTGAATGAAGCTGGAGAGTTCTTACTTGATGTTGATGCCTCAGGTGTAGGTATTGGAGGGGTATTGTCGCAAATGCAAGACAATAGAGAGAGGGTTATAGCATATGCGAGTCGAGCGTTGAATAAGGCAGAAAAGAACTATTGTATAACTGAAAAGGAGCTCTTAGCAGTGATTTATTTTATCCAATACTTCAGACAATATCTCTTAGGTCGGCGATTTATTGTACGAACAGATCACCAGGCTTTAGTTTGGCTGTTCAGCTTAAAAGAGCCAAGTGGTAAAATCGCTAGATGGATTGAAATTATAGCTGATTATGATTTCCATATTCAGTATCGACCTGGTGTAAAACAAGGTCACTGTGATGCCTTATCAAGGTGCGAAACACCACGTGATTGTACTTGCCATTTAGTAGACATGAGTGAACCACTCAAGTGCGGCCCTTGTTCTAAGTGCAAACGCAGAGCTGATATCATGGCATCGACTATTAGCTTCAATACCAAACCAGAGGCAGAACAAGATATAAACAAAATACAGTCGGTTAATGAAGACAATATGCCTAGTGTATCAAGTCATGTTTGTCAGCCCAATCTTAGAACGAAACACAATAATTGGTTGAGTAATGCCTTACTTGATAATGTTTCCACCATTCAGATGAATGACGAAGACCTTTCATTTCTTATTCTCGGCTTACGGGAAAATAAGAAGCCATTACCGCATGAGGTACAGGTCAAAAGCCATACAGCTAGATACTATTGGACATTGTGGGACAACCTGGTCTTGCAAGATAATGTTTTGTACAGATATTGTAAATCTGTGAATAATGAGAATGACAAAAATTTACAATTGATTGTACCGAAAGCCCTTAAGAAAGATATCATTAAACAGATGCATGATTCAATTACTTCCGGTCATATGGGAGTTAAACGTACTAAAGCTAAAATAGCACAATTATATCATTGGCACCAGATGCGTGAAGATATATCACTGTACGTGCAGGGTTGTGACATATGTGCAGCCAGTAAGAAACCTAGCAAATCACCTAGGGCACCTTTGGGATCCCTGCAAGCTGGGGCGCCTTGGGACGTTCTGGCTATAGACTATACTGGCCCGTTCCCACCGACCCCCA
This sequence comes from Mactra quadrangularis, assembly GCA_025267735.1. Taxonomy (NCBI): domain Eukaryota; kingdom Metazoa; phylum Mollusca; class Bivalvia; order Venerida; family Mactridae; genus Mactra; species Mactra quadrangularis. Next base: position 29,246,019 of record CM046295.1, on the reverse strand, counting down.
GGGGAAATAGATATATTTTGGTCATGATGGATCATTTTACCAAATATGTTGAGGTACTACCTGTACCAGATCAAACGGCAGAAACATGCGCTTCTATCATCATGAATAGTATAATATCCCGATGGGGTTGTCCACTATCCATTCATACAGATCAAGGCACAGTTTTTGAAAGTTGTTTAATAAAGGAGCTTTGCCAACTGCTACATATAAGGAAAACCAGGACAAGTGCACGTAACCCCCGAGGCAATGGTGTGGTAGAGAGGTTCAATAGGAGCCTAATGAACATGATTAGAGCATACCTGGTAGGCGAACAAGATAGCTGGGATTTGAATCTAGGTTGTATTGCAGGAGCATATCGCTCTTCGCCACATGAGTCTACAGGCCTTACACCTAATATATGCTATGCATAGGAAGAGAACTCAGAATGCCAATAGACATTATGATGGGTCATACAGGGGTAGTAAATGAACAAACCTCAAGTCATAGCCAATATGTCATAAATTTGAGAAAGCGAATGTTACAGGCGCATGAAGTAGCTCGAAATCACTTAGCCATAAAGGCTAAATGCAGTAAAGATATCTACGACTCGAAGCTAAATTTTAGTTCGTATCAAAAGGGGGATGTAGTATGGTACCTTGACGAATCGCGGAAAGTTGGAGTAAATCCAAAGCTTAAAAAGGTGTATGCCGGACCGTACGTCATTAAAGAGCGATATTCACCTTTGAATTATGCGCTACAATTGAATAACAAAGAGGAAGAAAAAATGGTACATCATGATAAACTTAAAAGATACGAGGGAAGAAATCCACCACGATGGGTGACCTACACAAGTAAAAAGCTTAAAGAAGAGCAATCCAGTTATGTTAATCAATAATATGTATCAAGCAATATGTAACTTTTTCAAAATATTGTATTAACATGTATGTACTCTGTATAGTTGTAAATATATATGTAAAAAAATTCTAAAGCATGCACAGCATGATATGTATATATAAATTGTTAAATAAAGATAATAAATAGACAATTTTAAAATAATAGATAATAGGTAGACAAACATTAAAAGAGATAGAAATAGGTAAACTGTCGAAGTGGTATGTAAGGATTGACTGGCATTGACTCATAGAGCAAGCTGACTCAATGGATCTCAACATAAAGTCAAGTGGTGGGTGGTTAGTTAGTCAAAATGACTGGATTATTAAGAGAATTCAAAAGGCTATTTTATTATTCTTGCAGATATGGACAAGCGTGGAAGGGCTTATCAGTGCAAGCACTGTGATGAAAATGGTAGAGTCACAGTTAACACCAAACAGAGATTAGAGGATCATATCTATAAATACCATATACCCAATGATAAACGGCCATTTTGGTGTAAGTTATGTCTATTTAGGAGTCAGAGCAAGGATACCCTACAGCGTCATGTTAGTACTTACCCAAGACACCTTGGCGTCTTGAAGGAGAGGAATATCCCCGACTCACCATCCTATCTGATTGAGGGGAAGAATCCTTATATTGTAGGGGAAGTAGATATGAGAGTCCTGGACAGGGAGTCTAGTAAAATGTGGTGGGCAGAAAAAAGATTGCCAGTGGAAAGCAGCTCAATCATAGAAATCGCCGCGGCTACTGCCAACATCCCTTGCAACGAAGATGGCCTAGATCTGTCTCTAGCAGACGTCACTTCTGCAAACGACAATCATCAGGAAGTAGTCCTTGACCTGTCCCTGGCAGATCAAGATGAGGTGTTTATAGCAACACCTCTGCTAGATGAACCTATGGACCTTCGGGTAGTTAAAAGAAATGAGTCAAACCAGGAATATATAGAACAAGGAAAGGAGGAAGAACAGGGAATGGAGAAAAGAGAAAGGGTTAGACACTCCCTGAAACGAAGCCGCAATGTGTTTGAGTCCTCGTCTTCAAGTTCAAGTAGCTCTTCAACAAGTAGTTCCTCTGGATCTTCGTCTGTATCATCTCACATGCAAGCTGATACCAAAGTGAAACTGCTAACTGACAATTTTGGTAACGTTGTTCAGAGAGTTGGTGATATCTTAGGAAGCCAAATTATTGCTAATGCAGAGCTAATCCAAGGACTTCAAGGATCAGTAGACAGGTTATGTAAGGAAGTGAAGTCACTACGAGAAAGTGTATCTAGATCTTGTGACAAATGTAAAGAAAGGAGAGATGGCGGTAACGAGGTTAACAAAGAAGAGAAAGGTGGGGAAAGATATGTTGGTACGGGCAAGAATCTTGAAGCTATAAAAGAAAAAGAAGTAAGGAGAAGCGTTGGTCAAGAGAATAGGGTAGAGAGTAACAGAGATAAAGGAATGGGTTGGATGTCAAGGCCGAGGTGTAGAAGACAGGGAGAGAGAAGATATGGAAAGTGGTGGAAAGGAGATAGGAGAGACGGAAGATTTTAGTAAGATGAGCAATGGAATACTAACATGTGTTGAACTGACAATTCCAGTGACAGCGTAGTGACATTATTTATTATCTATAAGTGCTTTATTATGTACATACGTTAAATTGTGTTTGTGTTAAATTGTATTAATAATCTTGTTTCGTGATAGTCTGTAAGATTTAAGACATTATGCACCGATATTTCAAATTTGTTATCCAGTGGTAAAACATTGTGTTTTATGTATTTATCTTAAGACTGAATGAACTTGCAGACATTATGGTGTAACTTTTAACTATTGTATGTATGTTTGTTATGAACTTGATGTTAATTGTGTTTGAACTTTTTGTTTTTACTGTGGTTGAGTAGACAACTTTAATTTTGTATTTATTGTTGTAAAGGCAGTAGGAGCTTTGCATTTGTAAGGCGGGGGCAATGTAGGGTGCAACCTCCCACCCACTTGACAATATCTTACAGGAGAAAATTAGAGACTTTATGCCTTATATACAAACATTTTAACTATTTCTGTCATGTCAAAATCTTTAAATGTCGCCTACCTTAAGTAATTTAAAACCCTAAATTTGTTAAGTCCTTTAATAATCACATAATTCCATGTTTATTTTGCACCACGTTTGTCCTGAATTTAGTGCGCCAATACGTAGTATATAGGATGACGTCAGTTGGCGTGACGTAGTATGTATACAGACTGTGGGAATATTTTAGAGTGAGAGGCTACCTTAGGGGAATGTTTGAATGTAATTTATTGTATTATAAATGTTTTGGGGTGTAAAATAGGGTTGCACTTGTAGGAAAAACTTTATTATTGTTCTAATATTATTGTACACTGTCAGATTTAGCTGGTTAAGATTGTTTTTTGTTTTAAGCAAATATTTAAGTATACTGTTGGAACTGTTGGAAACCTGTTAGTGACCTCTTTCTTACAGTGTTTGATATTTTTCAAACACTGTCGGAAACTTTACTATAAAAGCCGCTGCAGACCTACATTCCGCACTGCATTTTTGACGACAACATTTCTTTAGATCTGCATTATTTAACTAATTATTTAGTAAGTTTATTTTGGTGATAGTCAAGTATTATTATCAGTAGATCTAGTTTATTTTTACTAAATTTTGAGGGATTTATCTTGTTAAAGAGACTCAATAGTAAATTTCATAGCCAGATTCTAAACGATAGATTTTGAACTTAAGGTTTCCATTAAATGAGATTTCATTAAATATAAGTTTGTCTGACAGTTTAGGACTCTAACCTTCATTGTTTGTACTTTGATTTGCATAGACGTTTTCATATTTTATTGTGCTCGTTCTCATGTTATTTAACTGAATATTTGATTTTAAAAGAATAAACGTAGTTAAATCTTTAACCATTTTTGTACATTTATTTTAAACAATATATTAGTTCGATGAGTCAGAGTCAGGTATTGCCAGATCCAGTATTTAAATATTTATGCTTGTTGGGCAAGAGGCAAGGCTTGCTAGAGCTGTTACATATAGTATATAGAATCTAAGCTTGTTGGGCCAGAGTCAATATTGGCTAGATCCAGTACTTATTGATATATGAGCTTGTAGAGCAAGAGACAAGATTGGCTAGATCAAGCACTTAGATATGAGCTTGTAGAGCAAGAGACAAGATTGGCTAGATCCAGTACTCATAATACATAAGCTTGTAGAGCAAGAGATAAGATTGGCTAGATCCAGTACTCATAATACATAAGCTTGTAGAGCAAGAGATAAGATTGGCTAGATATAGTACATTAGAATACAACCGGCACGCAACAATACTTAATTGATATTAACCCTGCCTTTTATTTTTGAAAATATTAAAAAAAATTGGTGGAGTGTTGGTTTTTCTGAGGGGAGCGCCGTAGCAACACATTGTATAAGTCGCAAATTGTCGGTCAGTCAACTTATATACTCATCTTTCCTGGTTACTTAGCATTTAGCTGTTAACCAGTTACTTGGCTTAAACTTCTGTCAGTGACTGACTACTGCCTTATATGATTAAGAATCAGTGGTTGGAGGGAGTATATTGGTAGAAATCATTTCATGAAGAAACTCGACGAAAGTATTCCCCTTTCAGGGATCCGAATGAATGTTTAAAACAATGTTGTAAAAAGTTTTTAGTCTCGGATTCACCTAACTAGTTTCCAGACAATTATCTAACATGAAAACAATACAAACATGCTCTTACTTAATATACTCAGCTTTGGGTAAGGTAGCTTATTTTCAACTATCTAAAAAATGTTTTTGCTATTATTTGTTATAAAATCATTCTAGTTTATAAACACGGCCACGTAACTGTTTTCAACTATGCAGAGTAATTTACTCATATAATAACAGTCGAATAGTAAAGAAACGGCAATATCTAGTCATTAAAAACAGTTCCCTTTGATGTTCTCTAACAAATACGCTTAATTTAATATATGAGAAATTCCATTTTCAAAATGGGTGAATTATCCCATGGAAGAAATCCCATTTGCAAAATGGGAGAATTCTCTCATGGGAAAAATCCCATATACAGAAATGGAAGAATTTTCAAATGGGAGAAATCCTATTTTCTGAATAGGAGAATTATCTCATGGGAGAAAATTCCCATTTACAATATGGGAGAATTCTTAAATGGTGTGTAAATGCTTTAAAAAGACAAACTTTGCATTCTTTCTTTGGAATAATGTTATGTTCTGATCGATCTATCAATTCTGTCTCTAAATGTTAGTTAAGATGAATTTGAAAAAAATGGGAATTTTCCCCATATTTGTAAAATGGAGAACATTCCCATTTTTCCCACGAAATTCCCATGGGAAGGCCATTCTTCCATCGGAATTTGCCATTTCTTATGAGAATTTTGACATTTGACTTGAAATTAAACATATATCTGGTAAAAATATCTGGATGAAAGTTGACTGGTGTTATTGTCCATATGGAGATCTACATTTATTGAAAAATTGAAATTAATCGGATGAAAAAAAGGAAGTTTGCAAAATTTCCGGATTCGCAAAGGTATTCTGGACTGTTTTTATTATTAAGTGTTTGTTCTATACTTATGAATGTACGAGAGGCGTTTAACTTATCGTAGAACAAATCTTAAATTTGAATCTGAATCGTTTTGTTTGCATTAATTCATTGTCATGTTCGAGAAAGTCTTCATGTCTGGGTCAAACTTTAACGTATTGAAGTAATTGAAGTCGCTAAATAATATCTCGCCATGCATAATTTTAAATACATGATTTGCTTAACAGTTCTATTTACTTTGACAAGACCATATATATATATATATGCCCCCTATATAATGAAATAGGTATTGGATAATTCTGTTTTCAAGTGAACATTTTTCACCACACAGTTTTAAATCAAAGGATCATTGTACAAGAATTCCTTTTTAGTTGATTGGTTACGTTTTTGCTTAAAAAAGTATCCGAAATTATATCAAGACTAATTCACGTCTGAAGTGTGTTCACTTGAAACAGGTTTTTGTTAATCATTTCCTAAATATATGTGTAATCAGAAAAATCTTAATCGAATGACCTATATGGTACCGTACTCCCACTGAAGTATCTATCGTCAACAAATGATCATGCAGGATTAAGAAAACGTAATACTTGAATAATAACTGAGGAGGCCGCCATGATTACGACTTGCCTGACCCGATAACGATAGTGGTAAGGGGAGGTAATCCAGACTACTTAACATAATTATACATGTAACAAATGAATTTGTAGCTGCAGAAACATTCATAAATGATATTTTTTTTAATGTGTTTTATCCAGTACAATGATTATTTGTTGTTTTCAGACAAATATAATGCAATTTTCGCACAGTTCTGTATAGCTAAGTATACGAACACGTAGATATGTGCATGCACAAATTGTGAAAGAAACAATTTTGTAATATTTTATGGAATAAAAATGAATAACAGTTTTTTAACCTTACCTTGTTTGGCTATGCTCAAAACGCAACTAATACTGTATCATCAATAATGGGTTTATTTAAATCTAATGTTATTTTAAAATTTAATTTGTAAAATGTCAGTGATTATTGACAGTTTGCTACACATTTGAAATATATTTCAGTTAAATGTGGTTATTAAAGGTCGGACATTTACTTTATTCCATCAAAGTTTGTTCAAATATAAGATGAACACATTTTGTACCGTTACATCAAGGTCTTTTACAAAGATCATTTCAGGTATGACCACAAGGGTCATAATTAGCTCATTTACATAACAAATGAAAGATCAAATCAATAATTACTTTAAATTTTAAATTTTATTATTGTAAAGATGTTTTGGAACGTTGTGAAAACAGTTATGCAAAACTATCGGCTGTTTTAGTTCAGTAAAACTTTTTAATATATTATCATGTTTACAAAGTTTGGCACGTATTGCATTAGCAATTAAGATCAAAGAGGCCACAACTTTAAATATGTAAAATTGTCGCGAAATATTACATTACTGTTAGAGCAATGGTATTTAGTAAGTTAGCTCCTACACGTGAAAGAAGTTCTCCTCGTAAACAATACAACAAATACCATATATTAATTGCTCAATCATTTTGCACAAATAAATCCATATCCGTGCAGTGTTATTAACATTTTGATACTTATAGCAACGATGAAACTTATCAAAATGTTTGAATATGAAAATGTAAACAAATCACAGAAAACTTGTTTATATTAAAATTTTAAGAATTGTAAAACAAACTGGATTTAAATTATGCCTTTAAATGTACAATGCAAAAAGTAAACAAAAATGTTGATCTAAACATGGTCGGAAAAATCATGGAATTACATATTTCGGATAAAATATGACCGGATATGAAGCGCAATTATTACAGATTTAGAGCAGGACACTATAGAATAACGGTGTTATTCTTTTTTTATACTGAATATTGAGAGTGGTAGAAGCTAATCTGTTGAATATCTTGTCAGAGTTATATTTGGATATTTTATATCTTTGACATTTAATTGTAAGAATTTGATGGTGAAATGTTTTTGTGTTTTCTCTTAAGAAACACATTCTCTAACGAGAGCGCTAAAAAAGACATGTACATGTTTTATTGATATAAGTTACAGTTTTGCGAATCAATAATTAAATCCCAATAAAAACATAAGAGCACAACTATACCAATTTTCAAACTGAAAAATTGAATTATCACCAGCTATCCTTCGAACTACTTTTCATAATTAATTATTTAATTGATAAGAAAAGCATTTCCTTTCAACGAATTCAACAGATTTTAAAATCCTCTCTAATACCACAGAGCCTACAGCTGTCATATTTGGTTCGTAGCATCACCAGTTCCTCTTCAATGATTGTTCGAAGTATTTTCCTGTGTTCCAAGTTTTCGTAGCGGTAAAGTCCCAATTTTCACTACATGAAATATTGGTTTTGTGTCTTTTCTAAAACCATAAGCATACACCTTTATTTCGAACCAAGCATCACTTTAAGGTGTATTTCATAGAATTTCAAGGTATGCCTCTGAGATCAATTAGCCCTAACTTCAGGGGTCACAAAGTATTACAAGCATTCACGTGTTAAAATCTTGTGTCAGAAATGCTTATACAGTTTTTAGCTCGACTTAGCGAAGTAAATGGAGAACTCTCCTACTCGCCCTAGCGTCGGCTTCAGCGTCCATATTTCTGATAAAAGTTTTTGTGTAGTAAAATATTTTTTACTAAAACATTTTTTATTTATTGATTTTTACTTGGTTTAACCCCGTGTCAACACAATTTAGGCCCTTTTATGGCGTCCAGTGCACCAAACCTAGCTTTACTCGACCCTTGTTTATAACCAGTACTCACCTACTCATCCACAAGGCCGTAAACTTCACCATATTATCTAATCAATGGAAGAAAATCGACATTATTGTCAAATTGTCATGGAGTGGTATATCCTCCCCGGGTTGGATTTAAACCCGTACCCCCTTTGGGACACGAAATTACAAATCCTTGCGCGTTACCAACTGCGCTATCGACCTGGGTTACGTTTTTATTTCTGAAGGTATCAACTTCAAACTTTAAATATATGTTCCTTATTATCAACCACATCTCATGTGACAAGGTTTAAATGCATTTTTTAGAATAATCTCCCCTTGAACTTAGAGTTTTCGTTAAAACAAATGTTTGTTTTTACTGCAACATACTGTTTTATTTCTTTAGGTATTGACTTCAAACTTTAAATATATGTTCCTTATTATCTACCACATCTCATGTGACAATGTTCATCACGCCAAATACATTTTGTTTCAAAATTGTCTCCCATGAACTTAGAATTTTCTTTGAGAAAATATTTTTTTTTACTTTAAATTTGTTAAGGTTATATTTTCAAATTTTAACATAATGTCTGTTCCTTATTATCAACCACATCTCATATGACAAATACTTACTTAGTCAAGCATGTTGTCTCTACTGACAGCTCTTGTTATCATGGATAGCAAATATTTATCTATAAATCACTTAGCCCAACCGGCTAGTTCAGTTGATGGCGCAAAAGTCTATTGATGGAGGGGTCGTAGGTTTGATTCTGGGTGGCAAATACTTTAGTGGAGTTTGGTCATTGAATAATTTCTATTGCTACTCTCTCCTACCACTGATTCTAAATCATATAGGGCAGTGATCTGTCATTGACGAAAGTATGTGCCTAGTTGTTGATCACCCGCTAATTCCAGAGATTTAGCCCTTCCAGAAACAGTAAGTAGGTGGCCTGACCGCTGTGAAATAAACTATGCAATGTGTTACTACAGCGTTAAATCCCCTCCCTAAAAATGTCACCTCAATTTTCGAGTCGGATTGTAAATGAAGTAAAGTATATTCCAATCTGTGTTAAAGTTGACAAACTTTCCAGCCATTATACAGTAAATATGAAGGTTGACTTGTGTTTTATCCAAGTTAATCTATGCATACTATAAAATATATTGAAATGTTCCTCTAATAAACATCTCCGAGACTTGGCCGACATTCTTGACTGTTGACTATTTTTTCTGAAATCTCTCTTCTGAGTGTGTAAGTTTTTATCTTTTCAAAAGATTGAGTAAATTTTACAGTTTGTACAAATGAACAAATCCTGTACAATGAACTAACCCAGGGCAGGGGTCCCAAGGTGACAATAAAATATATAATATTAATTTTGATATATTTTAATGAGTGTCCTGTTGGTGTAATTATAAATGACAAGTATGATTGATAACGATAGTGGTGTTTATTCCGTCTTACTGATAATGTATACAACCTTTTTTTCAATGATGTGCTACCTTTGAGATAGATAGGCTTAATTCAATGTTTACATAAAAAATGAAGCACTGCGATTCTTGTAACATTTGCCATAAGGGTCTAGTTCGTATGTGAGTGGTACAGGTCCCCCGGGGAACTACATGCTTTAAATTTAGTCATACTTTGTATCCCCTTTTATAACAACACCCAATAATAGATACTAACGTGTGTTGCTGTCTAGAGGTCTCTTCTTTGCAGAGGTCAGATTCAATTAGAATTTTACCCAAATTTAATGTAAGGGAAATATCTGTTGTTGTTAAGAGAAATTGCGCTGTAGAGGGCCACTCTGCAGAGATTATATTGTAACAACTAAGGACTCCAAAAGTGTGAACGGTTCAAATTAATAACTGATGTAGGCCATTATTTCATAATTTTGTGGTATGAGTTTCTATCCATGATAAATAATACATTCAAACTATTGACTTTGAATTCCGTATACATAAATATACATGTTAGGGATGAGATTAGATATCTATCGATACAAAAATAAGTGATATGGTTATTTACGAAACAATACGATACGATACGAGTAGTTATTTTTAAAAAAATGTGAATTATCATTCACAATATCCTCATTCTTTAAGTAATGATCACCTTGAAGATAAACACAACAGAAGAATGCTTCCATCAGTTGGTTCAAAATCACATTAGCAATTAGCCTTTTAGGTTTACAAAAGAATTAGATAAAACAATAATTTTGTTAAGTTCTAGTAAAAACAATGCACTGTTGAAGTAACGTTCTGTATAAGTATGTGAAGATAATACTTTTTGTTTTAGACATCATTCTCTTTAATAACTTGTTTTACATGTATGTTTTGACATTTTCATATTATGACCCTGAGGTATCGATACGTATCGATATATTGGCATAACGTCTCATCCCTAGTAAATGTTACCAGAATGTTATTCACGGTGATCAGAAAACCAGTCAGTTTTTTAATATACAGTATAACCTCTTTAGAGGGGCTCTCTACTCAACAAATACTCTGCTCAACGACGTCTTATGATATATGCCCTAGGCATAATTGTAATAAAATTTAACATCTGCAGAGCAAAAACCTCTGAGCAACAACACGATTAAGTCCCTCCCTGTGGGTGTTGCTCAAGAGAGGTTGTAATGTAATAGGCAAAATCACGACAGATAGTCGCAATGGTGGGGGAGGAATACCGGGAATTCGGGAGTGTATTGGATTAATATGGAAAACTATATTTGTATTAATCATTGAACATTATTAAAGGCAAATAAACGTTAACACTTTTTTATAATATGTAATGACCGATTTGTTGATTTAAAATATAGATTAAAATATATTTAGAACTTGTCATTAACAAACGTAAAATGTGAAAAACACATCAAAAGTTAAACTTTTTATTATTTAAAAGTTTTGTGGAGCTTTTTGAATAAATTAGTATATCCTTTTTAATGCACTTTTTCACATTTCGAGATTGTAAATACATAGCTCTAATCATACGTATTTACGGAGCCCCTAAAAGGACATTTTGAAATACTTTTTTTATTTTCACAACTATTTCGTTTAAACGTAATATTATTTCGTTTTAACGAAATATTATTTCGTTTTATCGAAATATTATTTCGATTAAACGAAATAATATTACGTTTAAACGAAATAATTATTTCGTTTTTTCGAAATAATATTATTTCGTTTTTTCGAAATAATTATTTCGTTTTTTCGAAATAATTATTTCGTTTTTTCGAAATATTATTTCGTTTAAACGTAATATTATTTCGTTTTAACCTAATATTATTTCGTTTAATCGAAATAATTATTTCGTTTTTTCGAAATAATTATTTCGTTTTTTCGAAATAATATTATTTCGTTTTTTCGAAATAATTATTTCGTTTTTTCGAAATAATTATTTCGATTTAACGAAATATTATTACGTTTAAACGTAATAATATTTCGTTTTTTCGAAATAATATTTCGAATAAACGAAATAATATTTCGTTAAAACGAAATAATTATTACGTTTAAACGAAATAGTTGTGAAAATAAAAAAGTATTTCAAAATGTCCTTTTAGGGGCTCCGTACGTATTCAAATCTAAATTTAAAATTAATGAATCGGTCCATAACATGAATATAGAATAAAGTGTTAACGTTAAATGACATTTAATGACAATAATCAACACAAATATAGTTTTCCCAATATATTTAATACGATTCCGGATGTTGGGTCCCGGATACCGGGATTTTCTCCCCACCAGTCGCAAAATCTCACTAACATTTTCAATTTAAAATCTGTTAGTGTAAAGAAATTTGAACGATATTTTATGTACAATTTTATACTTTCAGACATTCGGAAAAAACTTATTGATGCTTACCAGAGTGATATTTGTTCAAGTTTACCTTTGTGTCCACTACTAGAAAATGAAAAAGGTGGTTTATTAGAATTGTATGAAGTACCAACTATGTATGTTGTAAACTATCACAAAGTTGAAAAACAACAAACTGATAAATCCCCTGACGAACTACCGAAAGTTAAAACTTGTTCTGATTTGTTTCATGTTAAAGACAAAGATTGTAAGAATATATATTTAACAGGAGATGCAGGTGTCGGTAAAACATCATTTTGTAAGTTTTTAGCTTTGTTATGGTGCAAATCAAAGTTGGGTAGGAAATTGGAAAAAGTTGAAATGCAGAAGTACATTGATTATCTTGATAGGTTTGAGTTTGTATTTTATATTAATTTAAGAGATACTGGTTCTGCAGATTTAAAGGCAATTGTAGTCAATCAGTTGTTTTATAGTGAAAACAAAGACCACTCAAACAGAATGTATGATATTGTTGAGGAGATTTTATGTAATCATGACTCACTTGTTATTATGGACGGACTAGATGAATGGACTCCTGTACCTACTGACCCTACTGACAAACGAAGGTATGAAATACCAGTTAGGCCTATATCACTGAAATGTGTTTATCTTACAACTTGTAGGCCTTACAAAATAGAAAATGTCAAATTAACTGAAACAAACTTAGACCACCAAGTTAAAATGACTGGCCTGGGTAAAATAGAAATAAAAGCCTATGTTAGTAACTTAATCAATATTATAGATACTACTTACAAAGGAAACAAAAAATATGAAGAGTTTAAGATGGCAATTAAGCAGGTCAATCTATTAGATATGTTACATATTCCCATGACTACATCTCATTTGGTTATGTTGTGGTTTGACCGTCCATTAACATCTATGTCAAAATCATTAATATATGGAAACATAATAGACATGCTATTCAAATTAGGTAAGAAGAAAGGGATTGTCATTCCACCATCTAATCCTTCTAAATTAAAACTTCCTGAAAGGTTGTCTGAGCTGAAGGATTTTAAAAAGCATTTCTCACAAATAGAACAATTATGTTTGCTGTCATACAAATTATTGTTTGAACATGGTACTGATATAACAAGTCTTGTATTTACTAGGGATCATCTGGCCTCAGAACCTTATTGTTTGTCTGAAGAAGAAACAAACTTTTTGTGTACAATTGGAATATTATCTAAGAATAAAGTAAAAATAAAGTTTGGTAAACAAGAACACAAACTGAGTTTTTTACATAAAAGTTATCTTGAGTTTTTTGCAGCCATATATGTAACTTCCCTTGAGACCAGTAAGGTTTTAGGACTTTTCAGCCAATGTAGAACTTTGAATGATGTATTAAGGTATAAAAATGTCCTTATATTCTATGCTGGATTATCAAAAGACATTTTTGTATCATTGATTACTAGTATTTATTCATTGATATCAAAAGATTTAGATTTAACTAGAGTAAAGTCAATTTTCTCTACACCTTATGATACTAAGGATAAGGAGGTTCAATTGATCTTTTTACAAGATTTGATTCTACAAGGTTATATTGATGGATCTTATCAGATTGAAAACTCACCACTTGAAGATTTTATATTTGATAGTTTTTATTTATCTGATACTAAAACCAATGATTTGAGAAAGTTAATTTCACCAAATTCTAAGAACGTTAGACTATTAAGGTCAGAAACTGGAGAATATTTTGATGAATTTAATACAATAGATAATTTACAAGTGTTGTATATTTGTAAATGTGATGAAGAATGTTGTAGAGGATTCATTGAACTAATCAAACAAAATAAATCATCATTACAAATTATTAGTATTATAGGTACGATTGAAACAATACCTTCTTTACCTTTAGATGATCTCCAATATCTGACATCACTGTCTCTTACAATCATTATAATGTCACATGAAGATATAGACTATCTTACAAAGTTCCTTTCAAATAATAGTCAACTAAAACATGTAAGCTTGTTAGGTGTATACTGTACTGAACACAGGTACAATGGTGCGTGTGCTTTATGTGAATTAGTAAGTAAGCTAGTATATTTACATATTCATGAGACCAGTTTTGTATGTACCAATATCAATACTTCATCTCTAGAGTACATTCACTTACATCAACGCCCTATAAGTACTGCTAGGAGTTATAATCATAGACTCAATTCTATTCAGTATGCATTAGAACTAAAATATCTAAATATAGGTGGTGCGTATTGTTTTGATGATCATATGGTAGAAACATTGATAACTAATGTTCAATATCTATCTAAAATAGAATATATAGAACTGGGGTATGATACAATAAGAGACCATGTTAGTTTCTTACTTCATCCTAGTGTTAAGCAAGTATCAATTAAACTGAATTTGGTGAACATGACAGCTAGATGGTTTCAAACATTTATAGAAAGTGTTATAGATAAACACTGTTGTACTAAATTAGACCTACGGCACTGCATTATTAGACAAGATGATGGAGATACTAAAGGAGGTATGTCACATGAAGAATCTGTTGATTACATAAATGATTATATAAAGTCTATATCTGCAATAAAAATAGTAGAATATGCCAGTGACTGGTGTAAAATAAAATTTGTTATAAATGACTATAAGTAAAACTGTATATGTCCAAGATACAATAATACATCAATAGTAAGACTAAATTTTTAACATAATGCAGACCGGTTTTAAAACTTTCTACCGGCACAATTTCCTTATTGTACTTCTGATGACCTCACATGCGATGATAGATAGAAATCAGTGAGAATAGAAACTTATGTAAAATATTTCCATTATAAAATATATACTATTCTACTTGTATGTATACAAATACTTACAATCAATTTGATATAAACTCAATACATAATAAAGAGCAGTGTTAAAATTTGGTTTAAATATTTCAAGATAAATATGACACATGAGTAGTTAAACTTGATTGATGTATGTGTTGATATTCTTTAATGACATGACCTATGTGCTGAGGTATTAGCAGCCCTTATACATTCATGTGCACAGATTTGTTCGTTTCCTGTGAAACCTTTACTGGTGGCAACATGGGAATAGATGCATATTTTACATTAACGCGATAGGGCTATTGTAAGATGCTTTCATTTCATAAATAAATGTAATTGACACACATATTTGCAAGTTGGTTATGTTATTTTCTGGGTAATAGTCTTTCAGAAAGTGCCACTTGAACCCTGATCGCATTTACCATGGAAATGCTGGAGAAGAGCAAATATGGTAAAACATTCAATGTATGTTCTTTTAA
This sequence comes from Mactra quadrangularis, assembly GCA_025267735.1. Classification (NCBI taxonomy): domain Eukaryota; kingdom Metazoa; phylum Mollusca; class Bivalvia; order Venerida; family Mactridae; genus Mactra; species Mactra quadrangularis. Next base: position 29,230,746 of record CM046295.1, on the reverse strand, counting down.
AACCCAAAATTCACATTTCATTCAGTCAAATGTTCCAGAAATGGGGTCTAAAATGCTGGTAATTTACAGAGTATAAAAACATGTTTCCTTATCACAGTTTTTCACCATTCTTCTGCGCTCAATGACCCTGATTTTTTTCTAACATTCAGGGTGCATATCCCCATTGGAAACCCTGAGCTGAGACATCTGTTGAGGGTTGTATGCGAGAAATGTGTTGTTTTTTAAATAACTTTTCATAAGTGAAATTCGCTAAATCCAGTTAAAAAATGATTTCAGGGCTTGTGGTGACCATTTTGAAGGGGTCCAGACATGTAAAACAGTGTGATTGACTAGTTTAGGGTTAAACTGTGGGTATCAAGTTGAGTTCATAATTACCTAAAATACCTCAATGTTACATTTCAGCAATTGATTGCAGTTTTTGTTGATCTATGTTACTTTATAAAATTCTGTAATGAACTTTGCCAACAGCAGACAGACAGATGGTTGATTTTTTATATGACACATTTAAGTGATTTATTTTTATTTTTGGAAGTCTTTGAACAATATGTATTTTAAATTTTAAACTAATTTTATAATTGAATCATAATACATGTATACCATACTTTAAGAAATGTAGGTATTGTAATATGAGTATATCAGCTATGAGTTGTTTAAAAGATAATGTTTAGATCTTACCTCCATTTACTGTATTATTAATGAAACATATTGAACATCTATGTTGTCATTGTCACTGGGACATGAAAATAACTTACTATTGTATCATTCGCACATGTATAGTGTGTAAATATTGACCCCGATCTCACCTTTCACATTTGCATCTAATAATTATCTACACATATCCCGACAAAAATCAGTACCACGCCTATTCTACGCTTCGGCAGCGATCGTAAAATTATAGAAGTGTGTTTGTGTGTTAAATTTTAGCTTATAATCCTCATGGCCACGGACACGGTGTAATCGAAGATTAATACTATATTCGTATTCAATGTAATGAATATTCTTGCATAAAGGTCAAGTCGGGGTTAATATTTACGCATTATATAATACAACCTCTCTTAAATAACTTTCACTGGAAGAGACTCAAGTATGTTGATTTTTAGAGGTCTTCGCTCTGCAGTGGTTAAAATAAATTAAAGTTTTGCCAAAGGGAAATATCAAAAGCTGTTGTTGTGCAGGGAATTTGTTCTGCAGAGGGCCGCTTATATTGTATATACATACTATGTAGTTTCATAGTTTAGCATGTACATTGTTACATTAGTATATGTGTATGTAAGCCAATCATGTCAGACATTTATGTTAGATGATTTTATGTTACTATTTATTGTCATTCACAAAGACTATCCAGCCTGTTTACCTTGATTGATTATAACCTTTAATGATTATGTATTGTACAAATCAAGAACTGACATCATTTGTTTTATCATTGTTTATAAGATATTGATAATATTTACAGTCATTCAAATGTGTTTTACTGTTAAACTTCGCGTTTACTTTTTATGTTAGACATGTTTTAGTGATAAATGTTTCTGTCTGACCATGATTGGTTTATTTGACGTCGCATGTTGATATTTTAATTTTATCAGTTTTGTATTGTTTTTTTTTTTTTCTAAACTGTCAAAGTTTGAATAATTCCACTGTGATTGAATACACACTAACTCAATATCACGAGAGTTGGACCAAGAACACGAAGTCACCGTGAAATAATTAAAACTTTGACAGTTTAGAAAAAACGAACAATATCAAACATGCTCACTGTTGAACTTCTCACAGCGGTTATGTCACATTTTGCTACTTTATTCACTGACTTAACATAAATGTGACTATAGTAGTATCATGTGGCTAGTGCTTTCATTTAAATGTGTAACATGTGTTGCCTAAAGTAAGTTAATTTTCGAGTATTGTAAATTGGAAATATGGTTTAGTAAACATAAGTATCAATATGCATCATTTATTTTAATTCATAAACAAATTACACTAGAAAGTGTGCAAGGTTGGGAATGAGCTGAGTCGTCAAACTTAAGTGGGTTAAGCGGAAAGCGGTCGTTACTCAATATAAGAAATGAGTGAGATACGACCATCTTGCACTAAACCCGCGTCGTGTCACTTTATATGATACTTTTTGTAATAAATCTTTACTATTCATAATAATGAAACAGTATATGATTCTAACTAGAATAACATTTATGTAATTAATGACTAAAAACATAATAGTCTGTTTATATTTATTTTTGCACGCTATTATTCTATTCAGATCATTTTACATACTTTAGGGAACCGGTGTAAACATCAAACTTAATCTTGTTCTTTCATTGAGAACTCTTCAATGATTTTCTATGCGTGTAAAGAAGACCACGGTGGTTTTCCAAATGTTCCCAAATTATTTATACAAAATATTTATTTTTTACCTTTATGTACTTTGAACATCTTAATTTACTTTACTGAATAGTATATCTATAGCTCAAAGAAAGAAAATCTAGAAAATGAAAGCATATGACATGTTTGTATGACCATACTTCTATCAAATAAGATTTTATACACCCCTATGTATTGTTTCAGCCATTTAGCGTTATTAATCACACATTAGATTTTCATTAACAAAATTTTCCTATGGTGGGGGGGGGGGGGTGTCAAAATTTCTCATAAAGACTAGGAAGAAGAAGTTTATAGGAAATATTGGTACTGTTGTTTATTCAATAAATAACCCTGCATGGAGTGTAATTCACTGTACATAGACTTGAGTTTATCCAACATAATTCTTATTTTACTAATCAATGTAGATAAATCATTGATAGAGAATGGAGATCTTATTTACTAAGATTTTAATATTTTCCCAAGATTTACATCCAAACATTTAAGATATAAAATTACTGACTAAAACTTTGTTTTATTGTGGCTTAATTATTTCAGAAATAGTTTGTTTGTACATTGTATTTCTAAACCTTTTACCATGTTAGATATTTTGATTTTGTCATAGACTTTTTATTGACAAATTTAAAACTAGTTTTTCATTGCAAGGGAGGTTATTAGATTTTATTTACAAAGGGAGGTTCTTTTAAAAGTTTTTTTCAAATATTTTTGAAATTTCAAGTTATGTAAAAAATAACGATCCTTGCAAAATGATTATTATATTGTTTGGAATTCTTAGTTTTTTTTCTTGGACATACAATGTTTCCTTTATTATATTATTATGTTATTAAAAACATAGATGCATAGATACCTGTATAAGGCCAGTATTCCATCTATACGGGAACGTGGAGCGTGAACGTAAAGCGCAAATGGGAAAAATCAAACAAACGATTTTCTACTGTATGTAATCTTTATCAGAATGAAACGCGAATTTATGACATGCTAAAAGTAGCGATTTTCACGTTCATGCACGGCGTTTACGGACGAGAAGCTACCATGAAGGTTATCTGTCTAAAACGGATGCAACAGAAACACTTTTTAAGCAATGCAAAAATGCCCTATTCTGTACGACTAGTCCCTACATGAGTACAGGGATACAAACATCAAAGACTGGGTGTTGCAGACAATTTCCGACTCTCTCAACATTTCTGGCTTGAAAGATACAGCTAACATAAATTAATATTACAAATGTAGTTGAACAACAATATTAATTTAAGTGTGTGAAGTTTTTGCAAGAATGCTTATGACAATTCTGTTGTAATTACAACATTCAAATATTAAATTATTATTATGCCATTACATGTCCAACTTAACAATTGTTTAAACCCTTACCGGATAAATGGAATAGTGTGAGCGTCTCATGTTCAAGTTTCACGCTCGCGCTAAATTTTTACGTCGCGCTCCTGTATGAATGGAATATTGACCTAATATTGTCAGAAAAGAATATTACTCTCCAGGTTGTAAAGTTTAACTTTATTTATGTTTTGATTATGTACATGTACATACTATTATCTGTATTGTTTATTATTATTTATCATTCTTGTTAATTTAAACGTTAGTTATTAATACACTCATTTAAAAGCATTTCTGTTGTTCTGTGATTTGTTTATTTTATTATGTTTCCCTGTGACCTGAGGATTGATAGACTTGTTTGTTATCAACATAGCTAATAGCAATTTATGGTGGATACAAAGTGATGTACCACGCACCTTGGTAACTCAGGTAAATAAACAAAGTACACTGAACGTAACTTTTAAGTATCCCGATTTCCATATTCTGGGAAAGCAGACATCAGTTTCTGTACACATTTTAATTATCAATCGAACATAAATATTAAAAAAATGAAATTATTCCTACAATATGGAAATTGGGGTACTTAAAAGTGTCGTTACGTATATATATTGGCTTATCGCTTTATCAGTCTCAGTCATCGAAACCTTGTCCACTTCATTTCATTTAAACACAGTTTGGTGACTTCAGCGTTTTTGAAGGAGGTTTTGACTTCTTTTTTCAATGGAGGGACTGTTAATACATTCAAATTTGAATTTACATCTTAATCATTTATAAATCACGTGTTGTTCCATATATATGAAGACCTAAGCTGGTTCTAAAATTGTCAACCCGGGTCGGTTTAAGAATATCGTGTCCCGAAGGGGGTACGGGCTCGAATCCCACCCTAGGAGGTTATACCCTTCCATGAAAATTTGGTAATTTGGTCAATTATCCTCCATTGATTACATAATATGGAAGGTTTCCGGCCTAGAATAGGTAAGTAGACACAAGATACAATATACAAAGATTGATAAAGTAATATAGGCATCTGGCACCACATAACATGTATGCATTATACAAACAATGTCAAAATATTGGATACTTCTTATTAAAAGTATCGAATTGAAATTGCATGAAATTTTAAAATCTAAAGCAGTAAACCTCTGCTGGATACCAAGCCATATTGGTATACAAGGAAATGATAAAGTTGATATTTTGGCCAAAGAAACTTTAAACCTTCAACCAGTGGATATTAAATTGCCAAGCAGTGACTTCAAATGTTCAATAAAAACGTTAATTAAAACAAAATGGCAAACGTTGTGGAACAATGCAATTTTTAATAAATTAAGAGACATAAAGCCAACCCTTAATTTATCTTCGTCAATTATATTTTCTAATCGCATAGATCAAATAGTAATTTCGCGATGTATAATTGGTCATACTAGATCAAAACATTCATACCTTCTCAAAAGAGAAGAAGCACCTAAATGCATACCATGTGACGAGCATTTCAATGTAAAACACGTTCTCCTTGACTGTCAGGATCTTAAATACATTCGTGATTAACATTTTAAAGTAAACTCACTTAAAGAACTTTTTGAATCTGTACCATCATATGCTATACTTAATTTTTTGAAAGAAAGAAATGTTTTAATCCTACCCCAAAGTGATCTTTTAGAGGGAAAACCTATTGACCAAATAAACCTATCTTTATTCGGCACCGTTGCTTTATTCGGCAGTCACGTGACTACCCATTTACGGACTACTTTTCTGCTTAATCATAACATTGGGCATCAAAAGCGGCTGCGTTTCATTCTTTTAACGACAACCTTACAAATATATTTTACACAAATTAATCTTATAAGGAATTTTTCAAACAATTTAAATATGAATCTTAAATCACTTCATCATTCAAATTTAACAAAAACTCAATCGTCGACGCTGTACAGTGCCTAACTTCTAAATGTGCGTTTAAATCCTTTCTGTGTATAAGTTGACGAATATCCAGCCATTACACAGTAAATGCATAGGTTGACTATTGTTTTACCATAGCCAAGCCACGCATACATTAAATACAATGAAACTGGCCTCAAAAAATCATCATTCTTAATCACGACACAGACCGTCCTTGCCATTTTCTGAAAATTGTTGACATCTTTCAGCGTCGCTGGCTCGCTGCGGGTGTATTTCCCTAATAATCATTTCGTCCAAATATCCTATCGTCTATTAAAAGTTTGAATAACAAATTATCCTGATAATATTGGTTAAATCCATGATATAGTTCTATTACATTAACCTGACACAACTTAATTAATTACACGGTCCCTGAATCTACTTTTTAAACCCCTTTCGAACTTGTTATTTCCCCGATATTCAAAATCGTCGCATATATAGTTAGATTATCAATAATTAATATAGATTGGTGGCTCAATGTTTAAAAAGATGTTAAATAATAACACATTCAGTGACTGTGTAATTATTCAAGTTGTGACAGGCTAATGTAATAGAACTATAATTAATAGTAAACGCGTCAAATGACGAATCCTACAAACGCTCCCAAATACGACCGCCATGTTGACAACAAACTTTGCTTACATGACGTCATAAAAACTGATTCGTCCTCGGAAAATTCGCAAGTGATTTATTCGTCCAAAAATGAATTTTTCCTAGTTTACTTATAAATCGAGTTTATTTTAGTATTTTCTCTTCTTCCTCCATTAAAATATTGGCTTTAATAATATATAATGGAGTCAATCATCGGGATTATTTTTTGACGCGCAAACAGTTAAAAGACCGTTCAACCCAATTACTGCGCTTCAATTCGGTCATCTGAATTTAAAGCATGTTAAACGCAGAATTTTCGGATTTTAAATAAGTCATTTAAGGAAATGCGAGTAGGATAAATAGAATATTAGGCGAGTGTCAATCTGTACTTAGTTTATGCGGCTTGTCTCCAAAAGGATTATTCTACTCGGCAAGCCTCGCCGAATGAAACTTTCTCCAACTTGCCGGATAAACTAGATACAGATTGACACTAACCTAATATTCTCTATATAATAAGATATAGAGTTTAACATCATAAAGATACTTTGAATTATTATGATCAATAAAAGCTTTCGGCGCGATATGACCTTTCTGTGTTGGTGCGCCGTAAAACCCAAACAAACAAAATCCTGTAAAAATGGGAAAAGATTGATAAAATGATATTTGTCACTGAATGATAGAATGAAAGCTACATGCAAGATAACTACAGAACTAACAAACAAATTAACTCAACAAAGAAACTACTGCAACTTTCTTACCAAATGCTTTGTTGAATATATCTGTCAAAACATCCTCATTGCCATCAAGAATATCAACTCAACCTTCATGTTTAGCCTCATTTTTCATTTGAATTGGAAGTTAAAAGATCTGTGTTTGTTGGCTCATCTCTTTTTGGTATGGATGATGGATATGAGATGGCACAACAGATCTCATCTATTTGAATGGTGTAAACTCCATAAGAATCCTACCTGTAATTAAACACATTAGAAAATTGCAAAAATTGTAGATTTTTTGCTAGTTGATATTCACATACAATAGTTATGCTCTAACATTTGGTAATTAGCAAATAGTAAAAGAAGAACTAGTCTTTTACCCAAGTTTTCCACAGTTTACAAGGCTTGTGTATGAGCTTTCAATCATTAACTCTTGTACGTTAGCAGCAATGCTAACAGTATTAACAGCAAGTTTTCTTATTACAACTTACCCAACAAAACACTGTAGCTTCTTTTCAGACAATCACGGTCTTGTGTAGAGGGAAAGAACATTTCTGGAGTCAAACTTTGTAGATTACAATGAGGTTTTACCATACTATACATACCAGGCCTGACAATCTGTAATGAATAAGTTCTAAGAAAAATAGAGTACACATGATCTAGTTTATGAATAGTCAAAACCACAAAATACCTGACTACATAATAGATCACTGTAAGAGATACATACTCAAGAGAACTAAATAAAGATATTATTCTTCTATAAATGCACACTTGTCAATATATGTATATGTTATCAACATATTTGTAATGTATATTTTTACATAATTAGTCATTCTATTTAGCCTATGTTATTATCTTAAACCTGGAATAACCACTGGTCAGTCTCCAAAAAATCATTAAAAAAATATGTGACCAGACTAAGTAAGATTATAATTCAATATCACATCAAATAAATAAAATTTATATTGACTTATTGAAACTTAAATCAGGACACAACAATAATACAATATTGAACTGTTTTCTGTAATGCCATATATAACAAATAATAAAATACCAGGACCAGGAAAGCAAGGTTAGGTGCGCTGAATACCGTAAAATGACCTAAACTGTGTTGACACAGAGTAAAAAAATAGTTAATAGTTATTAAATACCAACCCGACTGAACATGATATTTGAGGCAAACAGATGCAAATCTTTGTTAATTTTGTCAAGACTTTTGTGACCTGTTCGCACATAAATGTCAAGGTTGTCTCCTGTGATTTTAACAATTGGATTCTTAAGTAATGAAGAAGATATGCTTGTTTCCATTTTGTTTACAGCCTCATCTAACGATCTTAGTTTACTGGTAGCTGATAAGGTAAGACCTAAATGATTCATTCTTGTCAATGCCTAAAAGTAAATTAAATAATTACATATTATTACTCGTACAATTTGTAAGTATAGACAGAGTAAACAATTCATCATGAAAAGTTAAAAGTTTCTTTAAACAAATTCTAGGGGGGGGGGGTAATAATTGATATTTTAAACCTAATCAAGATGGAAAGACTTCACACTTGAATCAAATTGTAATGAAAGAAATACAAAATGTTAAGACAAGGCTTACAATTGTTGCAAAATATGTCTGAATGAATGTTAGTTTCTGAATCTGAACACATACCATATATTCACTGATACATTTACATCAAGATGTCCATGTCCATAACTGTGTGATTATTAACAGTTTCATTTCAATGCAGCTTTACGTAAGCCTATCCAGAGACAATGGCTAGGTCATTTGAATGCAGCTTTATGTAAATCTATCCAGAAACAATAGCTAGGTCATTTGAATGCAGCTTTATGTAAGCCTATCCAGAGACAATAGCTAGGTCATTTGAATGCAGCTTTATGTAAGCCTATCCAGAGACAATAGCTAGGTCATTTGAATGCAGCTTTACGTAAGTCTATCCAGAGACAATAGCTAGGTCATTTGAATGCAGCTTTATGTTAGTCTATCCAGAGACAATAGCTAGGTCATTTGAATGCAGCTTTATGTAAGCCTTTCCAGAGACAATAGCTAGGTCATTTCAATGCAGCTTTATCTAAGCCTTTCCAGAGACTATAGCTAGGTTTTGCATACGCAGCTGTATCTAAGCCTATCCAGAGACAATAGCTAGGTCATTTGAATGCAGCTTTATGTAAGCCTATCCAGAGACAATAGATAGGTCATTTGAATGCAGCTTTATGTAAGCCTATCCAGAGACAATAGCTAGGTCATTTCAATGCAGCTTTATTGCTGAAAAAATGTTAAGTCGGGGCAAAAGTATCATACATTACATATTCACTCTTCATATTTGTCTGTAGGAAACAAATGACAGAAAAGTGAAGATTCTCTTTGAAGGTTGTGGGAACTACTCTGGAGAATGTTGTACTCCCAAGAGAGGACCAGTATATTTAGATAAATTACGTTAAGATCAACTATATCTTGCACTTTTGCAGGTACAAGAATATGAAAGAAACAAACGCAACTTTTCTACACAAACAGACCCAGTGGTTGTTTTAGGAAGCAATACCAATTTTACTGGTTTACATTGAGAGAACAGATGTAAATGTAAATTTAAGGAGTCTATAACATTTACGAAGCAGACAATTGAGACGATAGACAGACTTTTTGATGTGATAAATGTTTTAAGTGAAAACCTGGAGAAAAATAAAAATGATGTTTAATTGATGTCTTTTATCAACTCTGGAATCACTCGTCAATGTACCAGTATCCATAACTTATCAACAGTCAAGTTCTGATAATAATGATGTTGTAGCTGTGCCCGAGTCAACGAGTCAACAATCAAGTTCACATGAAATTGTTCAAGTTGATCTTCATCTGACTGAGGACAACACGTCCAATGATAAGGAAAATGATCCTCAGTTTTCAGCAACACAACTTTACATTTCAACTGTTCTATGATCTCTATTTATTAGCGATAAAGTTTATTCAAAGCCATGTTTGAATGGACAAATATTTGAAATAAAGTCTGTTTAAGTCATTCCTTCTTTTAATAGTGAATTGAGAATTCACCAAGAGATACAATGGCAGGTAAAACAAGCATCATGTTCTGTAGGGAACTATGCCTGGCAGTTGGCTTAAATCTTTTAGAGAATAGATGAATTAGTAGGTAAAAACTACAAAGGAAGAAAAAGAAAACTAAGATTATCCCCTCGTTGAGTCCATGCTATTTGGCACACAACTTAAAATATGTATGGTGCATGTGATGTTATGAAAATCTTACCAGAGGCAATCAGCACTGGAATCAGAAATATTGATAGAGTGCCACTATCAAAGTTGGCAAAACAAGGCATTTAATGTGTTGTTACTAGAAATTGCTTGAAAAGTTGTGCTGATAATTAAATGAACCCTACGGCCATATCAAATTGATCATATGTTCTATGGGTTCGCTCGCCCCTTAATTTTGACGGTAATTAAAAAAAACAACAATTTTTTTTCCTCGCTCGCTCAGAAAAATTTGGTCACACCGCTATGTAAAGCAAGTGAATAAAGATTTTTTTTTAATCTTCGCTCGCCCCATTTTCCCCAGAAAAATCTGTAGAACGTATGATCAACTTGTTGAGGCCAAAGTCCAATTGAATTCTTCATAAAGTGTTGAATGTACTTAAAACTGCAAAGCTACCTTCACCTACTTATTGTTATTATTTTTTATACTATTTCAGCATAAATATTAGTTTGTCATGTATTAACTTTGTATACTGTTGAGTTGTTTGTGTTTAATTTGGATAGTGTTGATAAAGCAGCTTTAAACCCACATCACCTTGTTTTTATTGTATCATCTTTCAACATGTTTAGTTTAGTACATATTTTTGTCTTATATTTTTACATGACGTCTTCTTAATTCAAAAAGGTACCATCCTATACAAGATAAAAACATTTTAGGATCAATCCTTCCGAAATATCTTGGGCTTTGAGATTTACCAATTACTTATCCTTTCAGTTTTTCACCAAGAATGCTGGAACACAAGGCTATAGTTATGCGATCCTTGGATCTTTTGCCACCTGCACAGTCATGGGATTGAAAATGTAATGTTTTGCAAAGGGTGTCGTTAACAAATAGCCCAGATTCATCCACAGTCAATGTCGTCGTCGTTTTGTTGACCAAGGTACATTATTCTCAACATCATTCAGGACCTCAGCTTTTCTTTTTCCAGGGTTTTTCCAAGGTTTTGTATTTGCGTTTTTCCCACGCCTAACTGCTCTGCGACTTTATAAGCCGCCATGCCATTATCGAGAAGTTTTCTTGCGTTACACTTCTCCTTCAAGCATATTAATTTTGACATTGTAATGGTTATACTTTCTAAATTTTAGTAAAAAATAGTAAAACATTATAAAAGAGTGTTATACATAATAGTATACATAATTAATGATGTACTGTAACCAGCATAATACAGATAATGCTTCTGTTTTAAAACGTAATGAACCACAATGTGGATTATGTTATTTTATTATATATTTAATAATTTTTACCTATCAACAATCTACATTTGTATCACGTGACCATCCAATATATTCCCGTATTAGATCCACAAAATAAATATTACAGAAGGCTCTGATAATAAAATCAATGGTAACATTTCCTTTTTAAATTTAACAGTTAGTTATGTTATTTAACAATTTACATGTTTGTTACAATGTATATATACACGTTTTGTTTCAGATTCAAATGTACATGTTGTTATTGTGGAGAGAGATATACGTACCGTAGTCAAGCACTTTCTTCCAAACGATGCTGATCCTGAACAACATTCAAGTTTGTGGCAAAGTAAGCAATGCGAGTAATTGAATAGTCTTTATTTGTTTTGTCTTAAATTGCTGAACATTCCCGCAAATAATTTTTTGCTGCTTTAGCATTTACCAGGTGGATTAATAATACAACAATGGCAATTTTATGAAATATACCTTGAGATCGACAATGTAGTGTCGGACTTGTATTAAAATTTTGCAAATAAATTGCCTATCAAAATGAATATGTTAAAGAGACAAGATACAAATGAATAAATGTCAAATCATTGAATGTTACAAAGGCAATACATTGCATTAAGGGTGGATTTGGTGAAAAAATGTTATTTGTAATGTCATTTTGCATGTGTTGTATTCTCAATATTTCAGCTGTGAAGAAAATATGGAACAGGCAAAGTCTAAATTTTCAACCAAGAAGCATAGGGCCTAACAAACTAACGATACAATCAATCAAATGCATTAAGTCACTTTTATCTGACGAGGTATGTGTAACAATATGTTTAGCCAATTTAAAACGGAAGAAACCATTAATTTTAGAAAATGGACAAAGGATGGGCTCAGCGTAGGTCTAGTGTCCTTACAAGACATGAAAGCCCACAAAACAGCCAAAAAGTTAAAGACTTTAGACTGTTTTGAGAGGTGAAAGGTAAGCATTTTAAATTAAGTTTAGATTTACAATTATTTTCATTATGAAATGCTTCCGCATTTAAAACTTCACCAGTTGAAAGTCTTTATGTTAAAGCTAACGAGCCATCATTAAAATTACGACGACAAAAGCTTTCATTACAATACGCAACTCGAATATCTTCTAACGATAGTAACCCAGCGCGAAAAGTTGTTTTTCAACCAAATTACATTGATAAATTTGACAACAAACCAAACGAAATTAAACCATTTGGCCTGCGCGTTAAAAACGACTTAGAAATGCCTAATATTAACACCTCTACCGTTCTACAGAACTTTGATGAAAATGTCCCTCCTTGGACCTACAACATACCAAACGTTAACATTGATTTGCCAAACTTACGTAAATCTATTACCAGCCCAGAGGCCTTCAAATCGGAATTCATTAACATCTTAGAAAAATATAAAGATTGTACACATTTATTTACTGACGGCTCTAAAGATGGTAACAAAGTTGGTTGCGCTGCATATGGAAATTCTTTTGTTGCAAGAATGCGATTGCCTCTGACCAGGCATCCATATTTACAGCTGAAGTCAAAGCAATAGATCTTGCTTTATCATACATATCAAATAGTATTAATAGTAATTTTATCATCTCTCTCCGTATTATTGGCCATAAAAATCGTAATTCAGACAATATTCTTATTAAAAGTATCGAATTGAAATTGCATGAAATTTTAAAATCAAAGACAGTACACCTCTGCTGGATACCAAGCCATATTGGTATACAAGGAAATGAAAAAGTTGATATTTTGGCCAAAGAATCTTTAAACCTTCAACCAGTGGATATCAAATTGCCAAGCAGTGACTTCAAATGTTCAATAAACATGTTAATTAAATCAAAATGGCAAACGTCGTGGAACAATGCAAATTTTAATAAATTACGTGACATAAAGCCAACCCTTAATTCATCTTCGTCAATAATATATTCTAATCGCAGAGATCAAATAGTAAGTTCGCGATGTAGAATTGGTCATACTAGATTAACACATTCATACCTTCTCAAAAGAGAAGCACCTAAATGCATACCATGTGACGACCACTTTAATGTAAAACACGTTCTCCTTGACTGTCAGGATCTAAAATACATTCGTGACAAACACTTTAAAGTAAACTCACTTAAAGAACTTTTTGAATCTGTACCATCATATGCTAAACTTAATTTTGAAAGAAATAAATGTTCATAATAAGATATAGAGTTTTACATCATTAATATAGTTTGAATTATTAGTATCATTAATGGCTGTCGGCGCGATAAAACCTTTCTGTGTTGGTGCGCCGTAAAACCCAGGATCATTATGATGCTTTCTTTATCGACAAAAATGTACACATTGTGTTTTTGACTTGGAAAATTAAAACCATTTTCTCTTGCCCACTTTTGGATTTTATCCAAGTTTTGTTGTAGTTGGCGTTCGTAGAAAAAATTGCCTAAGTGACTAATTTTTCATTCAGAATTTCATTTTTTTTATTTTGCACTGACACAATGTCATTACAGATGACAATAGAAAGAGAGGACGTGGCCAACGTACCTGGCTGTATTTTGATGTTATGAACGAGGTTCTGACTGGTAACCCAGCAGTGGTTCCAGTGAAAGTAATGATCTCTACAGAAAATGTTGAATGTAAGCTTTCTATTTAAGCTTGTCTTTATGAACTCAATTTTACATCAAGTTTTACTAAAAATAATAACATGCATTGAAAGAAATTGAACTTCTTGACATTCAGTAGGCACTTATCTATTAAATCTAAGCACTTGTTTATGGAATACATTGATCTTGGTAAAGGAGACAGAAGAGTTATATCCATTTATAAATAATATCACTCTTTAATCAGCTTCCTCACATTATTAAGTGGTGATCACTCGTCTGATAATAGTTCACAGTTTTTTTTCGGCGTAGCTGTCTAAGCTGGATTTTGACCTACATTTCTGTATAATGACGTCTGTCTGGGGATTTCGGAAATCCGCCGTTCTATTGGATGATTTTATAAGCACTGAAAATGACGTACGGGGGAAACAGAGAAAATCCCCTCTTCGATTGGATGGCCCTGACACGCGCGAAAAAATAAAGGCCACACTATTGTAATGCAGTGTTTTACGAAATTTTGCTTCGTTCGTAGATTATTTTTTTTGGTAGACTTCTATTGCTTTCCAAAGTGTTTTTTATATTGTAACAATAAAAAGTTACGTGTCAAACACAATATTTTATGGGTAAAATGAATTACGTCTCCAGATGTGAACCGGTTTCTAGTAAAAAGTCTGACATATTACCCAATAATTATTAAGTAAGCCTCACTACGTCCAGTTTCCGGGGTTTACACTTTGAGAGTCACAGCTCCACATCTATACTATTAAATTTGTGAGTTTCCTGTTTTGTGGAAGAAACTGCGCAGCTTTAAATAAATCTTTTGTTTGTCGCTGGAGCACACATATACCGGCATATCAAGTTGACAATTCTTTTTTGACAAAGCCTCTTGATATTTGCAAAAACTGCCAAAAATCAACAAAAAAATGGAGGGGGGTTGTGTCTAAAAATAGATAAAACTAAAAATAGACACGTCAAACCAAACTCCCCGCAGCGGTTATCTCCCTTTATCAAATCAATAATTAAGTAGGTTTTTTCCCGATTACCTATCTTCGTCAAGTTTCGTAATTGCTATTTTTAGAAATTTTCACCACGTGACGTGGGATTTTCCAGAAGTCATAGGGTAACGCATTTTCCGAAAATGGCGAAACCAGACGCTCTACAGCGTGATCGTAGTTAGTTATCGTAAAAATAATGGTTTATCGACATAAAAACAATGAAAAGCCGTAGTGGATCATAACTTTTGCGTTGATTCTGTTTGTACAGGTGTAAAATACATTTTTTTTTCATCTTTTTTTGCGATGTAAATTGGGTATGACTGAAACACGAAATGGAGATTTTGAGGCGAAATGGACGAAATGGAGAATTTGGGGCAAAATGGGGTTTTGATTGTTTAATCTATTTTGTGTACTGAAAATGAACAAAGGTAAAATAAACTACACAAATATCGATAAACTGGAAAGAATGTTTAACTTATATTGATTTATTGCCGAATTCCCACAAATAATCGTACCAAAGTCAGCATATAAAGACAAAATCGTTGCACATTTTCTGTTTTTAATATCATCATATTCTAATTATAAAAAAAACAATACAATCAACAGCATAATTTGAAAGCTAAGGCACATAATATGCCAACATTACTAACTCTAGTGTCCAACTGTTAGTGCAAAAAACGACAACAGCAGAAAACATAGCTGGTACAAGTTTAATCCCCAAATAGTCCCCTCAAGCTTGCCAAAAAGCAATGGAGAGAAGGTTTTAATATGATAATGCAGAGTTTAACATACATTTTCCATCTCAAATACCAATTTTAGATGATATATTTGTATAAAGTAGTATTATTTGTAATTGACCATTTTGACGTTATTTTTCTCTATAAAATTTATTGCAGTTTCAGTACAGTAATCTAATACAAATTCTTATAAAAAATTTTAGAAACGGTAAAATTTCTTAAATTTTTCATTATATGGGCAGTTAATACTGCAAAAAATTTTAAAACTAGTTGCATGTGTCTAACTAACTTCTAACTTGAGATATTTGCTTTTAAAGATAGGGTAATTTTTTTAACATTCTCAAAAACTCGGATTTTTGCTTGGGGGTACATGTATGCAAATCTCCAAATGTCCAAAGTGTAACCTGGTTGCTCTGATTCGTCATTACATGACTGTATAACAAGAAAATGGATTAAAACTTGGAAATAAAACAGCAGAATTTGAAAAAAAAAGTTCTTTCACTTTTTGTCCCAGCACAATTTACGGTCTTTCTAAAAATGAAGGGTCACGTTATAAAAATGCACATAACTTAAGTTACAGACGGTAAATTTCTTTAAAATTTCAGCATTCAATGTCTTTAATAGTACAGATTCAAGAAACAATATCAGTATAAGAATTGTGGAAGGTCACCATTACGGTTCCAGAACCTTAAGAATAAATTCATAATTTTTGTTTTGTAGCATTAATGAATAGGTTTTCACAATGCAATTCTCAAAAATCTTCTTGTCTGAAACTACAAGGCCTAGAGCTTTCATATTTGGTATATAACATCATCTAGAGGTCCTCCATCACAGTTGTTCAAATTATGCCCCTGGGTCAGAATTGACCCCACCCCATGAATCACAATATTACATTGAATTATATAAGGAAAAGTTCAAACAACATCTTCTCTTGAACCGCTTATGATAATTTGCCTAAACTCAACAGGAATGGTCCGTGGGTGGTTCCCTACCAAAATTGTTCAAATAGGTCTGATTGGTTGGATAAGTAGGTCACTGGGTCAAAAAATAGGTTTTAACATTAGTGGTCCTCTGTAAATGGCTCTTCTGTGACCTTTGACCTTTTCCTCAGGTGAGCACACTTGTTTTTAAATCGACGCCGTTTGTCTTTTTTAAAGACATTTCTTGTTTATTCTAGGAACACTAGCTACGAGACCAGTCCTCTTAAAACAATGCTATAACAGTATTAGAATAGTTAACATACTACAATAATAACATCCCTGAAAATGAGGGTTGTCAGAGAAGGTAAAGAGAAATAAAACATCACTACCACTTACTTCACCAGTGTGAACAATCACTTTCCATCACCATTGGACAATGTAGTAACAGGAACATCTGATACTCCAATAATAAGGTGTAAGAGAAAAAGAGTGATGAGTCTCCAGAATGGTTTGTGGTCTATATTGAACAGTCAAAGAAACGGATGGACGCATTGGAGTCTAGTTCAAGAAAAAATGATAGACAATGCAAAAAAGCGAAATAACATTCTGAAGACCATTGCCGAGGCCATCTACGTGAAAAAGTACTGCAACTTAGATTTTTATACGCCCAATTAAAAAAAGGACGCATAATTTAATGATGCTGTCCATCTGTCCTGCAGTCCATTAAAAGAACATCACTTCTGAAACTAGAGCCGCAGGCAAGAACAAGGCTTGCCACAAGGCAGTAGGTAATATACGTTAAGTAAGTCAAAATGGCAAACAATGTGGAAAAATGCTGATAAAGAAGTTAAAGTCAAACAGAATTAACATGAGCTTGACCCTTATGCATGAATATATTATCATCAGTATTTGCAGTATATTTGTGTCTTTGTTTGTAATTCGCGCTATATCGGAAGCTTTCTAAAAATACACGTACTAAACAATTAATGTTGCCATTACAATATATGCTTTGAAACTGTGCCAAAATACTGCTGTAACGTGTCCGCTGGGCGCAGGGCAGTCAAGCCAGCGCTCGCGTATGTGGTTTAAGTTAATGCTTATAACATCGACTGACCAGGTGTCCGAGCCTGCTGTATGGATGGAGACAGAGACAATCCCAGGGCACTGACTGACCAGGTGTCCGAGCCTGCTGTATGGATGGAGACAGAGACAATCCCAGGGCACTGACTGACCAGGTGTCCGAGCCTGCTGTATGGATGGAGACCGAGACAATCTCAGGGCACTGACTGACCAGGTGTCCGAGCCTGCTGTATGGATGGAGACAAAGACAATCCCAGGGCACTGACTGACCATGTGTCCGTGCCTGCTGTATGGATGGAGACAGAGACAATCCCAGGGCACTGACTGACCAGGTGTCCGAGCCTGCTGTATGGATGGAGACAAAGACAATCCCAGGGCACTGACTCGTGCTCTTACTTTAACAACCATGAAATATATATGAAGATAGATTTTCCTCAAGCTATTTTTATGCGATACTTATCTTTTTTAAGGTAATAAATGTATATAATACACTCTAACTTTAAGTGTTTTGATTCCAAACACATAATAAAACACCTATCTGTTGCAGTTTTTAAACATGTTGTGGTGTTTTCATAAAACATTGATGTTTAGCACTAAAACACTGGTATTTTCTAGAAACACTGTTTTGACTGAAAACACATAACGCGTGTTTTGGGATTGTTACAGATTTTTAACACAATTACACGATTATCTAATTTCCATGTTTTATTTTAAAACATCTGATCATCAACATTAATGAAAGCAAAAATATATAATCAGTTAAAACAGGCTATCCTTTGTAATATTATTTTTTTATATCATAAAATAACATTTTAGCAAGTTTATAAGGCTTAGACAAAAAGGTAAACTTAAACACTTCCAAACAATAACAACAAAACTGTACAGTATGTTTTCACAAATAATGTCTGTGACTCAGAAAACTACAATGCAAATGTGTCTGATCTTAGACAATTATAGTTATGTCAATAAGTCTGCTTATCACTTAAATGAGTTAAATAAAATTATACACAAACTTATATCAATTATGTTAATGATAGACGAAAATAACATAGTGTTTAAACATTTCATCATAAAGTTTCATGAATTTGTTTTCATGCTGGCAAAAAGCAGGTTATGCCACAGCTCATTATACTTTTAGAGCTATTGGTTGGCAAAATGTTCTTGCTTCCATAGCTTAATTTTGCACTTTAATATTTATGTTGTGATTGTCACAAATACACTTACGCTTTTTTCGTACAAACAATCCATTCAATTCATTGAAAAAATAGGGGTGTCCTTAAACTAGACTCACTTGGGTCAGGTTAGCTTTGTGTTCAAATCAAAATTTAGGAATCATTTTAATTCTTTTATATGACCAAAGCCATGGATAATTTGAAACTTTGCCTAGGACAACGTCAAACAATATCTCTGGTTGACTTCTATATATCAAAGTTACAGTAATTTAATATGTTGAATGTTCGTTCCAAAGTTTATCCACTTTTTCTTTAAAGTGCCTAAGACAACATAAAACAATATCTCTGGTTGACTTTTATCTATCAATGAAGTGTAAATATCCAACTGACTTTCGGCTAAGGAATTCTTGATTAAATACTATTTCCGTGCCTCCTCTGTTTTTGGGACCTCTCCGCGGTGAGGAGGAGAAACATGTGCCCATTATGTAGGTGCAAGTTGCACCTGCATGATGGGCATATGGCCAACACCAAAACTGCCCGTTTGCCGTAGGCAGCGTCCCGTAACCGGGAAAGGAGGATCCTGGTAGTTGAGGGAGACCCAGGGATCTCCAGTCTTCCCAACACACTACTTTGGCCTCTGATTCAGGGTAGACGGGTGTCCAAGTAGGCCCGACTTGGTCAATCGGCTGGTCATGCCTTGCCCTTGAATAGTTGCATACTTGCAAAAGCCATTTCATTCATGTAAGTTCATGTACTGTTTTATGTGCACTATCCCAAAATTATTAACATTACTAGCATACTCTTAATTTGAAAAACCATACGTGTACTTCATTACGATCTGAGTGGGCTTACTGAATTTAAAGTAATCTCTTAAAGTGTAAACGTTCAAAACACCTTTTCAAGAAGGCGGTGGCTCATGGGCCAATTGTGTTGATTGTAATCATTTGCAATTACATGCAAGTATATCTCTCATGTATCCCTGTGGTGCGGAGGCTGGATACCCGCCTCCATTGCACTTCCCCTTGTTGGAGTCCGAGGTGGCTGGGGAACCTGAGAGATGAATCATTATTATCTCAACCATGGATCCTTTAACCTCTTCTAAAAAACGTAAGTCTGACGAATCACCCAACATTTCAAATGAACAATCAAGTCAATCATCTTTTCCACGCTTTCTGGTAGTAGAAGCGTTGGGAGATGAAAAATTAGCACAGTTGAACCCATTTATCATTGAAAAGTCAATTTCTGCTCTCATAGGAACTCCAAAATCGGTTAGGAAGCTCCGTGGTGGAGAACTCCTGATCGAGGTCCAAAGAAAACAACAATCAGATAATTTGCTTAAATTAAGATCTTTTTTCAACATTAAATCTTTTTGCACTGCACACAATACCCTCAATTCATCCAAAGGAGTCATTCGCTGTCCTGACCTTGCAGAAATGTCAGAAGCAGACATAGTAAAAGAGCTTAGCTCTCAATATGTTTCAAATGCCAAACGTATTCTATCCACCAGAGACGGTAAACGTGTTCCCACTAACACATACATTTTGACATTTGATACCCCAATTCTTCCATCCACTCTTCGAGTTGGGTATCTTAACGTTCGCGTTGAGATGTACATACCAAACCCGATGCAGTGTTACAAATGCTTTAAATATGGACATCATGAAACTAAATGAACTAGAGAGAATATATGCCGTAAATGTAGTACTTCTCATGCTGGTCCTCTTGAAAACTGTTCTAATGAAGTCAAATGTTCAAACTGTGGAGGTAATCATTTTGCAACCTCCCGTTCTTGCTTAGTCTGGAAGACAGAAAAAGAAGTTCTCCGTGTTAAATATACACAAAGTTTGTCTTTTCCTGATGCACGCAAGCTTGTAGAAAGTTCCAAAACTAATTCTTATTCAGCTGTTGTATCAAAACCAGTTAAGATGGTTGATTCTGCTGTGCAGGTCAATTTATGTAAATGTTCTCCTCTTGAAATAACTCCAGTGCAAAAACCGTCTCCTATTCTTTCACGTAATACGTCCAAAGCAAGTACTAGTTCACAGACAGCATCTACAAGTACCTCATCTGTACCTCAGAGGCGGGTCTCACAGGCTTCTCCGTCTCCTGAGCGGGTGATTCAAAGGCAATCGCCCAAAAAGAAGGTCGTCCTAACCGACCGAGTTAGAAAAGCGGAGAGGGACCCTGTCCCGTCCTCCAACCGATTCGAGGCTCTTATGAGCGACATCGAGTCGATGGAGGACGAGGACATGGGTGTCCACAGCTCTCCTCCCCGGACTTCGGCGCGAAGTCCTGTCAAGTTTCCGAAGTAAGTTTTTACTTTTCGTTGAACCATGAGTCAAACTATACTTCAATGGAATTGTCGTGGTCTTAAATCAAATTACAACGATTTACTTCTCTTATTATCAAAATACTCCCCGAAAGTTGTCTGTCTTCAAGAAACATTCCTATCTACAAATGATAAAACATCAATAAAGGACTATACGCTTTATAATAAAATTTGCACAGACACAATAAGAGCATCTGGTGGCTCAACAATTGCGGTTGCAAACTGTATCCCTCAACGACAAATTCAGATACGAACTAATCTGCAAACCGTAGCCGTTGAAGTAACTTTACACAGACCTATAACAATATGCTCATTATATCTCCCTCCCAATTTATCTATAACTGTTGAAGACTTAGAAAATTTAACTAAACAACTCCCAGAACCATTCTTTTTACTCGGCGATTTTAATGCGCATAATCCAATATGGGGAAGTGCATCTACGAATAATAAAGGCAGCATTACAGAAAAGTTCATTGATAATGTCCAACTATGCCTTTTAAATAACAAGTCACCAACTTACTTACATCCAGCCACTGGTAGTTTTTCTTGTATAGACCTCACATTATCACATCCATCAATATACTTGGATTTTACTTGGTCAGTGCTTGACGAACAATATGGCAGTGACCACTTTCCATTGTTGTTAACTTTAAACGACTCTGTTCCAGTAAACAACCGCTCTTATTACAAATTCTCAAAAGCGAACTGGGAACAATTCAACAAATTGTGTTCTGATGATTTAACAATCCCGAATTTTTCCAACTCTTCGGATAAAGCTAATCTCTTTGCGTCCACTCTATCAAAGATAGCTGATGAGTGTATTCCTAAAACTTCAATGAAAAATTCAAGTAAATTTAAAAACCATGGTTCAACGATGAGTGCAAGAAATCATATCGGAAACGAAAAGCAGCACTTAAAAAGTTTCAGGTTTGCCCCACAACTGCAAATCTGTTTGTTGTTTGTTTGGGTTTTACGGCGCACCAACACAAAAAGGTCATATCGCGCCGACAGCTATCAATGATACTAATAATTCAAACTATATTAATGATGTACAACTCTATATCTTATTATAAACATTTATTTCTTTCAAAAAGTTAAGTATCGCATATGATGGTACAGACTCAAAAAGTTCTTTAAGTGAGTTTACTTTAAAATGTTTGTCACGAATGTATTTTAGATCCTGACAGTCAAGGAGAACGTGTTTGACATTGAAGTGCTCGTCACATGGTATACATTTAGGTGCTTCTTCTCTTTTGAGAAGGTATGAATGTGTTAATCTAGTATGACCTATTCTACATCGCGTGATCACAATTTGATCTCGGCGATTAGAAAATTTGATTGATGGAGATGAATCAAGGGTTGGCTTTATTTCATGTAACTTATTAAAAATAGCGTTGTTCCATACTGTTTGCCATTTCGACTTAATTAACGAATTGATCGAACACTTGAAGTCACTGCTTGGTAATTTTAGATCAACTGGTTGAAGGTTTAAAGATTCTTTAGCGAGGATGTCAACTTTTTCATTTCCATGTATACCAATATGGCTTGGTATCCAGCAGAGGTGTACTATTTTTGATTTTAAAATGTCATGTAATTTTAACTCGATACTTTTAATAAGATTATTGTCTGAACTGCGATTTTTAATCGCTAGTAATACAGATAGAGAATCTGAGAAAATAATAAACTTGTTATTTATACTATTTGATATGTATGTTAAAGCCAGATCAATTGCTTTTATTTCGGCAGTAAATATAGATGCTTTGTCAGGCAGTCGCATTCTTGCAACGAAAGAATTTCCGAATGCGGCGCAACCAACTTTGTTTCCATCTTTGGAACCATCGGTAAATAAATGAGTAAAATCTTTGTATTTTTCCAAGATGTTTACAAATTCAGATTTAAAAGCTTCAGGACTGGTGAAAGATTTACGAAAAGTTGATAAGTCAATATTGACGTCTGGAATGTTGTAGGTCCAAGGGGGGATATTTTCATCAAAGTTTTGTATCACAGACGAAGTGTTTATATTTAGCATTTCTAAGTCGTTTTTAACGCGTAGGCCAAATGGTTTAATTTCGTTTGGTTTGTTGTCAAATTTGCTGGTGTAATCAGGTTTAAAAATAACATTTCGTGCCGGGTTTCTTTTGTTAGAAGATATACGAGTTGCGTATTGTAATGAAAGTTTTTGACGACGTAATTTTAGTGATGGTTCGTTAGCTTCAACATAAAGACTTTCAATAGGTGAAGTTTTGAAAGCACCAAGGGCAATACGTAAGCCCTGGTTGTGTATAGTATCTAGCATTTGTAAGTATGATTTGCGAGCTGATCCGTACACTATTGATCCGTAATCGAGTTTTGAACGAACAAGACTTCTGTATAATTTTAGTAAAGTTTGGGTATCAGATCCCCAATCAGTATGTGAAAGTACTTTAAGTAGATTCAATGCTTTAATACATTTTGTTTTAAGCAACTTTAAGTGTGGTATAAAAGATAGTTTTTTATCGAATGTAACGCCTAAAAACTTAGCTTCATTTACTACTGGGATTTTAGAGCCAGAAATGTAAAGTTCGGGGTCATTATGATGTTTTCTTAATCGACAAAAATGTACACATTGAGTTTTCGACTTGGAAAATTTAAAACCATTTTCTGTTGCCCATTTTTGAATTTTATCCAAGTTCTGTTGTAATTGACGTTCGATACTTCGAATATTTTTAGATCGATAACAGATTAAAAAATCATCAACATATAATGAGCAATCTGTACCAGGGTTTATAGCCTTAACAATATTATTAATTTTAAGCCCAAAGAGGGTAACTGATAAAATACTGCCTTGCGGCACGCCTTGTTCTTGTTCGTGGTTCTCTGATAATGTTGATCCTACTTTAACTTGAAAATTTCTGTCTGACAAAAAACTAGAAATGAACATTGGTAATCTACCATTTAGACCAGCATCTTTTAAATCCTTGAGAATACCATATTTCCATGTTGTATCATAAGCTTTCTCAAGATCGAAGAAAATTGAAACTACGTGTTGTTTATTGACAAAAGCCTCTCTAATAAATGTTTCAAGACGTACTAAATGATCATTTGTACTTCGTTGTTTTCGAAAACCAGACTGAAAATTAGTAATAATACCATTTGATTCTAAATACCAAATAAGTCGTTTATTAACCATGCGTTCGAAGGTTTTACAGATACAACTTGTTAGAGATATTGGTCGATAGTTAAGGGGATCTGTGTTGTCTTTATCCGGTTTCGGTATAGGAATGATCAAAGCTTTTTTCCAGGAATCTGGAATTTTACCAGTTATCCATATATCATTAAAAATATCGAGCAATAAATGTTGAGATACCAATGGGAGGTGTTTTAAAAATTGATAATAAATTTCATCAGGGCCAGCAGCTGTATCTTTGGCATGCTTAATAGAATCGGTTAAATCGTCAATTGTAAAGAGGGTGTTATACTCTTCTTCGTTGTTAGAATGAAAATTAATATTTTGTTTTTCCAAGTTAGATTTGACCTTTTTAAATTCTTCAGTGTAGTGTGATGAAGAAGAATTATGTTCAAAAGTTTCTGCCAGTGTGTTGGCTATATCTTTTGTAGTTTTTGCTACGCTCGAATCTTTACGTTTGAGATGAGCAGTAGGAACTTTTTTGTGTTTACCATTAATTTTACGAACTGCTTCCCAAACTTTTTTAATTGGAGTGTTGGCGTTAATTTTAGAAACATATGACTGCCATGATTTACGTTTAGAAAACTTAAATGTTCTACGAGCTTGTGCTCGTAGGATTCTATAATTGTCTAGATTTGCAGCTGTAGGACGAACCTGAAATTTCTTTAGAGCTGCTTTTCGTTTCCGATATGATCTTCTGCACTCATCGTTGAACCATGGTTTTTTAATTTTACTCGAGTTTTTCATTGAAGTTTTAGGAATACACTCATCAGCTATCTTTGATAGAGTGGACGCAAAGAGATTAGCTTTATCCGAAGAGTTGGAAAAATTCGGGATTGTTAAATTATCAGAACACAATTTGTTAAATTGTTCCCAGTTCGCTTTTGAGAATTTGTAATAAGAGCGGTTGTTTAATGGAACAGAGTCGTTTAAAGTTAACAACAATGGAAAATGGTCACTGCCATATTGTTCGTCAAGCACTGACCAGGTAAAATCCAAGTATACTGATGGATGTGATAATGTAAGGTCTATACAAGAAAAACTTCCAGTGGCTGGATGTAGGTAAGTTGGTGACTTGTTATTTAAAAGGCATAGTTGAACATTTTCAATGAACTTTTCTGTAATGCTGCCTTTATTATTCGTAGATGTACTTCCCCATATTGGATTATGCGCATTAAAATCGCCGAGTAAAAAGAATGGTTCTGGGAGTTGTTTAGTTAAATTTTCTAAGTCTTCAACAGTTATAGATAAATTGGGAGGGAGATATAATGAGCATATTGTAATAGGTCTGTGTAAAGTTATTTCAACGGCTACGGCTTGCAGATTAGTTTGTATCTGCATTTGTCGTTGAGGGATACAGTTTGCAACCGCAATTGTTGAGCCACCAGATGCTCTTATTGTGTCTGTGCAAATTTTATTATAAAGCGTATAGTCCTTCACTGATGTTTTATCATTTGTAGATAGGAAAGTTTCTTGAAGACATACAACTTTCGGGGAGTATTTCGATAATAAAAGAAGTAGATCGTTGTAATTTGATTTAAGACCACGACAATTCCATTGAAGTATAGCTTGACTCATGGTTCAACGAAAAGTAAAAACTTACTTCGGAAACTTAACAGGACTTCGCGCCGAAGTCCGGGGAGGAGAGCTGTGGACAGCCATGTCCTCGTCCTCCATCGACTCGATGTCGCTCATAAGAGCCTCGAATCGGTTGGAGGACGGGACAGGGTCCCTCTCCGCTTTTCTAATTCGGTCGGTTAGGACGACCTTCTTTTTGGGTGATTGCCTTTGAATCACCCGCTCAGGAGACGGAGAAGCCTGTGAGACCCGCCTCTGAGGTACAGATGAGGTACTTGTAGATGTTGTCTGTGAACTTGTACTTGCTTTGGACGTATTACGTGAAAGAATAGGAGACGGTTTTTGCACTGGAGTTATTTCAAGAGGAGAACATTTACATAAATTGACCTGCACAGCAGAATCAACCATCTTAAATGGTCTTGATACAACAGCTGAATAAGAATTAGTTTTGGAACTTTCTACAAGCTTGCGTGCATCAGGAAAAGACAAACTTTGTGTGTATTTAACACGGAGAACTTCTTTTTCTGTCTTCCAGACTAAGCAAGAACGGGAGGTTGCAAAATGATTACCCCCACAGTTTGAACATTTGACTTCATTAGAACAGTTTTCAAGCGGACCAGCATGAGAAGTACTACATTTACGGCATATATTCTCTCTAGTGCATTTAGTTTCATGATGTCCTTATTTAAAGCATTTGTAGCACTGCATCGGGTTTGGTATGTACATCTCAACGCGAACGTTGAGGTACCCAACTCGAAGAGTGGATGGAAGAATGGGGGTATCAAATGTTAAAATGTATGTGTGAGTGGGAACACGTTTACCGTCTCTGGTGGATAGAATACGTTTGGCATTTGAAACACATTGAGAGCTAAGCTCTTTTACTATGTCTGCCTCTGACATTTCTGAAAGGTCAGGGCAGCGAATGACTCCTTTGGATGAATTGAGGGTATTGTGGGCAGTGCAAAAGGATTTAATATTAAAAAAAGATCTTAATTTCAGCAAATTATCTGATTGTTGTTTTCTTTGGACTTCGATCAGAAGTTCTCCACCACGGAGCTTCCTGACCGATTTTGGAGTTCCTATGAGTGCAGAAATTGACTTTTCAATGACAAATGGGTTCAACTGTGCTAATTTTTCATCTCCCAACGCTTCTACTACCAGAAAGCGTGGAAAAGATGATTGACTTGATTGTTCATTTGAAATGTTGGGAGATTCGTCAGACTTACGTTTTTTAGAAGAGGTTAAAGGATCCATGGTTGAGATAATAATGATTCATCTCTCAGGTTCCCCAGCCACCTCGGACTCCAACAAGGGGAAGTGCAATGGAAGCGGGTATCCAGCCTCCGCACCACAAGGATACATGAGAGATATACTTGCATGTAATTGCAAATGATTACAATCAACACAATTGGCCCATGAGCCACCGCCTTCTTGAATAGGTGTTTTGAACGTTTACACTTAAAAAAGAGTACTTTAAATTCAGTAAGCCCACTCAGATCGTAATGGAGTGCACATATGGTTTTTCAAATTAAGAGTATGCCTGTAATGTTAATTATTTTGGGAACGTGCACATAAATGAGTACATGAACTTACATGAATGAAATGGCTTTTGCAAGTATGCAACTATTCAAGGGCAAGGCATGACCAGCCGATTGACCAAGTCGGGCCTACTTGGACACCCGTCTACCCTGAATCAGAGGCCAAAGTAGTGTGTTGGGAAGACTGGAGATCCCTGGGTCTCCCTCAACTACCAGGATCCTCCTTTCCCGGTTACGGGACGCTGCCCACGGCAAACGGGCAGTTTTGGTGTTGGCCATATGCCAATCATGCAGGCGCAACTTGCACCTACATAATGGGCACATGTTTCTCCTCCTCACCGCGGAGAGGTCCCAAAAAACAGAGGAGGAACTGCAAATCTAGACAATTATAGAATCCTACGAGCACAAGCTCGTAGAACATTTAAGTTTTCTAAACGTAAATCATGGCAGTCATATGTTTCTAAAATTAACGCCAACACATCAATTAAAAAAAAGTTTGGGAAGCAGTTCGTAAAATTAATGGTAAACACAAAAAAGTTCCTACTGCTCATCTGAAACGTAAAGATTCGAGCGTAGCAAAAACTACAAAAGATATAGCCAACACACTGGCAGAAACTTTTGAACATAATTCTTCTTCAGCACACTACACTGAAGAATTTAAAAAGGTCAAATCTAACTTGGAAAAACAAAATATTAATTTTCATTCTAACAACGAAGAAGAGTATAACACCCTCTTTAAAATTGACGATTTAACCGATTCTATTAAGCATGCCAAAGATACAGCTGCTGGCCCTGATGAAATTTATTATCAATTTTTAAAACATCTCCCATTGATATCCCAACATTTATTGCTCGATATTTTTAATGATATATGGATATCTGGTAAAATTCCAGATTCCTGGAAGGAAGCTTTAATTATACCAATACCGAAACCGGGTAAAGACAATACTGACCCCCTTAACTACCGACCAATATCTCTAACTAGTTGTATTTGTAAAACCTTTGAACGCATGGTTAATAAAAGACTCATCTGGTATTTAGAATCTAACGGTATAATAACTAATGTCCAATCTGGTTTTCGAAAACAGCGAAGTACTAATGATCATTTAGTACGCCTCGAAACATTCATAAGAGAGGCTTTTGTCAATAAACAACATGTAGTTTCAATTTTCTTCGATCTTGAGAAAGCGTATGATACAACATGGAAATATGGTATTCTCAAAGATTTAAAAGATGCTGGTCTAAATGGTAGATTACCAATGTTCATTTCTAGTTTTTTGTCAGACAGAAATTTTCAAGTTAAAGTAGGATCAACGTTATCAGAGAGCCACGAACAAGAACAAGGCGTGCCGCAAGGCAGTATTTTATCAGTTACCCTCTTTGGGCTTAAAATTAATAATATTGTTAAGGCTATAAACCCTGGTACAGATTGCTCATTATATGTTGCTGATTTTTTAATCTATTATCGATCTAAAAATATCGAACGTCAATTACAACAAAACTTGGATAAAATTCAAAAATGGGCAACAGAAAATGGTTTTAAATTTTCCAAGTCAAAAACTCAATGTGTACATTTTTGTCGATTAAGAAAACATCATAATGATCCCGAACTTTACATTTCTGGCTCTAAAATCCCAGTAGTAAATGAAGCTAAGTTTTTAGGCGTTACATTCGATAAAAAACTATCTTTTATACCACACTTAAAGTTGCTTAAAACTAAATGTATTAAAGCTTTGAATCTACTGAAAGTACTTTCACATACTGATTTGGGATCTGATACCCAAACTTTACTTAAATTATACAGAAGTCTTGTTCGCTCAAAACTCGATTACGGATCAATAGTGTACGGATCAGCTCGCAAATCATACTTACAAATGCTAGATACTATACACAACCAGGGCTTACGTATTGCCCTTGGTGCTTTTAAAACTTCACCTATAGAAAATCTGTATGTTGAAGCTAACGAACCATCACTAAAATTACGTCGTCAAAAACTTTCATTACAATACGCAACTCGTATATCTGCTAACAAAAGAAATCCGGCGCGAAATGTTATTTTTAAACCTGATTACACCAGCAAATTTGAAAATAAACCAAATGAAATCAAACCTTTTGGCCTACGCTTTAAAAACGACTTAGAAATGCTAAACATAAACACTTTGTCTGTGATACAAAACTTAGATGAAAATATCCCCCCTTGGACCTACAACATTCCAGACGTCAATACTGACTTATCAACTTTTCGTAAATCTTTCACTAGTCCTGAAGCTTTTAAATCTGAATTTGTAAACATCTTGGAAAAATACAAAGATTGTACACATTTATTTACCGACGGTTCCAAAGATGGAAACAAAGTTGGTTGCGCCGCATACGGAAACTCTTTCGTTGCAAGAATGCGACTGCCTGACAAAGCATCTATATTTACTGCCGAAATAAAAGCAATTGATCTGGCTTTAACATACATATCAAATAGTATAAATAACAAGTTTATTATTTTCTCAGATTCTCTATCTGTATTACTAGCGATTAAAAATCGCAGTTCAGACAATAATCTTATTAAAAGTATCGAGTTAAAATTACATGATATTTTAAAATCTAAAATAGTACACCTCTGCTGGATACCAAGTCATATTGGTATACATGGAAATGAAAAAGTTGACATCCTTGCTAAAGAATCTTTAAACCTTCAACCAGTTGATCTAAAATTACCAAGCAGTGACTTCAAGTGTTCGATCAATTCGTTAATTAAGTCGAATTGGCAAACAGTATGGAACAACGCTATTTTTAATAAGTTACATGAAATAAAGCCAACCCTTGATTCATCTCTATCAATAAAATTTTCTAATCGCCGAGATCAAATTGTTATTACGCGATGTAGAATAGGTCATACTAGATTAACACATTCATACCTTCTCAAGGGAGAGGAAGCACCTGAATGTATACCATGTAACGAGCATTTCAATATCAAACACATTCTCATTAATTGTCAGGATCTCAAAAACATCCGTGATAAATATTTTAAGGTTGGCTCACTTAGAGAACTTTTTGATAATATACCGTCACATGTGATACTTAACTTTTTGAAAGAGATAAATGTATATGATAAAATATAGGGATAAGGATCACTTTCATCAATTGAATTAATAGTGTCATTATTTGTTTCGGCGCGATATGACCTTTCTGTGTTGGTGCGCCGTAAAACCCAAACAAACAAACAAACAAACTATTTCTTGCTATAAATTAAGGATTTGAGAAAAACATCGGGGATATTCCAAATCCATTATGTAATACCAGCTGATTAATAAGAATAGACCTTCAATCAAGCTTTCTGTTTCAAGTGGAATCTAGCATTGGTCACCAACAATGTATTGCTTGTCCAGTTCTGTGTTGTTAAAAATAAGAACAAGACTTGGAGGAGAATTAGATTTTGATGACATCACCTTTGACAAATTAGCTTCTCCAATATCCTGAAAAATGATGATGATATAAAACAATGAATGAGTATACTATGCATTTTCAAAAACAGAAAACCTAAAAATTTGAAAATTATTTATACAGCAATTTACAAAAAAGTTTCCCACATTACGGTGATGGCGAACAATAGGTTGGGAAATTTTTTGAAATGGATATAAAGAACAGTAATACATTTTGAGTATTTCTTATCAATACCATGTATCAGAGGCACAGACCCAATATTTGACAGAAAAGATATTTCAAGTTCAAAATGAAAGTCCTGAATTATACATAATATAACTAAAAGTTTGTTTACAAAACAATCTATTACCAAACAGTTATCATAATTTCAAATTTTACACTAACTCTAAAAAAGCAAGACCACTGAGCAAGACGGTATACCCCACCCACCTGTTTCAATGTCAACCGAACTAGTGACGGCTATATGGACTAAAGTACAAATTCAACGGACCAAAAATCAGGTTTATCGCCTACACAAATGTTCAAAATAATAAAACACTTACTTAATCAACTGCTGTACAGATCGTTAATGGAAGAAACTGAAGATTAAAATTTACCGCTTTTTTTCGTCTGATCTGACAATATGACGTCACGGATTTCTTTCTAAGGGGAAGTAACCGTTGCTTGGTGTTTTCTGCCGAAACAGTAGACAAACACAGGCTTTTTTTTGCTGGATGATAAGTACATATAAGTTTTCTGTCACTGATGATGTCTTTTCCTCATTTTTCTTAATTGTCTGTCAAAGTCACATCAGTTATTTGACTATAGATCATTCAATTACGTAAAAAGTGTACTAGACTATATATTCTTGTATGACCCGTGAAAACACCGCCGTTTTCCAGCGAGACGCTCCACAATCTCGAAACATTACAAAAACATATGCGTTTAAACCGAAACGGGTGCAAAACATCAATGTTTACTTTGAAAACGTCAGTGTGTCACAGTGAAACACTGGTAAAACACGTGTAGCGTTATCAAATTTTACAGTGTAAGATAAAGAGTTTCACATCATTAATATCGTTTGAATAAATAGTATCATTGATCGCTTTCGGCGCGATGTGACCATTTTGTGTTGGTGCGCCGTAAAGCCCAAACAAACAAACAAACAAACAATACCTCAGGGTGAAATACAAGAGAAACAACTAACGTTATAAGTCACGATACAATAAAACTACAATATAAAATAATATGTACAAAATCAAGATTTCAGGCACAATCTGAAGCAGTGACAAAACCAATAGCCTGGATGCATGCACGAAAAACATGCTGCCGAATAACGTCATTCAAATTTTGTTTTATAGTTACACAATGCACGGGAAAACCAAGTGCGGCTAAAATGACGTCAAATAAGCTTTTTTTTAGTGCGGCTAAAATGACGTCATTTAAGCTTTTTTTAGTTACACAATGTACGAAAAACATGTGCTGCAAAATGACGTAATTTATGTTTTTCTAGAGTTTCGCAATACACAAATAACAAATGCTGCATAGTGATGGTCGTTCAAGTTTTCTAGAGTTACACACTGCACGCAAAATGTGCAAGCCATTAAATTCACATTTGATAGCCACAAGTTCTCTGTAATCCAATTAACACTTGAAAGTAAGGATTCCAGTTGTTGTTGTTTTTAATATGGAAGATATGTAAACAAAGATTAACATGACAGCAGCAACTGGGAAATATCTAACATTTGCTTCGACCCATAGTACTGAGTACTACAAACTAATGATGTCCTGTGAATTTTTTTCTGTGCAACCCATAAGGCACAATGTCTGTCCTTTATTCATACAGCAATTTTTCTGGAAGTTGGTCTCATGTTTTAATTATACTGGATTGTTTGTGTCATGTTCCCAACGTATACAAAATAAACGCTAATATTGTAATGTAAAGATTAGTAAGTTCCATCCAATATGCATATTTATTGTCTATTTGTATTCAACAATTTTAAGCCGCGGCGTAGTGGTTAGTATGTCTGACTTCTAATCCGGAGATCGCAGGTTCGAGACCCGGTCATGCCCTATACATGAGTTGTCGGCCTCGTGATAGGCCAAGTAAGTACTTGTGATAGAAAAAGTCTCCAGAAAAACTGAAATTAATAATTCAGCTTTATGATGACAGCGGAGGATATTAACCAGTTTGTGTACTATGCTTGGAAATTTCTTTATAAATAATAGTGTTGATGGGATAGAAAAATATATGCACGTAAATGGGCTGGAAAAATAATCATCCTCTTGATTAGTTCTTTTCAAACTTAAGACACTTGAACATTTTTATCATATTTGCTGTGACACACATTTAAAGGACAACTCATCTAGAGAACTTTTTCAGTCGTACAATCATATGTAATATTCAACTATCTAAAGGAAATAAACATTTACCATAAAATATAGGACTTACAAAATTGGAATTCGGTTACATTAATAGAATCCTCAATTGCTTACAGCGCGATATACACTTTCTGTGTTGATGCGCCGTAAAACACAAACAAACAAACAGAAACTGATTATATGACCTATACAATGTGCTGCAACGGCGCTAAAATTAATTTGTTTTAATAGGATAGAAAATATAGGTACGTTCAAAACTGAAAATGACCTTCCTCTGGAATAGTTCTTTCCAAAATTTTACGACATAAATTACATTTTCTTGATTAGTTTTTGCTGTAACTGGTTGGAAAAGGTAATCACACCAAGGAAGTAGTCCTGTCTTAGACTTAAACGAATTTTTTACATTTGCAGCGAATGGCCGAGGATTTCGGGTGTATCGTTGCTAAACGTTTTGGAACGTTTACAGTAATTTAACAGGCTACTGATCATTTAAAAATCATGATCTTTTCCCGCCACATTAAATTCAATAAATGCTTTATTAAGGGTTCATCAATTGTTGAAATTGAAAATAACAATAAAGTGGGTGGGGTATGTAAACAAAGCAAAATAATCCAAAAGTTCCTATTATTATATATGTATTTGATTAGATATGAATCAAATATATTGAAATAAATATGAAAAAATATAAAACACTCACCAAAATAGGCATTTAGAATGAAATGAAAACAATTTCCTACCCTTGAAATAGCCTTTTTGTTGTGAGCCCAAACACATATTCAAACTACTTTTTTCATAAATCCAAATGTTGATAAATGATGTTTATATAATACTTAACAATGTCTTGTGCCAAGTTCTATAAAAAATATTTCCAAAAAGTCATTTTCACATTTATCTCAACCCTGTCATTACATGTTTCCACTTCCTGTTTTTGTCACAGGGGCTCGATGAAATTTTCCTTCTTATTGTATCTTCATTATAAAGAATTTAAAGGAAAAAATCATCAAGCCCCTGTGCGCAAACTGAGCGTGTAAACATGTGCTGACAGTGTTGTGATAAAATAAGAAAATGACTTTTTGGAAAGATTTTTTGTGGGACTCTACACAAGACATTGTTGACTGTTATATAAACATCCTATATCAACATTTGGATTTATGAAAAAAGTAGTTTGAATATGTGTTTAGGCTCACAACAAAAAGGCTATTTCAAGGTCAGGAAAATCTTTTTATTTCATTCTAAGTGCATATTTTGGTGAGTGTTTTATATTTTTTCATATTTATTTTAATACATTTGATGCATTTCTTACCAAATACATGTATAATAATAGGAACTTTTGGATTATTTTGCTTTGTTTACATACCCCACCCACTTTATTGTTATTTTCAATTTCAACAATTGATGGAACCTTTAAACGTACACGTGTTCAATTCATAAAGGGTTCTTCAATTGTTGAAATTGACAATAACTATCTGGTGGATGGGGTTACTAAATATATGAAAAATAACCATAATTTCTGATGTTTTTGTATATATTTGGTAAGAGATTCATCAAGTGTATTGAAATGATTATGGAAAATATAAAACTAAACAAAAATATGCATTTAGAATGAAATGAAAACATTTTCCTAACCTTGAATTAGCCATCCTGTTGTGAACCCAAACACATATCTAACTACTTTTTTATAAATCCAAACGTATATATAGAATGTCCATGTAACAATTAACAATATCTTGTGAAGAGTCACAAAAAAATTTTTTCTTAAAGTATGTATAAAATGTTTACACATCACAGTCTACACATGTTTTCATCTTTAGTTTGCGCACAGGGGCCCGAAGATTTTTTTTCTTCATGTTGTATATACAGAGAATACAATAAGAAGGAAAATTTTCACCGGGCCCCTGTGCGCAAACTACAGATGAAAACGTGTTGACAGAGTTGTGTAAAAATTTGATAATGACTCCACAAGACATTGTTAATTGTTACATGGACATTCTATATCAACAATTGGATTTATAAAAAAGGCAGTTTGAATATGTGTTTAGGCTCACGACAAAAAGGCTATTTCAAGGTCAGGAAAATGTTTTCATTTCATTCTCAATGGCTATTTTGGTGTTTTATATTTTCCATGTTTCTTTTAATTATCAACGCACCTGTGCGTTGATATAAACAATTATCAAGATTTGAGCATTTTGTAGTCGACACCGGTTGTCTTAAGCCAATCAATACTATGCATTTGAGGTCACATGATAAGAAAATGGCCGTGAAAAAGTAAAAAAAGGGGTGTGATAATGGACTCGTCTAGTTGTTGACTAAAATCAAGCTGGCGCATAGTCAATAGCAGATGTTTAGGAAGACTGCACACTACTAAATATTTTAGCGGACGGCGGAACGATTTACCACATACTCCCCATACTTATTGTATGTTTAGGAAGGCTAGACGCCACTAAATATTTTAGCGGACATAAACATTTTCATGCAAGTATTTTTGATCGGAAATAAGTAAAACTTACAAAGATGACTAATGAATAGTAAATAGAATTGTTCATCGAAATCAATATGTATTTTATATTCATAACATCCGCCCCGTTAGCAAATGAATATTAACCACAAAATATATACATCTATGGAGAAGAAATCAAACACGGCTGAGCGTTGATTTCAAGCATTTTTTGGAAATGCTAATACTTGTACACTTGATGCATCTCTTACAAAATATGTAAAAATTAACCAGAACTCATTTGTGTGGAATTGCATAAAAGTGATAAAGGATTAACTGAACTAAGACGAATTTAAATTTTCATAAGGATTACTCAAAACGTTACGGAAAAAACTTAGCGAGGACGTGTATTCATTTCTGAAGATTACCAAGCAGTGACTTCAAATGGTCTATCAACACGTTAATTAAGTCAAAATGGCTAACAAAGTAGAACAATGCTATTTTTAATAAGTTACATGACTTGATTTCTCATAGTCAATAATATTTGCTAATCGTCGAGATCAAATAGTGATTACGCGATGTAGAATTGGTCATACCAGATTAACACATTCATACCTTATTAAAAGAGATTGTTTGTTTGGGTTTTACGGCGCACCAACACAAAAAGGTCATATCGCGCCGAAAGCAATCAATGATATTATCAATTCAAACGAAACTATTGATGTCATGCTTTAAATCTCATTATAAACATTTATTTCCTTCAAAAAGTTAAGTACAGCATATGATGGTACAGTCTCAAAAAGTTCTTTAAGTGAGTTTACTTTAAAATGTTTGTCACGGATGTCTTTAAGGTCCTGACAGTCAAGGAGAACGTGTTTGACATTAAAATGGTAGCGCGCCGGGATTTGGATACTCGTGCCCGAGGGGGTGCGGTTTCGAATCCCAACCGGGGAGGTTATACCCTTCCATGAAAATTTGACAATAATGTCGATTTTCCTCCATTGTTTAGATACTATGGAGAAGTTTCCGGCCTTATGGAAGGGTAGGTGAGTACTTGTTATAGACAATGGCCCAGGAAAGCTAGGTTAGGTGCGCTGGACGCCGTGGAATGACCTAAATTGTGTTGATACGGCGTTAAATCCAATAAATAAATAAATGACATTGAAATGATCGTCACAGGGTATACATTTAGGTGCTTCTTCTCTTTTGAGAACGTATGAATGTGTTAATCTGGTAAGAGAGGAAGCACCTAAATGTATACTATGTGACGAGCATTTCATTATAAAACACGTTCTCATTGACTGTCAGGATCTTAAAGACATTCGTGACAAACATCTTAAGGTTAACTCACTTAAAGAACTTTTGGAGTCAGTACCATCATATGCAATACTTAACATCTTGAGGGAAATAAATGTTTAGCATGAAATATAGGATTTTAAAACTTCATTATCTACTGAATTAATAGCATCATGGATTGAATTCGGCGAGATATTACCTTTTTCGAGTTGGTGCGCCGCAAATCAAAACAAACTCTAAGTGTCAATATTAAAAATATTGTGTTAACCTAATTTTAAGATCTATCAAAGAGAAAAATTCAATGTACAAAGAAATGTCATTATTTCTTCAAATTTTCAGCAACGAAAACATTTTTCTATTGTTGATTGTATAATTCAAACACATACAAATATTTATGTTAAAAACACTAGACTTCAAGTAGACTGAAAAGGTATTTTCAAAGCTGGCAATTGGAAGAGCTAAAAACTTGGATGGTCTAAGAGTGATTAATTATTCAAATAGAGCATGTATGAAACAACCACAACACATAATAAATTACTTGAATGACGACGACACTTCGAGATGACTGGAGTTGCTGTATTTACAATAAAAGGTATTACACTGGTTATCATATGAATTCTTTAGAATCAGAAACATAATACATATTATAAATCTTTTTGTGTACTGACAGAGTAGCTATCCACAGAATTTGTACATGCCATTGCAGCATCTCTACCTTTGTCTGCATTGGTTTTGGTAGAAATATCTGTTTGACCTGTTACTATGCTGTTTAGTGAACGCCTGTTAGGCATTTGGACTTGAGTTTGCACAATCATATGTTGAGCGTTGCTGGGTGAAAGTATTATAACTAAATCTGAATTTATCAAACCTGGTGTAACAAATATCAGTTTATTTTCTTTTATCACCATATTGCACAATAATGAATCCAACAGTACATGACTGTATGTCATCATGACATTGGTAAGACATACAAAGCTTTGAATTGTTTTTACATTTTACCTTCCATTAGTCAAACCAATCACTTACATCTTGAAATGCAAACAATCTATTATCTTTTAAATGATTAATATGTCTTATATCCTGAAATATGTTTATTAGCTTAGAAGTATTCTGAAGTAATTCAATGGTACCATTCAATACACAGTCCTTTTCTCCCAGATAAAGTTTATACTGAGTAAAACTATTTAGCTTTTCTGCATCAAATTTTTTTTTCAGCAAGATGATTTTGCATTTTGGAATGACAAGATAGATTGACATGTTCTAGTGTCAATTTCTTGTTCAATTGCCTCCTCTCTTTTTGGGACCTCTTCGTGGTGAGTGGAGTAACATGTGAGTAACTAATAGTTTTAAACATGAATTATACGAGCATAACATAATTATGTTGAATATCCTCCATACATTTATGACTGTAGTATATCCAACAAACGACGAGTTAAACTTTGTATATGAACGGTTATTCATTAGTATAAATCAAATAATTCAACCACTTGAAAAGTGTATAACTAATGAGTTATGTAACCCAAGTCAAAAGACCCCTTCATAATGAAAACATTGGATGGTCCACCAAAACATCACAATGAAAAGAACATTATTATCCTT
This sequence comes from Mactra quadrangularis, assembly GCA_025267735.1. Classification (NCBI taxonomy): domain Eukaryota; kingdom Metazoa; phylum Mollusca; class Bivalvia; order Venerida; family Mactridae; genus Mactra; species Mactra quadrangularis. The sequence continues at coordinate 29,192,119 of CM046295.1, read as the reverse complement.
AAATAAATTTTATAAAAAATTATGAAATTAAATTATAAATTTTGAAAGTACAAACAATGTCAGTGATTTATTGATATTTTTATTCAACAATAAATCAGTCAAAATTAAAAATGTACCAATAAATAAGCAAATGATTTTTAACACAAAACAAGCATAACACATGAAAAATGTGGAACTTCAACAAATTACATGAAATTTTAAAATCTAAAATAGTACACCTCTGCTGGATACCAAGCCGTATTGGTATACAAGGAAATAAAAAAGTTCATATTTTAGCTAAAGAGTCTTAAACCTGCAACCAGTAGATATTTAATTACCAAGAAGTGACTTCAAATGTTTAATAAATATGTTAATTGAGTCAAAATGGCAGACAATGTGGAATAATGCTGTATTTAATAAGTTACATGACATAAAGCCAATCCTTGATTTATCTTCGTCATTAATATTTTCTAATCGCCGAGATCAAATGTTGAATTGGTCATACCTACCTACAAGTGGAAGCTCCTAAATGTAAACCATGTGACGAGCATTTCAATGTAAAACACGTTCTCATTGACTATCAGGATCTTAAACACATTCGTGACAAACATTTTAAAATAAACTCACTTAAAGAACTTTTTTGAGTCCGTACAATCATAAGCGATACATAACTTTTTGAAGGATATAAATGTATATAATAAGATTTAGCGCTTAACATTATTGACTTCGTTTTAATGATTAGTATCATTGATTGCTTTCGTCGCCATATGACCTTTTTGTGTTGGTTCGCCGTAAAACCCAAACACACAAACAAACTTGATTCAATTTGATTTAGGGCTGGTTATCGACAAGCCCACCCCTTGCCATGTCTAAAAACCTCAAAGTGGTGCAAGGGTGAACATCATGGAGATGGCCAACGGTTAGACAAATCTCCCTAAATTTTTAAAAGTTATTAAATGCAATTTAGGTACTCCTAACTATTTCTCCGAATCAACGATGGTGGACATAATGGCGGATACAAGCTATATTTAGTTGGTACATCAATATATAATGACACTGAATCGTACATTAGGGCAAATCAAAGAATTTTTATGCATCTTTTCTAGTCACGTGTTACCTTTTGACCAATCAGATTGTAGCAATTATTTTAGATTGTAATTGTAAGAACTTAAACTTTGATCCTTGAATGGGTTAAGGATGGGTAAGTAGAGAAGGAAATGGTTAAGGGTAAGAAGTGAAGGTGAATGTATAAGGTTTAGGGTTGATGGTTAGAAGGGTAAAGGGTACAGGTCAATGGTAAAGGGATAAAGGTGAAAGGTGAGGGTAATTAGTAACATATGAAGGGTAAGATTCAGCCAGTGGATATCAAATTACCAAGCAGTGACTTCAAATGTTTAATAAACACGTTATTATATCAAAATGGCAAACATTGTGGGACAATGCAATTTTTAAAAAATTACGAGACATAAAGCCAACCCTTTGGTTTTTACGGCGCACCAACACGAAAAGGTCATATCACGCCGAAAGCAATCAATGATATTATCAATTCAAACGAAACCAATGATGTAATGCTTTAAATCTCATTATAAACATTTATTTTCTTCAAAATGCTAAGTATCGCATATGATGGTACAGGCTCAAAAAGTTGTTTGAGTGAGTTGACTTTAAAATGTTTGTCACGGACGTCTTTAAGATCCTGACAGTCAAGCAGAACGTGTTTGACATCGAAATGTTCGTCACAGGGTATACGACAACGCTCTACAGGATCTCTGTGTACGGAGATTGTGCATTTTCTAAATTACAATTCAAAATTCTCTTTAACAATAAGAGAATATCATACCAATGATGATTCCTTTATAAAACACATGTAGATGCCTCCAAAATATTAAAACAAAACTACTCAAACAGCAAAACATTCAAAAACTAGTTATTTCTTTTACAATAAAGCTTTTAAAATCCGTAAGCTTCATGATTAAGCGGGGTAGATAATATAGTTTCAATATTTCAAGCTGCTTGTTCACAGATTTCAATTTAAATATCAACTCTCCAAAAAGTGTAAAGAAACAGTTTGGAAGTAGTAAAACGGCTAAAAATAGTAAGAATTAATTTTCTTAACATAGAGACACAAAAGGGTAATTTTAAAATATCACAAATATTTTACCAAATCTGTGAAGGAGTAACTTTAAGACAATTATCAAGCAAGTAAAATGCTAAAACATGACATCTGTTCAAAGATACTGTAAAAAAATGAAAACTAAAAAAATGTATCTTTTTCAAAAAAAATCATGCAACGATAGCATTGATAATGCTTACATTATATATTATATTACAGTTACACGTCCATTGAAGGGGTTTAGGAGGCGGTTCGTGGGATTGATGGTGGACGCGGAGGGGTTCCTGCTACTCATCTGGAACGTTGGGATTCGGGCGTGGCGGGGGCTACAAGGGATGTGGCCAACACGCTGGCAGGGGCTTTTGAGCATAGTTCTTCTTCGGCACGCTGCACTGGGGGATTCGGTAGGGTCGGGTCTGGCTCGGAGGGACAGAGTATTGGTTTTCATTCTAGCAGCGGGGGGGGGGGGGGGTGGCGCCCTCTTTGCAATTGGCGGTTTGACCGATTCTGTTGGGCATGCCAAAGATGCAGCTGCTGGCCCTGATGAGGTTTATTGTCAATTTTTGAAGCACCTCCCGTTGGTGTCTCTGCATTTGTTGCTCGATATTTTTGGTGATGTATGGTTGTCTGGTGAAGTTCCGGATTCCTGGAGGGAGGCTTTAATAATACCAATGCCGGGGCCGGGTGGGGGCGATACTGACCCCCTTGGCTGCCGGTTGGTGTCTCTAGCTGGTTGTATTTGTGGGGCCTTTGAACGCGTGGTTGATGGGGGACTTATCTGGTATTTGGAATCTGACGGTATAATAAATAATTTCCAGTCTGGTTTTCGAAGGCGGCGAGGTGCAGGTGATCGTTTTGGTGCGCCTCGGGGCATTCATGGGAGAGGCTTTTGTCAATAAACAACATGTGGTTTCGGTTTTCTTTGATCTTGGGAGGGCTTACGATGCAGCTTGGAAGTGTGGTGTTCTCAAGGATTTTGGGGAAGACGGTCTGAACGGTGGACTGCCAATGTTGATTTCTGGTTTTCTGTCTGACAGAGGTTTTCAAGTTGAGTTGGGATCAACATTGTCAGATGGCCACGAACAGGAGCGGGGCGTGCCGCGGGGCAGTGTATTATCGGTTACCCTTTTTGGTCTTGAAGTTGATAATATTGTTGGGGTTATGGATCCTGGTACAGATTGCTCATTACATGTAGATGACTTTTTAATCTGTTATCGTTCAAAAAATATTCGAAGTATCGAACGCCAACTGCAGCAAAACTTGGATGGGGTCCAGGGGTGGGCAACAGAAAGTGGTTTTGGATTTTCCAAGTCAGGGGCACAATGTGTACATTTTTGTCGATTAGGAGGGCATCATAGTGAATATGAACTTTGCATTTCTGGCTCGAAGGTCCCTGTTGTGGATGAGGCTGAATTTTTGGGCGTTGCATTCGATAAGGGGCTCTCTTTTGTACCACACTTGAGGTCTCTAAAGGCAAAATGTGTCAGAGCTTTGGATCTACTTAAGGTACTTTCACATACTGATTAGGGATCTGATTCCCAAACATTACTTGGATTGTACAGAGGTCTTGTTCGTTCAAAACTGGATTATGGGTCGGTTGTGTTTGGATCGGCGCGTAAATCGTGCTTGCACATGCTTGATGCAATACGTGGCCAAGGCTTGCGTATCGCCCTTGGTGCATTTGGAACTTCACCTGTTGAGGGTCTTTATGTTGAAGCTAACGAGCCATCATTGGGGTTACGTCGACAAGGGCTTTCATTGCAATACGCAACTCAAATATCATCCAACAATGGTGGCCCGGCGCGAAAGGTTGTTTTTCAACCATTGCATTGATGAATTTGACAGCGGGCCAAGCGAAATTAGGCCGTTTGGCCTGCGCGTTGGGAACGACTTGGGAATGCTTAATGTTAACACCTCTACCGTTCTGCAGAGCTTTGGTGGGGGTGTCCCTCCTAGGGCCTGCAGCGCGCCAGGCGTTGGCGTTGATTTGTCAAACTTGCGTGGGTCTGTTACCGGCCCGGAGGCCTTTAAGTCGGAATTCGTTAACATCTTGGAAACATACAAAGATTGTACACGTTTGTTTGCTGACGGCTCTAGGGATGGAAACAAAGTTGGTTGCGCTGCATATGGAAGTTCTTTTGTTGCAGGGGTGCGATTGCCTGACCAGGCATCCATATTTGCAGCTGAAGTCAAAGCAGTAGATCTTGCTTTATCATACATATCAGATGGTGTTAATAGTAATTTTATCATTTTTTCAGATTTCCTATCTGTGTTGTTGGCCGTGGAGGATCGTAATTCAGGCGGTATTCTTGTTGAAGGTATCGAATTGGGATTGCATGAAATTTTGGAATCTGAAACAGTACACCTCTGCTGGATACCGGGCCGTATTGGTATGCAAGGAGGTGAAAGGGTTGATATTCTGGCCAAAGAATCTTTGAACCTTCAACCAGTGGATATCGGGTTGCCAAGTAGTGGCTTCGGGTGTTCAATGGGCACGTTAATTGAATCAAAATGGCAGGCGTTGTGGAACAGTGCGGTTTTTAATGAATTGCATGACATGAAGCCAACCCTTAATTCATCTTCGTCGGTTATATATTTTAATCGCAGAGATCAAGTAGTGGTTTCGCGACGTGGAGTTGGTCGTGCTGGATTAGCGCATTCGTGCCTTCTCGAGGGAGGGGAGGCGCCTGGGTGCATGCCGTGTGACGGGCATTTCGGTGTGAAACACGTTCTCCTTGACTGTCGGGGTCTTAAATGCATTCGTGACAAACATTTTGGGGTAAACTCACTTGAAGATCTTTTTGAATCTGTACCATCATATGCTATACTTAACTTTTGAAAAGAAATAAATGTTTATAAGATGTTTTATAAGATATAGTTTTTTACATCATTGATATAGTTTGAATTATTAGTATCATTAATAGCTTTCGGTGCGATGTGACCTTTCTGTGTTGGTGCGCCGTAAAACACAAACAAACAAACAAACAGTTACACGTCCAATAGTTATTTATCTTTAACAAATAGATTTCATTACGTATCATACCACTTTGATTATAAAACACATGCGGATGCGTCCCACATTAATAAAAAATCTACTTAAACAGCAGAACATTCAAAAACTAGTTATTCCTTAACAAAAAAAAAACAAACAAAAAACAACCAAATCATGAAACGTGACAACGGTTATGGAAAATATAAACATATACTGTATATAAATTCTACCTTCCATACTTGTTTTGGCATTTACTTTATTTTCTTATTACTTATTTGTCATTAATTTTCAAATGAACGTCTGTATTACAAGAACGTGGTCATAACACATCATTATAAACTTTTCATTTTGAGTTACTTTTGTTACAGAATGAATACATAACAACTTAAATGATGTTAAATATGTATGGAAAATAAGACAAAACAATGAAATACATGAGTGTATACTTATTAGGAAGTCTATTTCATTATTTTGAAGTTATTTCGTTAGTTGAAGTTATTCTTTCATAAATTTGTTAACTTAAGAGTCCAATGAGATGCGTTCTTTCTTATGATATCTCTCCTCGAATTTTGTCCTGGTTAACAGGTACGTTGTCAGAGTTTGCCCATGAATAGGTACACTACGGTCAAATATGTTATGTTGAGACCCTAGATCAATCAGTTGGTCGACGATAAACTTCCAATTAGGATGTTAATGCCTTTTATGTTGCACAAAGCATTTAAAAAAAGACCTTTGGACTTGTGACATGAGGTCCTGCTTTGCCAGGGTGAGATTTTTTATTGAAGGGTTTTAGCTGTTTAACCATCTCTGAAGGCAAGTCATCGAATCCTAATAACCTGTAAAATAGAAACACATTACTAAGAAAACACGAGTTCCAATTCACAGCAAATCATATAAGGCAGGGGTTTGAATAATGTAAATACATACTAGTATACAGAGAAAGTAGATAATATCTGGGAACAAGCGAGTGGTACAGTTAACATTTTAACGCCTATAAATACGGGATGCAGGGTTGGACAGGGTTAGGAGTACAAAGCGAAACCTTTTCACGCTTAATGCGTATAATATATATTTGTTTGTTTTGTTTTGTTTGTATAGGTCATATATAAAGGCGGTTAGTCAACGCTAGTCTTACTTATCCTGGAAAGGCTAAATCCCTGGATTCAGTTGTTGACCAACTACTTAGCGCATACTTTTGTCAGTGACTGACAACTGCACTACATAATTAAAAATCATTTGTAGGAGGGAGAATGGCCGTAGAAGTAATTATATTAACCTATTTTCGAGAAGGTATGAGTAGGTACATTTTGAGTGAGCAAAAAACATCTTTTTTGTGGAGGATATCACACCTTTTTTGAGAAGGAGATCACACCTTTTTGAGGCGGAGATCACACCTTTTTTGAGGAGATCTTACCTTTTTTTGAGGAGAAATTACCTTTTTTAGTTTTTGATTAAAGGGAGAGTAATCTCGCTAATGTTGCGTTTAACTGTCACGGAGTTGTCTCTCTTTCCATAATATATCTGATGTTGAAGGTTTGAACGCGTGAGGCGGAGATCAAACCGTCGTGTGACTATCAAAAAGCGGGTTTGCGAATGCGTGAGGTTCTGTATGTAGATTGTTTAGAATTTGAACATGATTTATGAAACACCCTGTATATACTTTACTATTTTAGGAGTTTACTGTGAATTCAGAAAAATGAATACATGTAAGTACAATTGATATTGAATGAAGAATGATTACCTTAGACGTTGTTAAAGCTTAAACGGGGATCTCCTAAGGTTGAACCATCAAGTTTATGCTAAAAAGCACTTTGTAAACTCGTGATGTTCTGTTCGATCTAGATAGCATACTTAATGAGAAACTGTATAATAAAAGAACAATGTACTTACATTTTTCCTGTCTCTCGTACGTGTCCGTAATAAAATGTGAAGTTGAATGAAGCACGATTTGTCAACTACATTCTCAAAACTCAGTCAGTTATTAACATTGTGAAATGAACATATAGAGCTTTTGTGAACTGATATAGGTTAATTAAATAATATTCCAGAAACATCCATTCTTTCTAGAACACGGTATGTTAGTCAAAGTCATCACCTACGCACATCCATACTTTCTAGGTCATGGCGAGTTAGTCAAAGTCATCACCTACGCGCATCATGACTATGGAAAAGAACGCCTTCAAGTTTTTTAATCATACGATCATGAGTCTATGAGATACAGACATCCATTCTATTTTTATAAAAAATATCACTTATAAACACCTACCCCTGACTTGTGACTTAAACATGATGAAATGTGGGATAGCATTCATATTCTTTTCAATTCGTCGCTCTGGTAACCATATCCATTTTAAGTATGTAAATGACTCTCCATTGATAAAAAAATATGATACAGAATGACCTCATTTTACCTAGCTATACAGTGAACATGTGTATGGTTAAACTGTATACATGTAGTATACATGCAGTATATATGCAATTTAAAGCAGTATACATGCAATTTAAAGCAGATTGCTGCTCATTAAGCCGTCGATTCATCCACAAAGAAATCAAACATAGTCGTTGCAATCTATCATACAACACCTGTCTTTTGCAGTGCAACACTTTTACAACATGGTTTAACAGTAGAAAGTTAAGCAGATCTCATGTGCTTTAGAGTAAAGTAATTTCGCAATACCGTAGTAAACCTTTCCTTATTTAGAGGTTGATCTTATCAATACAATTATGACATAGAAACCGTTTTAATAAGTGTCCTTTTACACATCATTTACGTAAGGTGAAGAAAAAAAACATAATCATGCTACAGTGACACGTCATGATTTTATATAATTTTAGAATCGGCAAAATAGATCCACTCAAAAAATCTCATGATTTTGAATCATGTCTCCAAGATTAGAATCTGACAACGTTGTCTCTCCTAGATTGCTCATCACCATGTTGAAATGTCTGCGTAGGCTCAAGTCTCTATAAAAGCGCAGCTTTAGATTGTACCTGTTACAACACGTTTTTGAATACAAGTTTGAACTTGCTCTTAAAGATTGTGTTTTATTTTTTCTGCTATTAACATCCCATAGCACGTTTTGCATACAAGTTTGAACTTACTCTTTTAGATTGCTTTATTGTACTACAATTTGAAAATGGAAAATACCATCATGGATAAATTTTTGGATATGTTCTCAACATCATCAGGGTGGGGACAGTCAACTAATTTCACATTTGTGACATATTTTAAACATGAATTCATATGTGAAGATTACTTTGGGTATTTAAATGTAAACAAATTTAGAATAGCCTATACACAATTTAGACTGTCAGCACACTCCCTAGCTATAGAACAAGGTAGACATCAAGGAATACCAACAGAAAATAGAATATGTCAACAATGCAATATGAATATCCCAGAAACAGAATACCATTTTTTACTCATATGTCCTAAACATGTAAATCTAAGAAAACTATATCTACCTGCTTATTATTGCACTTGGCCTACTTTACAAAAATTTGAAAACCTTATGTCTACAAAAAATAAAAAACTTATTATTAACATTTCGAAATTTTTATATTTTGCTTTTAAGCACAGGACACCATAAAACTTTATATAGTGTATAACTGAATTAATAATGATCATTGTTGTAAGTTGTATCTAAACTTCTCTGACTGTAATTTTGTTTTTGTTTTTTTGTATCGTGTAAATACACGCCTGGTACCATGTTTTTGTAATATTACTTTTGTATTGGCTATAAATAGTATATTTGATGCCAAATAAAGAATATGTTATGTTATTATGTTATTATATTTAGTCGATGAAAACAAACGACTAAAAACTGAGTTAGAACGGTTTCAGAAAGAAAATGAAATGGAAAAGAGTGAATTGCAAGATACGGTGAAACAACTAAAACTCAAAATGAAGGAATATAAATTACAACATAAACAATCATTTAGAACAATGATTTTACATCAACAATGCCTGTTCCAACGTCGCTGATGTCAGCAACACCACTGATGCCAGCTGAAGAAACCATACCGCAGCAGTCTGCAGGCTACGTTCCGACACCACTGATGTCAGCAACACCACTGATGCCAGCTGAAGAAACCATACTGCGGCAGTCTGCAGGCTACGTTCCGACACCACTGATGTCAGCAACACCACTGATGTCAACAAAAGAAACCATACCGCAGCAGTCTGCAGGCTACGTTCCGACACCACTGATGTCAGCAACACCACTGATGTCAACAAAAGAAACCATACCGCAGCAGTCTGAAGACTATGTTCCGACGTCATTAATCCATCAGCTGACGTCAGTGTCTAAGTCGCCAATACGAGGTGATGCTAACTACATGCAAGCATCAGTTAGTCAACATGTAACACCATTTACATCATGTGGAAGTGCTAGATCTATTAGAGCACTAACATCTTCTAAATCAAACTGCAACGGCAACAACAACATTCAAAAGTGGTTCACTAGAGTTTGTGTGCTTACCAATTAATAAATTCAAAAGGAGAAAAACAGATGAACAACAACAGAGGAAAATGATTAACACATATCCTACTACCTCCAAACAATCACCATTTGAACGCATTTCAGATGATGATGATGTTCAAAGTGAGTCATTTTATTTAATTTTACATTGATTGACTATTTAAATATGACACTTTTATAAACTAGTCAGTCATCATTATTTTAATGGATATTGGTAAAAGCAAGTCATTGTTTATATAAAGATTATTTTATTTGGAAAAAACATATTTTATAGAAAAATCATCAATAAAAAATATATACATATATCACATCAGCTTTGATTATGTTCATTGAAAAATAATATATATACTGATATATATAGTAAAAGGAAAATAATAAGGGGGATAATTTTGCATAAAATATGAGGTAATGTTAAACTAAATACTGATACACTAACACATGAGTATGATATGTATAAAACCTATGATCTTGTTTTATATATTTCAGTTATAAACTAGCTTACAACAGATGGAGAATGAACACCATTCAAGTTTCAAGTTTCTACTAATATTTGCAAGTTTTTACTAATACTAATGAAATACACTATTATTAAATCTATTTAACTAAAATTATACATTATAACACATTAGTATATTATAGTATGAGTATATTGTAATGTATAGATTCAAAATTATATGTAAATAAAAGTAAAAACATAATTATTACTGTTTGTTGCTACTTTGAAAATGGTAAAATATGTTATCTAACATAGTATATAATATCAACATCAACAATGGTAAAATATGTTATCTAACATAGTATATAATATCAACATCAAAAATGGTAAAATATGTTATCTAACATAGTATATAATATCAACATCAACAATGGTAAAATATGTTATCTAACATAGTATATAACATCAACAATGGTATAATATATTATCTAACATAGTATCTAACATCAACAATGGTATAATGTATTATCTAACATAGTATATAAAATCAACATCAACAATGGTAAAATATGTTATCTAACATAGTATATAACATCAACATCAACAATGGTAAAATATGTTATCTAACATAGTATATAAAATCAACATCAACAATGGTAAAATATGTCATCTAACATAGTATATAACATCAACATCAACAATGGTAAAATATGTTATCTAACATAGTATATAACATCAACATCAACAATGGTAAAATATGTTAGATCTAACATAGTATATAACATCAACAATGGTATAATGTATTATCTAACATAGTATATAACATCAACATCAAAATGGTAAAATATGTTATCTGACATAGTAATATAAAAACAACATTTTAAAAATAAAACTTAGCATTGTTTGTTAAGGAAGGATGAAACAACCCTAAAACATCATTTGTTTTTGATAACGAGTTGGATATTTCTGTGGTGCAGGAATAGTGTACAGCGATTCTGGAGTAGATGTGATTAAAGACTTCTTTGAAGTTATATCTGACAGTGGAATGGAGTCTTGAGGAGGGGTGGTTTGTGATGTAGAAGGTTCAGGAGTTTGAAATACTGTCAGATTTGGTTCTGACTGTGATCGTCTAGATCCTACAGGACTTGCAAATTCGAAGGTCAATTCTTTAAATTGTATACGTTTTAATTTAATAACCTTAAAGTACTGTAAGATAAAGACAATCACAACCAGAACCAAGCAAAAACCAAGTATGACTGCAAGGGAAATGGCTGAAAATAATAAAAAAATGAGGTAGACATGATCACTATGAATTGAATAGCAGATAAAAATTTTCAAAGACGTGTAGTTTGTTGATTACTAACATACATTAAGGATTCATAGATATTCATATCATAATCCCATGAAGCAGAATCCATTTCACTTCTATCAAAAGAATTAACATCAGAAAATCTAGAAATAGGATTAAGATAAGTATTATTGGATAAAGGTGAATATTTAGAGCAGTGCACATAATTATTTGAACGAAAGGGTGGATCTGGAACAAATATGGGAAGCTGATGTGGTTTTCTCTTCAAGAGTCTTTTAACATAGATTACAAATATATAAACATAGCAAGACAGATAACATTCAAACCATATAATGTAATTATATGAGGTAATGTAATTGTATAAGGTAATGCACTATCATTTTGTTTGTAAGATGAAAATGTGGAATACATAAAATTGTCATAAAAGGAGATGTTGTTGATGCTGCTGCTGCCGCTGCTGCTGCTGCTGATGATCTGATGATCTGAAAATAATGTGATATATTATAATTAAAATTTCCTCCATTAATAAAGTAATATCAAGAAGTTAAAGTCTTGTGGAAGGGTAAGTGAGTACTGATTATAGAAAATGGTTCAGAAAAGCTAGGTAAGATGAGTCAGTCACTGTAATTTATGTTGACACACTGTTAAGCTCAGTGAATCAAAACAAATTCTTCATACTACAATTAATACAATGGGAATACTGAATGTTGTTCAATAGCAAGTTTCATACTGTATCATAATAAAATTAGTAAGGCAAAAATAAACAAGAGCAATGAATTAAATATTAAATCCTCACCCTTACTGACTTTTTTTACTTATATCAAGACAGAATAAATACACTAAGATGTTGTCAAGATACTTACTGCTGATGTTGCAGCTGGTGTTGCAGCTTTTGTTGTTGTAGCAGTAGCTGTTGTTGTTGTTATAGCAGTAGCTGTTGTTATTGTTGTCATTGTTGTTGTTGCAGTAGTAGCTGCTGTTGTTTTGGCATCTGTTTTTGCTGTTGTCGATATCTGCAATGATACAACATATTCCATAGACATTAATCTATGCTCTATAATTAACACAGTGAATATTTATATATTCACCTATATAATGTATACATATTGAGAAAGATAGATTTATTGAAGTTGCTTCCCTATGAGAAATTCTAAATAAATTTGAGTCACATGATTTCATTCGGGAAATGGTTTGGTTTCTTTACCTCAATTTTAACCTATGGAGATTATATCATGGTGGATACTTCCACATCAATTTAAATAAGACCTCCTCTGTTTTTGGGACCTCTCCGCGGTGAGTAGGAGAAACATGTGCCCATTATGTAGGTGCAAGTTGCGCCTGCATGATGGGCATATGGCCAACACCAAAACTGCCCGTTTGCCGTGGGCAGCGTCCCGTAACCGGGAAAGGAGGATCCTGGTAGTTGAGGGAGACCCAGGGATCTCCAGTCTTCCCAACACACTACTTTGGCCTCTGATTCAGGGTAGACGGGTGTCCAAGTAGGTCCGACTTGGTCAATCGGCTGGTCATGCCTTGCCCTTGAATAGTTGCATACTTGCAAAAGCCATTTCATTCATGTAAGTTCATGTACTCGTTTATGTGCACGTTCCCAAAATTATTAACATTACAGGCATACTCTTAATTTGAAAAACCATATGTGTACTCCATTACGATCTGAGTGGGCTTACTGAATTTAAAGTACTCTCTTTTAAGTGTAAACGTTCAAAACACCTATTAAAGAAGGCGGTGGCTCATGGGCCAATTGTGTTGATTGTAATCATTTGCAATTACATGCAAGTATATCTCTCATGTATCCTTGTGCTGCGGAGGCTGGATACCCCCCTCCATTGCACTTCCCCTTGTTGGAGTCCGAGGTAGCTGGGGAACCTGAGAGATGAATCATTATTATCTCAACCATGGATCCTTTAACCTCTTCTAAAAAACGTAAGTCTGACGAATCTCCCAACATTTCAAATGAACAATCAATTCAATCATCTTTTCCACGCTTTCTGGTAGTAGAAGCGTTGGGAGATGAAAAATTAGCACAGTTGAACCCATTTGGCATTGAAAAGTCAATTTCTGCACTCATAGGAACTCCACAATCGGTCAGGAAGCTCCGTGATGGAGAACTCCTGATCGAAGTCCAAAGAAAACAACAATCAGATAATTTGCTGAAATTAAGATCTTTTTTTAATATTAAATCCTTCTGCACTGCACAAAATACCCTCAATTCATCCAAAGGAGTCATTCGCTGCCCTGACCTTGCAGAAATGTCAGAGGCAGACATAGTAAAAGAGCTTTGCTCTCAATGTGTTTCAAATGTCAAACGTATTCTATCCACCAGAGACGGTAAACGTGTTCCCACTCACACATACATTGTAACTTTTGATACCCCCATTCTTCCATCCACTCTTCGAGTTGGGTATCTCAACGTTCGCGTTGAGATGTACATACCAAACCCGATGCAGTGTTACAAATGCTTTAAATATGGACATCATGAAACTAAATGCACTAGAGAGAATATATGCCGTAAACGTAGTACTTCTCATGCTGGTCCGCTTGAAAACTGTTCTAATGAAGTCAAATGTTCAAACTGTGGGGGTAATCATTTTGCAACCTCCCGTTCTTGCTTAGTCTGGAAGACAGAAAAAGAAGTTCTCCGTGTTAAATACACACAAAGTTTGTCTTTTCCTGATGCACGCAAGCTTGAAGAAAGTTCCAAAACTAATTCTTATTCACCTGTTGTATCAAAACCAGTTAAGATGGTTGATTCTGCTGTGCAGGTCAATTTATGTAAATGTTATCCTCTTGAAATAACTCCAGTGCAAAAACCATCTCCTATTCTTTCACGTAATACGTCCAAAGCAAGTACAAGTTCACAGACAACATCTACAAGTACCTCATCTGTACCTCAGAGGCGGGTCTCACAGGCTTCTCCGTCTCCTGAGCGGGTGATTCAAAGGCAATCACCCAAAAAGAAGGTCGTCCTAACCGACCGAGTTAGAAAAGCGGAGAGGGACCCTGTCCCGTCCTCCAACCGATTCGAGGCTCTTATGAGCGACATCGAGTCGATGGAGGACGAGGACATGGGTGTCCACAGCTCTCCTCCCCGGACTTCGGCGCGAAGTCCTGTTAAGTTTCCGAAGTAAGTTTTTACTTTTCGTTGAACCATGAGTCAAGCTATACTTCAATGGAATTGTCGTGGTCTTAAATCAAATTACAACGATCTACTTCTTTTATTATCGAAATACTCCCCGAAAGTTGTATGTCTTCAAGAAACATTCCTATCTACAAATGATAAAACATCAATAAAGGACTATACGCTTTATAATAAAATTTGCACAGACACAATAAGAGCATCTGGTGGCTCAACAATTGCGGTTGCAAACTGTATCCCTCAACGACAAATTCAGATACAAACTAATCTGCAAACCGTAGCCGTTGAAATAACTTTACACAGACCTATTACAATATGCTCATTATATCTCCTTCCCAATTTATCTATAACTGTTGAAGACTTAGAAAATTTAACTAAACAACTCCCAGAACCATTCTTTTTACTCGGCGATTTTAATGCGCATAATCCAATATGGGGAAGTACATCTACGAATAATAAAGGCAGCATTACAGAAAGTTCATTGATAATGTTCAATTATGCCTTTTAAATAACAAGTCACCAACTTACTTATATCCAGCCACTGAAAGTTTTCTTGTATAGACCTCACATTATCACATCCATCAATATACTTGGATTTTACCTGGTCAGTGCTTGACGAACAATATGGTAGTGACCATTTTCCATTGTTGTTAACTTTAAACGACTCTGTTCCAGTAAACAACCGCTCTTATCACAAATTCTCAAAAGCGAACTGGGAACAATTTAACAAATTGTGTTCTGATGATTTAACAATCCCGAATTTTTCCAACTCTTCGGATAAAGCTAATCTCTTTGCGTCCACTCTATCAAAGATAGCTGATGAGTGTATTCCTAAAACTTCAATGAAAAACTCGAGTAAAATTAAAAAACCATGGTTCAACGATGAGTGCAGAAGATCATATCGGAAACGAAAAGCAGCACTAAGGAAATTTCAGGTTCGTCCTACAGCTGCAAATCTAGACAATTATAGAATCCTACAAACACAAGCTCGTAGAACATTTAAGTTTTCTAAACGTAAATCATGGCTGTCATATGTTTCTAAAATTAACGCCAACACTCCAATTAAAAAAGTTTGGGAAGCAGTTCGTAAAATTAATGGTAAACACAAAAAAGTTCCTACTGCTCATCTCAAACGTAAAGATTCGAGCGTAGCAAAAACTACAAAAGATATAGCCAACACACTGGCAGAAACTTTTGAACATAATTCTTCTTCATCACACTACACTGAAGAATTTAAAAAGGTCAAATCTAACTTGGAAATACAAAATATTAATTTTCATTCTAACAACGAAGAAGAGTATAACACCCTCTTTACAATTGACGATTTAACCGATTGTATTAAGCATGCCAAAGATACAGCTGCTGGCCCTGATGAAATTTATTATCAATTTTTAAAACACCTCCCATTGGTATCTCAACATTTATTGCTCGATATTTTTAATGATATATGGATATCTGGTAAAATTCCAGATTCCTGGAAAAAAGCTTTGATCGTTCCTATACCGAAACCGGATAAAGACAACACAGATCCCCTTAACTATCGACCAATATCTCTAACAAGTTGTATCTGTAAAACCTTCGAACGTATGGTTAATAAACGACTTATTTGGTATTTAGAATCAAATGGTATTATTACTAATTTTCAGTCTGGTTTTCGAAAACAACGAAGTACAAATGATCATTTAGTACGTCTTGAAACATTTATTAGAGAGGCTTTTGTCAATAAACAACACGTAGTTTCAATTTTCTTCGATCTTGAGAAAGCTTATGATACAACATGGAAATATGGTATTCTCAAGGATTTAAAAGATGCTGGTCTAAATGGTAGATTACCAATGTTCATTTCTAGTTTTTTGTCAGACAGAAATTTTCGAGTTAAAGTAGGATCAACATTATCAGAGAGCCACGAACAAGAACAAGGCGTGCCGCAAGGCAGTATTTTATCAGTTACCCTCTTGGGCTTAAAATTAATAATATTGTTAAGGCTATAAACCCTGGTACAGATTGCTCATTATATGTTGATGATTTTTTAATCTGTTATCGATCTAAAAATATTCGAAGTATCGAACGTCAATTACAACAGAACTTGGATAAAATTCAAAAATGGACAACAGAAAATAGTTTTAAATTTTCCAAGTCAAAAACTCAATGTGTACATTTTTGTCGATTGAGAAAACATCATAATGATCCCGAATTTAACATTTCTGACTCTAAAATCCCAGTAGTAAATGAAGCCAAGTTTTTAGGCGTTACATTCGATAAAAAACTACAACAAAACTTGGATAAAATCCAAAAGTGGGCAACAGAAAATGGTTTTAAATTTTCAAAGTCAAAAACACAATGTGTACATTTTTGTCGATTAAGAAAGCATCATAATGATCCTGAACTTTACAGTTCTGGCTCAAAAATCCCTGTTGTAAATGAAGCTAAATTTTTATGCGCGTTAAAAACGACTTAGAAATGCTTAATATTAACACCTCTACCGTTCTACAGAACTTTGATGAAAATGTCCCTCCTTGGACCTATAACATAACAAACATTAATATTGATTTGTCAAACTTACGTAAATCTATTACCAGCCCAGAGGCCTTCAAATCGGAATTCGTAAACATCTTAGAAAAATATAAAGATTGTACACATTTATTTACTGCCGGCTCAAAAGATGGTAACAAAGTTGGTTGCGCTGCATATGGAAATTCTTTCGTTGCAAGAATGCGATTGCCTGACCAGGCATCCATATTTACAACTGAAGTCAAAGCAATATATCTTGCTTTATCATTCATATCGAATAGTAATAATAACAATTTTATCATTTATACCCTGTGACGAGCATTTCAATATCAAGCACGTTCTCTTTGACTGCCAGGATCTTAAAGACATCCGTGACAAACATTTTAAAGTTAACTCACTTAAAGAACTTTTTGAGTCTCTACCATCATATGCGATACTTAACTTTTTGAAGGAAATAAATGTATATAATAATATATAGAGCTTCACAACATCAATATCGTTTGAATAAGTAGTATCACTGATTGCTTTCGGCGCGATATGACCTTTTTGTGTTGGTGCGCCGTAAAACCCAAACAAACACACAAATTTTACTATACACGTATCATGATCATTTCGGTGGTAAGTCATATGGAATTGCAAAAACACGTAGAAAAATACAAGTTCATCTATTTTGCTTGGCCAAACAATTTGATGGAAAATTGCTTTGAGAAAATCTCTTCGATTTGTACGTATTCCGTCATCCGCTCTCCGTCTCAGCTGACCGTGTGTACATCTCTAATAAGCCATGCAGAAATGATCAAACGCTTTAAAATCATTGTAACACTTCTATGATGATATTAAAATTAATCGCGATCGAATGCATGTCGGTAATCTCGTCTAATTACCCTCGATAATTTTAATGTCAATAGAGTTTGACTCTTTCCGGCAACTTCGTTTATCTCCGTAGGTTGAGTAACGTCATAGAAAAATAGTTCGATATTCTTGTGCGTATTCATATCAAGGGGTATGTTCCACAAGGCTATCGCTAGCTAGCGCTTTTTGAAAGCAGTTTTGAGTAGCATATTAGCGCTCGCGTTGTGAAACGTGTCCAATATAAAACGAAAACTTTGGGACAGCTTGTTTTGAATGATTTTATGTTCCATATGATGCACTTTTGTCTGTAATTTCGTAGAATAGAGACAATTTGTGCATACTATGAAAGAAAATTGCGTGGTTGTTGTAAAATAGAGGTCGGAAGAACTACTTTGTCTTAGACTTGGGTTGGCTAAACCCGAAACGGCTGTCGAGATGGTCGTAATAAGCGCTTAACTTAAAAATGTATGCAGATAGATTAGCTCTGCCTTCAAGACGGGACAAGTACATAAAAATACATTTCTTTTCAGTCAATTGCTAAGCTTACATACTCAACTAAAACTGCTGGTGGCAGAGGGACAATGTATTACTTCAGGAAATTCTTGAATCACATAAATGTTAAAGTCAAAGTCTATGACTCAAATAGGGTGTTTACAATGTTGTACTTGATGTCACGTGTTGTCACGTTTTACAACCATTACGATAAACACAAAATGACTATGATACTTTTCCAGATATACAACAGCCAGAAAAAATGAATAATGAAGAAAAGATTAGATGGATCAATAGTGTTTGTAAGGACATTTTAGTTTTATTTATAAAATGCTTCAGATATTTGCATATAAATTCTAGATGTTTTAAGTGATAACCAGCAATCCCAGATTTATTGGATCACAAGTTTAGATGACAATGGTCGTGCCGGGTCTGGCGGCTAGCTCAGTTAAGGGTCCGTTTCATCAAAATTTAAAATCGCTCGCATGTTTTCATCGCCATCGCCGATCACAACTTGCCGTTTGACGATTTTTCCTTACGACGCGTTTCATTAACATTTTCGCTGCTTTTTGCAAATCGGCGATGTAAAATATCAAAACCAGTCCAACATTGAATGACGTCATGTAGAGAGAGCACCTGTATGTCAAGCTGCAGACGATAATAAACAAAAATGGAGAGGAGTACAAGCAGGGTTTGGGGGGACAATGAACTAAATATACTGGTAGATTTCGTCCATAATCATCAGGACATTTTCATAAATAAAATGAACAACAACATTAAACCATCCGAAAAACGCATTAAATGGCTTGAAGTGTCTGAACTGTAAGTATAATTTAATAACAATCGTTGGTAAACATTAGTCCAAGATCGTCACAGTGGTTTGTAGTTGGTTAACTATTTACGCTATGATAATACCTGTCATGTGACGATAAAAGGATGACGCTTTTTGTGTGATCGAATGCAAATAAAGTAAAAAGCACCAACAATGTATTCTATAAAAATAATGCCTTTATCTTTAAGGCTACATGAGAGCCAAATGACATGGTTTTTTTGTGTAGTTAATAATTGTTTTTAAAGGTGAACAATTGATAGATTAAGCTATGCTAAAATGACTTTTATGATTAACCCAGAAGCACGACCAAAGTGATTGACAAGTAACTAGTTATGAGTTAAATACAGATAGTTCTTTTTTTTCTGAGAGCTATATGTTGGTTGACTGACTGCTACATTACTACCAACGCAAGTGTTGCTACTTTTTTTTATTTACCAAATAAACAAAACCAATCAAATTTGAAAGCATTGTTTTCCACATTTCAGAATTAATAGTGTAGGGGGAAAAGTAGAAGCAGCGATGAGATCCAAAGAAAATGGGCAGATTGGAAGTTAAGAAGCCAATATGGTATTGTGTTAAACATTCAAAGTACAAGTAACATTACCTTTCCATACAACCTTTTCCATTGTTATTATAAGAATAATTCAATTGTGTCCATTTGGCTTTTTTATGCCAACTTGTCAAATTTGACATAACTGTTACACAGCGTTAACAAATGTTTGTTACAAATTTATTGATTGAAAATAAATAATTACTCTAGTCTGGTATCAACTATGCTATGATTATTTGATAGAGCTGGGTTGATTATCCTAGTAATCGGATAATCACAATCTCCATCACAAGATCTAGTACTAATATTTGTCACGTCCGAAATCATCAGATAGCGATTTTGTTATGGAAAAAAATATAAGAACATTTTGCAGCTTAATTACCACCAGAAAAATGAGTTGCATTACTAATGAAAACACTAATTTTTGTAGGGACTGAATTATCTTGTGTCAAAATTTTGACTGATCAGGGTTGTTTTTCCTTATATAATAGGGGCCGTATTCAGGCGCCTTCTCCTCTCAAAATTTATTTAAAATCATGCAGCTTTTCCCAAATTTGGAGTTTAAGTTGGATTTTTAATTCCCCTATCTATGACATTGAGTCAAAATTTCACCAACTGTTATCTATTAAAAAAAGACACAGGCCTCTTCCCTTCGTACTGAAAAAAAGCCCTGTTGATTCACATTTGAACAAACGTGTTACAATGCCAATGAAACATAAGATGACAATATTTGGAGTACATGGTTTCTCAATTAGTATTGTTCATTTATTTTGTTATAACATTTATTTCAAAATACTATTCCATTAATATATAATTCCTGGTTTGATTCGTGACTGACAACACATGAATCATGGTTTGGATCGGATCGCCCCTTGCTCAATTATCCCCAGCCCTATTTTTTAACTTACATGTAGTCACACAAGTTAGAAATTTTCATAACTGTTTTAGTTTGTGAATTCATAAAGCAATGATTGTTGTTTCAAATGATTAACGATAGTTAATTCTTTTTTCAGAATAGAACCAATAATAAACTCCAAAGAATTAACAAATTGATCAAACAGAGTGGTGAAGGAGCTCTGCCGAAAAAAATGCACCTGACAGATTTGGAAGAGAGAGTAATAAACGTTATTGATTCATATAATTGTCATTCATTTCATACTGTTTAACTTTTGATCTATCTGTCTTACTTGATATGGTGACTATTATATTGTATTTCATGCATAAAATGAAACAAGTATGTTAGTAATAATCTGTTTATATAGTCATACAAATAGTTAAGTGTAATCATGCACTTTAACATCTGACTTACTAGCATACTGCAGGTAGAAACCTTTTATAGATTACAGAAATATTTGCGAAATTCCATTATTTCTACATTAGTTTATCAAGGAAAAATTATTATTCTATAGTTGGATTGATATATGAACATCTTGATGATGAATCATGAAACTGAAATACTGTGTACAACAATATAAGATGAAGGCAGTTTGCAATAACTACGTGACTATATCTTCTGGAAAACCAACATATTGTAGATTATCATGGATTTATAATCTTTTGTTAGCCAGCTTCATTTTGGTTTGAGTCTCATCCAAAACCTACCAGTTTGTTAACTTGAGTAAGAGACGTTATACCACTAGTTCAGAACTGGGGGACTAGGAAGTGGACTCAAAAGTGATTAATCTAAGTTGTTAGAACTTGTTTCCTAATTATTGTAAACACAATATTGATAGCATATATATCTATTGAGGTTGATATTCCGGAAAGTAGACTTTACTTCAATGCTGATTCCAGTGGGCAATAATGTATAGTCAAACATAATTAACTTGAGCTTGAACCACCTAATTATAATACTTATACACTTCACTTACGTTAAATTGTGAGTTTCCGTATGTGGGTATGTGATTATACTAGTGTTCATATCTACGGATGTGACTATAAATCAATTGATTAATAGTTACATGTTATTGTATTTTTAATTTTGGACACATTAAATTTTGGGGGAAACAAGACCAAAATAGACTATAAATACAGTGTTTAATACAAAGTTGCATAAAGGCCAAGCTCAGGTTAATTCTGTTGGACTATATCTATATTTTAACTCGATGGCATACAAAAATGTAATTTCAATTAATTATTTTCAGGTAATTGCATTGGTGCTACATGCTAAAAAGTTCGGAATACCGGGAGGTATTGATGAGGGAACTATAGGTAACGTATTTCAAGTATTGTTTTTTATATCATGAATTACAGAGACGATGATTATTTATTGATTGCAAGGGTAAATATCATGTAATCAATGCATCAGCAGAAACACAGCAATCAATTAGTTTTAAGTATTTTAGCAAAAAAATCATTACTGGTCAATTTCATTTGATTACATAGGTATCAATTTACTATTAATGAACTTAGATAAAAATGGGACTAAGAAAAAAGTTATGTTATAACCGAGGTACATTTATATATCATATTAATTATGTCACATACAAAATATGAAGACTGGGCCAGGACAAATAGTATGTTGTAACCGAGTGTATGTTATCACCGAGTATGTTATAACCAAATATTACTGTAATTTTAATGATAAGATTGATAACATCATAAATGCTTTTAAATTCAGAACTTTATACGTTATGCCTATTGTCAACTAAACCATTTATGGGCAAGTGGATTCAGTGCAATTATACTGTAAATTTCAAGTAAAATTAATATTGAATATTCTTTAATAATGACATGATGTTTTTTTCAGCACTTCCTGTTGAAAAAGACAGTATTATTGAGGAAAGTCAGCCGGATAATTTTTGTAATGGTATTATGGTCACAGGTATAGTTAATTTAATTTTGAAATTTTGTTAAATTGATGTAAAGAAGTGCAATACATGTAAGAAATGCATTCTTACTAATCAAATTCATACATTTATATAAACATTTAACTCGATTGTGTTGTTAAGTTTAATTCAGACCATTAAAATGCACACAATACACTAAAACTACGGATCTAAAATCTTCCACTAGCATACCAGCTATTTTAGATCTGGTATTTTTCAAACTAAGGTCACGTTAAGGGGACATTCTATTTTCATAAGATTCATGACAAAATTGATACTAACTTGTTTACATCGTCTACATCAAACATTATGAAATGAGCTTGTCAATCACATACTGCGAATAATAACGCTATTAAATTAGCATGCAAACAAGTTCTAAAAAAATAGAAATGACAAATTAAAAATGTGATTAATAGGGTTTTTTTCTAATTGAAAGCTACTCATTGATTGTTGGAAAGAAAGTTCATCTTGACTTGACATTTCATAGTGAAAGTAGATATCCAGTTTTTATACGCCCGTTTTGAAAAAACGGTCGTATTATGTTATGATGTTGTCCGTCTGTCCGTCTGTCCGTCCGTGGACAATTGCTTGTCCGGATGATAACTCAAGAAAGGATATACCTAGGTTCCTAAAATTTTATGTGTGGATAGCCCTTGGGTAAAGGAGGTTCCCTATTGATTTTGAGACCTCAGGGTTAAAGGTCAAGGTCACTGGGACTTAAAATAGGTAAAACTTGTCCGGACAATAACTGAACCACCAATGTACCTAAGTTCACCAAATTTAATGTAAGAGTAGCCCATGTGTCAAAGATGTTCCCTATTGGTTTTGGGGCCCCTACATGAAAGGTCAAGGTCACAGTGGCATCATATGGGGAAAAAACTTGTCCTGACAATAACTTAACAACCAATCTACCTAGGTTCACCAAATTTTATGTGAGAGAAGCCCATGTGTCAAGGATGTTCCCAATTGGTTTTGGGGCCCCTGGGTCAAAAGTCAAGGTCACTGGGACTTCAAATTGAAACACCTTGTCCGGACCATAACTCAACAACCCCTGTACCTAGGTTCACTAAATTTCAGGTATGAGTAGCCCATGTGTCAAAGATGTGCCCTACAGGTTTATGGGGCCGCAGGTTCAAAGGTCAAGGTCACAGGGGCATTATATGGAAAAACTTTGTCCAGACAATAACTGAAACACCAATGTACCTAGGTTCACCAAATTTTATGTAAGAGTACCCCATGTGTCAAGAAAATACCCTATTAATTTTGGGGCCCCTGGGTCAAAGTTCAAGGTCACAGTGGCATCATATTGAAAAACATTGTCTGGGTAAGAACTCAACAATGACTGTACCTAGGTTCACCAAATTTCATGTGAGAGTAGCCCATGTGTCAAGGATGTACCTTATCAGTTTTGGGAAAACAGGGTTAAGTTTAAATCTTAAACCAGAATATATCAAATTACCAAGCTGTGACTTCAAATGTTCTATCAATATGTTTATAAAGTCAAAACATCAAACAATGAAACACTTGTACCTAGGTTCTCCAAATTTTATATGAAGGTAGCCCTTGGGTAAAGGTTATGCCCTATAGGTTTTGGGGCTCCTGGGTCAAAGGTCAAGGTCACAGGGGCATCATATTGAAAATCCTTGTTTGGACAATAACTCATCAACTACTGTACCTAGGTTAACAAAATTTTATGTGAAGGAAGCCCTTGTGTCAAGGATGTTCCCAATATGTTTTGGGGCCCCAGACCCAAAGGTCAAGGTCACAGAGGCATCATATGGAAAAACCTTGTCCAGACAATAACTGAACAACCAATGTACCTAGGTTCACTAAATTTGGCGTGAAAGTAGCCCATGTGTCAACGTTATGCTCTATAGGTTTTGGGGCACCTTGGTCAAAGGTCAAGGTCACAGGGGCATCATATTGAAAAACATTGTCCGGATAATTACTCAACAATGATTGTACCAAAGTTCACCAAATTTCATGTGAGAGTAGCCCATGTGTCAAGGATGTACCTTATCAGTTTTGGGAAAACAGGGTTAAGTTTAAATCTTAAACCAGAAGATATCAAATTACCAAACTATGACTTCAAATGTTCTATCAATATGTTTATAAAGTCAAAACGGCAAACAATGAAACACTTGTCCAGACAATAACTGAACCACCAATGTACCTAGGTTCTCCAAATTTTATGTGAGGGTAGCCCTTGGGTAAAGGTTATGCCCTATTGGTTTTGGGGCTCCTGGGTCAAAGGTCAAAGGTTACAGGGGCATCATATTGAAATACCTTGTTTGGACAATTACTCATCAACTACAGTACCTAGGTTCACAAAATTTTATGTGAAGGTAGCCCTTTTGTCAAGGATGTTCCCAATAGGTTTTTGGGCCCCAGACCCAAAGGTCAAGGTCACAGAGGCCTCATATGGAAAAACCTTGTCCAGACAATAACTGAACAACCAATGTACCTAGGTTCACTAAATTTCATGTGAAAGTAGCCCATGTGTCTTGGTTATGCCCTATTGGTTTTGGGGCGCCTTGGTCAAAGGTCAAGGTCACAGGGGCATCATATTGAAAAACATTGTCTGGGTAATTACTCAACAATGACTGTACCTAAGTTCACCAAATTTAATGTGACAGTAGCCCATGTGTCAAGGATGTGCCTTATCAGTTTTGGGGAAACAGGGTCAAGTATAAACCTTCAACCAGAAGATATCAAATTACCAAGCAGTGACTTCATATGTTCTATCAATATGTTTATAAAGTCAAAATGACAAACAATGAAACTTTTGTCCAGGCAATAACTGAACCACCAATTTACCTAGGTTCATCAAATTCTAAGTGAGGGTAGCCCTTGTGTCAAGGATATGCCCTTTTGATTTTGGGGCTCCTGGGTCAAAGGTCAAGGTCACAGAGGCATCATATTGAAAAACCTTGTTTGGACAATAACTCAACAAGGACTGTACCTAGGTTCATAAAATTTTATGTGAATGTAGCCCTTGTGTCAAGGATGTTCCCAATAGGTTTTGGGGCCCTAGACCCAAAGGTCAAGGTCACAGAGGCATCGTATGGAAAAACCTTGTCCAGACAATAACTGAACAAGCAATGTACCTAGGTTCACTTAATTTTTTGTGAGAGTATCCCATGTGTCATGGTTATGTCCTATTGGTTTTAGGGCCCCTGGGTCAAAGGTCAAGGTCACAGGGGCATCATATTGAAAAAAATTGTCCGTGTAGTAAATCAACAATGACTGCACTTAAGTTCACCAAATTTCATGTGAGAGTAGCCCATGTGTCAAGGATGTTCCCAATTGATTTTGGGGCCCCTGGGTCAAGTTTAAACCATAATCCAGAATATATCAAATTACCAAGCAGAGACTTCAAATGTTCAATCAATGTTAACAAAGTCAAAATGGCAAACCATGGAAATAATGCTATATTTAATAAGTAAAATGAATTTAGTTCACCAAATTTTATGTGAGGGTAGCCCATGTGTTAAGGATGTTCCCAATTGGTTTTGGGTCAAAACTGGGTCAAAGATCTAGGTCACAGGGGCATCATATGGACAATCCTTGTCCGGACAATAACTAAACAATGATTGTACCTAGGTTAACCAAATTTTATGTGGATCAGCCCATTTGTCAAGATGTAATGTGTTGATAGCTCTTTGGTATTTGATGTTCTCTTTTGATTTGGAAACCCCAGGGACAAAAGTCAAGGTCACAGGGACTTAATTCATATTGAAACATTTTCCGGACAGTAACTCAATAATAATTGTACCTACATTGTAGGTTTTCCAAATCTTATTTAAGGGTAGCCTTAATGTCTAGCCTATGCCCCTTTGGTTTTAGGTCCCTTTGTTAAAGGTTAAAGTCAAAAGAAAAATCATGAGGAAAAACCTTGTCCAACAACCAACTTTACCTAAGATCACCAAATTTTATGTATCAATACTCTTTGGGTCAAGGGTGAGAACTTTTGGTTCTGAGGCCCCAGGGTCAAGGTCACTGGAAGTTTGTATGGGAAAACTTTGTGTCGGTGATAAATCAACCATGGCTGTACCTAGGTTCTCAAAATCTTTGCTTTGGATAGCCCTCCTGTTAAGAATGGGACCTATTCTGAGATCCCGGGGTCATTGGTCAAGGTCACAGGGACTTTATATGAGATAGAACACAGCATGGACTGCACACGGGCGTATAATGCCCTGCCCAGCGGAGCTCTTGTTCAACAATGTACAGTGTATCTGTGTATGGAGATTGAAAATACACGAATATTACAATACAGATTCGTATCAAATTAATGATTATGAATAATCATAGCTGGCTGTGTTCACCTTATAAGCATAAGTTTGTGCATGTCTTCATTTACATTATTTTCCCTTTCTTTTTACGTTTGTGCATTAAACAAGGATCCTAGATTATAAGAGCATTTAAATTGATGTTAATATATGTTAAGTGTACTTATGAGTGCATTGTCTTTTTCATTTCATGAAAGACGCTGAGTTGATTTGATAGTGTCATTATTTGTTTCGGCGCGATATGGCCTTTCTGTGCTGGTGCGCCGTAAAACCCAAACAAACAAACAAACAAAGACGCTGAAGAAAACTGTGAAAAAACAGATGACAAAGGTACTTTTAAAGTGCAATTTAAATTGTACATTTCTCATTCAATACTAGTGTTAGTATTACTTTTTGATTAATAGCTGCCATTGAGGGAGTGAAAGATTAAGTGATTTTAGTATTTCGGGCATAAATGGCAACTTAAATACTCAATTATAAAATTTATCTGAATTAATGAAAAGCCTGCTTCTTACTATGTTTTAGTATAAAAATGTTTTAGGACACAGTGTTTTCTAAGTTCATGTGGTTTACATGTTCACAACATTTGCTATGAATGCATAAAGTAAAGGCATAATTAAGACTGTATGTTTTTCAATGCACTTTGTAAGAATTTTTATAATATTAATTTCAGTGCCCAGTGTGAAAAGCCGTAAAAGAAAAAGAAACAGTAACAGTTAATATATATTTTATACCGAACTATAAGTATTATGTGTAAATTTCTTTAATTCTTAAAAACATTTCTATTAAAACTGGATTACTCTGAAATCTTCTTACAGGTTTAACTGGATTTTATGATCATTATTAATTGTCTTTGAAACCTACATTTGCATTATGAATGCAATTATTACTCTATTTATTGAGTTGACATACTCCATCGGTAATTGACAATAGAAGCCTAGTCATTGTTTGTACCATTATGTTATTAAGGCAAACTTTCTATTACATCATCAGTGATGAATCTAACAATTTTATCATGTATTTGACCTGTTTATGAACAAAGACAAAATGAATTTTGTCCAATTAATCTCTTTCACATATATAATTCAACTTGACACTTAGGGTCAATTTCATGCTGTATCATTATCTAAATATAATCTAACTATTTCTCAATTTGTAAACATTCAGTTATGACTGCCAATTTTTGGAAATAGTGCTACCAACAATACACTCTTTATTGTTAAGTCATTTACATAATTATATCCTTTGGTATTTTCCAGATGACCATAATGAAGTAGTATCTTTAACAAGACAGCTTCTTGAGCAAAGTGTGAGAAGGAATGATCTCTTAGAAAGTATTGCATCCTCATTGATAACCATCATAAATAAAAACATTGCTAATGATGTTCTTTCAAACCTATGTCCTGATTTCAATTGATTTTTAACTACATAATGTATTAAATATAATTTGTGGTAATAGAAACTTTTTTCAAATGACATAAGTTTTTCATGAATGGGAAACTTACATAAACATGTGATCACACACTAGTTGAAAATATACTACTTTTAAAGTACGTTAATATTATATTGTTATGTTTAATTAACTAAACATTCATATGAGTTAGTAATTTTTGGGTTAAAATTTTATGTCGTTAGATATCTCTGTCATTTATGGTTAGACATTTACAAAATTTCATACAATTAATACATACCATTTGTTGAACAGAAATATTGTTTATTTTTTGCCTTGAAATTTTTTAATGTGTTGGGTGTCTACAGTAGCAAGCATACTATAATTACTCTGTCATATTTTCCAGCCATGTTGTTTCAGCTATTTCAACATTTGCTACACAAGATTACATTTAACAAAATCACTCACCAATTTCATACCATTAGTTATGTTGTTTTTTTCATTGATAGTTCTTCATGTCATTTACCATCATAGTCAAGTACTAACTAAATACTGAGATAAGATACTGTCAGATATTTGTGTAGACACAATTTATCATATATATGAAATAGCTTATTGAAATCCTATATAGTGCTTCAGAACATATGGATGGTAGCAATTCAATCAATTGTAATGTGCCTGTACTTTGGGAAAAATAAAAAATATTTAAGAAATACATTGACATCTATTAATATTTAAAATATGTTAAAACAATGCCATCAAAATATACATTTACACTTGTAAAAAATTTGGTTTTTTTGTATGATAGTATTTATTTCAATTTTTTGCACATATTTAATTAGTCAATACCAAATGTGAGATTGATATGGTAGTTACTAAATAATGATACTTATTACCATTGTAATGGTGAAAAAATATCAAAATGTATGATTTTACTTTCTCAAGTGTTAGTAAAAATCTAAACCATAGTCACAAACCTATTAAAGTGTAAATGTTATTGACGGTATTGAATGATTTGATTTTTTTATTATGTTTTATAATTATTTGTTTATTTACACTTGTTACAAAATTTAATTACATTATCAGCAATAAATATGTGATATATCTTATTTTGTTTTCAATTTTGAAATGTATTAATCTCCTATTAAAGTGAATAAATCAAATCCAAAGTCATTGTACCCAGCTACATATTGAAGAAAACATATGATTTTAAGGGCAAACAAATAAAACTCAATAAATTACATTTGAATATTCATGGGCACGATCAGTGAAGTTTATGAGAATATAATGAACACTCATTTTCACGAATAAATCTCATTGCATCC
This sequence comes from Mactra quadrangularis, assembly GCA_025267735.1. Taxonomy (NCBI): domain Eukaryota; kingdom Metazoa; phylum Mollusca; class Bivalvia; order Venerida; family Mactridae; genus Mactra; species Mactra quadrangularis. Next base: position 29,162,583 of record CM046295.1, on the reverse strand, counting down.
TAATGTATGCTTGTTGGACTGCAATTCCTCTAACATCATTGTTGTTTATATTTATCACTTCTTCATGTTCTTCTCCAATAATTTGATCATTAAATTCTTCATTGTTTTGTATGCACATATTGTGGAGTCTGCAGCATGTGAAAAAGATTGATGCACATTTGCCTGGTGCAAATGGCAATACAACTCCACTCCTATGAAGACACCTAAAAGTAAATCATGACTATCAATTTAATATCATAGACAAAACTTTAAAATAAACACATCATTTAGGCATTTAAACACTTGTACAGTAATTGATGTACTGAAAGACATTCGTGCACATTGAAACTTAAAAATACACACTAATGTTTACTTCTTACACAATAGAATCAAGTACTAAGTGAAATTTGCAAAATATTCAGTCAAAGTGTTCATTATTCCCTGTTTTACTGGCAAATACTATAATAATATCATTTATCCTCTTCTTGCCATACAAAGTTTTAAGGTACTTTTCCTCTGTACACTGATGAGAGAAACATTGTTGTTAGGTCATATGACAGAACTATTCTCAATTGCCTATAAACTGACTATAATTAAATGGAGATTTCATACACTATGTTTAACTGGAAATCGCCGTTAGTCTAAAAACCATTAATCTCTAGTGTAATAAATTATTTGACTATATGGCCACACCTACATAACCAATTACTTATCATACAATGTAGTATTGACAGTTAATGCAAACGTTATCAAATAAGTAGTAAATTCAAGTGTTTTTTCATTTAATAAGAAATCAAATTATACTACCGAAATCTAGACTTTAACACACCAAAGGTGCGCTCCACAACATCTCTTCCTCTCTTATGTTTTACATTGAAGGTTTCTTCCTGTTCATTTGCAGGTTCTCTAACTAAGGTCAGGAGGTATGGACGAAGTGGATAGCCACTGTCACCTAGTATGATCTGGTTATTTGTGGTCTCTAAATAATCCTTAAAAAAAATTAAACACTGAAAAGATGTATTACTTCAATCATTGGACAAACACTTTCAATATGTAATGTAAGAGAATTTCATACAAGTATTACCACTCAAATTAAAATTGTAAAAAATGACTGGATATACCATCAGTGTAATGTTGTATTTAGATAAATTTATGAATGAAATTGTATAAGAAAATATAACATGATACTTAAGAATTTGTCAGTTTTATTATGCACATCAGATATTATCATAAATAATACCACTTATCCAATCAATAGTTCACTTGAGCAAGTTTACCTTTATTCTGCTATGTTCAAACACATTAGAATCATGTGTTGATCCTGGCCAGTTGGCTACAACATCAAGGAATCTGAAAATAATAATTGAGTACTTATATTAAATACAGTTATAATGTAATAGAGATAACAAAAAGAATGTTAAAGTATTTGCTCTGAAAAAAAATCTAGTAATAATGTACTTAGTGCAAGTATACATGAGTGACCATGCAATAGTACTTTCATCGAATGTCTCTCTTAAAACATAAAAGCTTAATTTTCCCCAAGTATCATACTTCCAAAGTAATCAGCCCCAACTAAGAGGCTGCCTGATTAACATTGACTATGCCTTGCTGTTGAAATCAACTCAACTTATTCTGTACCAGTAAGTAAATCAGAACATAAATTATTTTACATATACCACTTATATCACACAGTTTTTATACGCCCGTTTTGAAAAAACGGTCGTATTATGTTATGATGTTGTCCGTCTGTCCGTCTGGCCGTCTGTCCGTCTGTCCGTCTGTCCGTCCGTGGACAATTGCTTGTCCGGATGATAACTCAAGAAAGGATATACCTAGGTTCCTAAAATTTTATGTGTGGATAGCCCTTGGGTAAAGGAGGTTCCCTATTGATTTTGAGACACCAGGGTTAAAGGTCAAGGTCACTGGGACTTAAAATAGGTAAAACTTGTCCGGACAATAACTGAACCACCAATGTACCTAAGTTCACCAAATTTAATGTAAGAGTAGCCCATGTGTCAAAGATGTTCCCTATTGGTTTTGGGGCCCCTGCATGAAAGGTCAAGGTCACAGTGGCATCATATGGGGAAAAAACTTGTCCTGACAATAACTTAACAACCAATCTACTTAGGTTCACCAAATTTTATGTGAGAGAAGCCCATGTGTCAAGGATGTTCCCAATGGGTTTTGGGGGCCCTGGGTCAAAGGTCAAGGTCACTGGGACATCAAATTGAAAAACCTGGTCCGGACCATAACTCAACAACGCCTGTACCTAGGTTCACCAAATTTTATGTAAGAGTAGCCCATGTGTCAAAGATGTGCCCTATAGGTTTATGGGGCCCCAGGCTCAAAGGTCAAGGTCACAGGGGCATTATATGGAAAAACTTTGTCCAGACAATAACTGAAAGACCAATGTACCTAGGTTCACCAAATTTTATGTAAGAGTACCCCATGTGTCAAGAATATGCCCTTTTGATTTTGGGGCCTCTGGGTCAAAGTTCAAGGTCACAGTGGCATGATATTGAAAAACATTGTCCGGGTAATAACTCAACAATGACTGTACCTAGGTTAACCAAATTTCATGTGAGAGTAGCCCATGTGTCAAGGATGTACCTTATCAGTTTTGGGAAAACAAGGTTAAGTTTAAATCTTAAACCAGAAGATATCAAATTACCAAGCTGTGACTTCAAATGTTCTATCAGTATGTTTATAAAGTCAAAACGGCAAACAATGAAACACTTGTCCAGACAATAACTGAACCACCAATGTACCTAGGTTCTCCAAATGTTATGTGAGGGTAGCCCTTGGGTAAAGGTTATGCCCTATTGGTTTTGGGGCTCCTGGGTCACAGGTCAAGGTCACAGGGGCATCATATTGAAAATCCTTGTTTGGACAATAACTCAACAAGGACTGTACCTAGGTTCACAAAATTTTATGTGAAGGTAGCCCTTGTGTCAAAGATGTGCCCAGTAGGTTTTTGGGCCCCAGACTCAAAGGTCAAGGTCACAGAGGCATCATATGGAAAAACCTTGTCCAGACAATAACTGAACAACCAATGTACCTAGGTTCACTAAATTTTATGTGAAAGTAACCCATGTGTCAAGGTAATGCCCTATTGGTTTTGGGGCACCTTGGTCAAAGGTCAAGGTCACAGGGGCATCATATTGAAAAACATTGTCCGGATAATTACTCAACAATGATTGTACCAAAGTTCACCAAATTTCATGTGAGAGTAGCCCATGTGTCAAGGATGTACCTTATCAGTTTTGGGAAATCAGGGTTAAGTTTAAATCTTAAACCAGAAGATATCAAATTACCAAGCTGTGACTTCAAATGTTCTATCAATATGTTTATAAAGTCAAAACGGCAAACAATGAAACACTTGTCCAGACAATAACTGAACCACCAATGTACCTAGGTTCTCCAAATTTTATGTGAGGGTAGCTCTTGGGTAAAGGTTATGCCCTATAGGTTTTGGGGCTCCTGGGTCAAAGGTCAAGGTCACAGGGGCATCATATTGAAAATCCTTGTTTGGACAATAACTCATCAACTACTGTACCTAGGTTCACAAAATTTTATGTGAATGTAGCCCTTGTGTGAAGGATGTTCCCAATAGGTTTTGGGGCCCCAGACCCAAAGGTCAAGGTCACAGAGGCATCATATGGAAAAACCTTGTCCAGACAATAACTGAACAACCAATGTACCTAGGTTCACTAAATTTTTTGTGAGAGTAGCCCATGTGTCATGGTTATGTCCTATTGGTTTTAAGGCCCCTGGGTCAAAGGATAAGGTCACAGGGGCATCATATTGAAAAACATTGTCCGTGTAGTAAATCAACAATGACTGCACTTAAGTTCACCAAATTTCATGTGAGAGTAGCCCATGTGTCAAGGATGTTCCCTATTGATTTTGGGGCCCCTGGGTCAAGTTTAAACCATCATCCAGAAGGTATCAAATTACCAAGCAGAGACTTCAAATGTTCAATCAATATGTTAATAAAGTCAAAATGGCAAACCATGGAAATAATGCTATATTTAATAAGTAAAATAAATTTAGTTCACTAAATTTTATGTGAGGGTAGCCCATGTGTTAAGGATGTTCCCAATTGGTTTTGGGTCAAAACTGGGTCAAAGATCTAGGTCACAGGGGCATCATATGGACAATCCTTGTCCGGACAATAACTAAACAATGATTGTACCTAGGTTAACCAAATTTTATGTGGATCAGCCCATTTGTCAAGATGTAATGTGCTGATAGCTCTTTGGTATTTGATGTTCTCTTTTGATTTGGAAACACCAGGGACAAAAGTCAAGGTCACAGGGACTTAATTCATATTGAAACATTTTCCGGACAGTAACTCAATAATAATTGTACCTACATTGTAGGTTTTCCAAATCTTATTTAAGGGTAGCCTTAATGTCTAGCATATGCCCCTTTGGTTTTAGGTCCCTGTGTTAAAGGTTAAAGTCAAAAGAAAAATCATGAGGAGAAACCTTGTCCAACAACCAACTTTACCTAATATCACCAAATTTTATGTATAAATACTCTTTGGGTCAAGGGCGAGAACTTTTGGTTCTTAGGCCCCAGGGTCAAGGTCACTGGAAGTTTGTATGGGAAAACTTTGTGTCGGTGATAAATCAACCATGGCTGTACCTAGGTTCTCAAAATCTTTGCTTTGGATAGCCCTCCTGTTAAGAATGGGACCTATTCTGAGATCCCGGGGTCATTGGTCAAGGTCACAGGGACTTTATATGAGATAGAACACAGCATGGACTGCACACGGGCGTATAATGCCCCGCCCAGCGGAGCTCTTGTTAAGTAATATAATAGGGATAAGATACTATAAATATTCGAGTTATGGCCTACATTTGATTTAACATTTTGTTAGTGTTCCATAATATTATTAAGACTGCCATATTATGCTCTCAATTTTCATGAAAAAAAATTAATGTCATACTCTACGAACCTCATTTCTTTAGAAACAATAGCTTGACAATTGATTGCATGGTAGCCCTTGCGACACACATATACTTCAGGTTCAATGATAGGAGCTATTATTGGAACCAACGTTCCATCAATAGCCCCTACCACATTAGGTAACCTGCACAGTTGATAAAATAATTGCTTCTCTCTGAGAACTTCATTTCTTTCTTGAGGAAACCTACCAATGTAAAAACAATATAGAACATCAGCGACAAAATGATAACGTTGATTGCATGACAATACAGTAGTGACAGTAGTAAATTACTGACACTGTGTCAATAAAACATGCATATTGAAACATATCACATTTATAAATTTTCATAGTTGAAATAATTGTACATTGTATGATTAATAATAATATACACATATCAACAGCTGAATTTCATTAATGTATAAATATATTCAATAATTAGCTCAATATATATATTTTGTACTTAATAGTTGCGTTTGCATTTGATATGAGTGATCCTATATAATATTTGCTATGTCTCTTCCATAATACAAAAAATGCTAATTAAAGTTAAAGTTAAAATGTGTGGTTTAGCTAACATCAGATACTGTATGTATAGAGATGCGAATAAGTAGGTGTACTTAATTTTTTGTCATAAAATAAATGTACATCCAAGTTGTTCATTTTAACGACCTTCTAATAGGCATGCAGTGTAGGTAAAAAACATGATACCTGTTTAGTGTTCTCAAAAATTATGTATTTAGTAAAAACAATGAGTTCAAATGGTATCTTAATTAATGAATGAAAATGTACACATCTAAAAATATCAAGACAGCATACTTAATATTGTCCAGATGGTTGTTGACACTTGCAACAAAGTTCTGTAGTATGCGGCACAAACTGGACCGGCTAATGCCTGCCGTTTCTCCCACTTCTGAGTAGAATCCTCCCGATCCCAAATATCGTAAAGATGCAAGAACCTGTAGATAACATGTTAAGACAGATAAAAATCAATATACCAAAAATAATGATCATTTTATGCAGACTTGTCCTCGACTTGCATAGTGTCATATTATCAGAAATAATTCAGGTTACTCCATGTTATCTAATTCATTTGTAAGAGAGTAGTCATTGTAAGAATTATACTTAGCTTAGTATTTAACCGTCAAGTGATTTCAAATGCCAATAGTCAGTAGCAATTATCTATTCCTCGTGCATTTACGTATTTCATATTAAATCTGTAGGGTGACAAAATATGGACACTGACCGATAAAGATGGAGTTCTTGCAAGCAATGAAAACAGTAACGTCATTTGTATAAGCATGCAATTTCTTTCATATACACCATACTTTAGGTGAGTGCATGTATTTTTATTTCAAAACAACAGCATAAAAACAAGTATAAAATAATAAAAAGTACCACACTATACTTAGTCTCATTGTCACCCTTATATCAATATCCTCCTTCCACTCATACAGTATAATCTCATTATAAATACTAGGGGTGAAATGAATTAGTGGAGAAGCAACCTGCTTCCGAATAATGAATGTATTCAAAATCAAATCAACGGGTTTGAATGGTCAAGTTGAAAGTATCAAGCAACACCCGCGAACTATCAAAGCCGCACTATTTGTTAATACAGTGAAGCTATGCTAGGTCACGAACAAGCTCAATTACATCATTTGACACTTCTCACTAATCCACTTCAGATAAGCCTGCTGGATAATTTAAGACAATGTTCACAAATCAATCTCCTAATCCATAACAAATACATTCCACATCAAATAATTGTGTAGTTATGTAGGTAAAGCCAAACGTGTGCAGGCACTGGCAAACATCCCTAGAAAAATTCCGTTGCAAATTTTGTTCCAACCAAATTATTTCAGTGACAGCATCGCGATTACTGGTTGCATTATGAACAACGTGCATTAGACCACTAAAAATCACTGTTGCGGCACTGTTCCGATCCATGTCAATCTGTAGATGGGCATTTTATTTAAATCTACTGACATCAGTACAACAATTCTGGATAATTAGGAACAAATTCAATGTAAACAACCCCATGCCAATGGTCATGATGGTATTGACAAGGTGAAACATAATAAATACAGACTGTGAAAATTACTACATTTACTGAAAATGACTACAATTCATCGAAATGTACCAATGTAACGAAACGCGTACTCCACAGCGATTTTAATTTCATAATTGTTGATCTACAAGATGGCCAGGGTCATGGACAGTTTCTTTACGTATATATACTCGAGTATACACAAATATTGTATACATTATGTATAAGTATACAACATGTACGTACCTGAGTATCGGGGGGTATGGTGTTACCCCCACGAAGTGACTTTACCAAATCACCCCCAACGATTTGAAGAAGCTCCTCTGTCAACTCCCTAGACAATCGAAATTTCTTCACGAAATCTATGTCTCTAATTACATTTATTGTAATTCGAGGCAAAAATTTCCTTTTACAAGGTTTTCTGCGCCGGGTTATAATTACCAAAGGTACGGCGTCTGCCATTGTTTTTTTCCGTGTACAAATTGCGATACGTATTCCGCGATCGCCGATTTTTCGGCGATAATCGCCTCTAACAGGTGCACGGGCGATGCGCGAAATTTTGATGAAACGCAAACGGCGTTGAAAATTGGCGATGGCGATGAACAAATGGCGATATCGCCGAATTACGATTTGATGAAACGCAATCGGCGAGATTATTTACAACTGGCGATATATCGCAGAGAAACAAGCGAGCGATGTGTTGATGAAACGGGCCCTTATACAACACAGTTGGTAGTCAACTGAATGAGGGGTCGTTATTCGATTCCCGGGCGGTACCTACTTTCGTTGAGCTTGGTCATGAAATAATTTCTACGGCCATTATTCCTACTATCAATGATTAATAATTATGTGTAGCAGTCGTCAGTCACTGACGAAGATATGCGCTTAATAGTTGGTAACCAGCTGAATCCAGAGATTTAACCTTTCCATGAACAGTGAGTAGGTAGACTGGCCGCCGTTTTATGACCTATCACTGTTGCTACCAGCTGAATCCAGAGATTTAACCTTTCCATGAACAGTGAGTAGGTAGACTGGCCGCCGTTGTATGACATATCACTGTTGCTACCAGCTGAATCCAGAGATTTAACCTTTCCATGAACCGTGAGTAGGTAGACTGGCCGCCGTTGTATGACATATCACTGTTGCTACCAGCTGAATCCAGAGATTTAACCTTTCCATGAACAGTGAGTAGGTAGACTGGCCGCCGTTGTATGACCTATCACTGTTGCTACCAGCTGAATCCAGAGATTTAACCTTTCCATGAACAGTGAGTAGGTAGACTGGCCGCCGTTGTATGACCTATCACTGTTGCTACGGCGTTGCAACAAAAACGAATTAAAGACGAAAAAGATGTGAGACTACAGCTTTCGTGTTTAAGGTAAGATGCTTTTCAAAAATTCTCAGTCATTTAGAGATTCGTCACAAAATGACGTATACAAAAAGTGGCTTTTACAGGTCGTGAACAAAAATAGACATGCAAGTTGTTATTCACGTGACTAAGGGCTACTAACTATGTACAATCATTCGACAAATCATGCGTTTTTCTGAAAAAAAGGGCATGCATCAAGTACTACCAGTGTCGACCCAAAGCAATTAGCACCAACTTCTGATTCAGCACAACTTACACACCACAATTTACGGATCAAGTACTGGAAAAGTGAAACTGAAAGCCATAGATCAGGGGCCGTATAGTCATCTTTACCTAAGTTTTTCCTCAAGTATTTCCTGAGCTGTGGTCGTGGCGTAGTGGTTAGCATGTCTGACTTCGAATCCGGAGATCGCGGGTTTGAGCCCGGTCGCGGTAGGTCATACACTATACATGAGTTTTCGGCCTCGTGGTATAAGTCAGTACTGTTGATAGAAGTGTCCAGGAAACCTACTGTAGGAAGAGCTGGCTGTCGTGTATATAACCTTAATATGTGTTGAATACGACGTTAAAACAAACTACAAATAAACAAAAACATGTTATGCCTCAGTCCCATAAAATCGTGGCTTGTTGCTGACCTGTACGTGCAGACAGCCATAGGCCGTGGGAAGCCTTGCGTATTAAGGTGAAGGTACGCACATGACACTAAACAGCACAACCGTTCAGAGACGTAGCTGGAAGATATGCAAGTTTAATTCATACTCGACCACGACTTGTTCACGATTTGACTTTGAAACCGATACATGTATCCTGGGCTCATCTCACGGACTCAGGTAAAAACGTAACAGTCCGTACAGGTACCAAGGTCTATTATCACGTGGTCTACTGTTATGATACTAAAGCGACGAGTGTAATGGCGGCGACCGCCGGATCAGAGGTAAATCTCATTTTTCTTCTTTATTTTAAATTTTTCGAATGTTTCATGTAGCCTATGTTCTAGCCAACAATTTTCTGAATCTATCGGTACCAATATATACTTGGTCAAGACCGTAGTTTGTGAGAACACTCTGCAGAAAAATTTGAAGTGGACAGAATTTTCAATAAAATCTGTGATACTAAAGAGGAATAGTTTATAAAATGACCATATAAAGTCCTATTTTATATATTAAGAACAAAAAAAACATGTAATGTAACACTGCATGAGCTTTGCATTATGTATATGATACAAAATTGTATTTGTTTGTAGGTAATATAGAAAAGAAACTAGAACATGAAACAAATGATACTAAGGAGAATCAAAACTTATATGATACTAAGGGGGAACATAACTTTTTATGATACAAAGGGGGAACATAAATGTTTACGAATATGCTTTTATATTACAGAAAATTGACGTCGGTGAAAATAGAAACATCACTATTGTCAAAACGGCATTTAACAGAAGTAAAGTTAATAATGACAGTCGTGTTTATGAATAGCCAATTAGGGTGCAATATGTATTATGCGTGGTGTGCTTTTGCAGGGACCACATTACATTCCATGTGTATGAACATATCCGAAGATGAAAAATGTTGAAGTCGTCAAGTTTGAATCTATGGTTATGATATTCGGATATAAAACTGTTAAAGTGAATTTGATTTTGAATCAGTTTGATTTTCTTTAGGGTTGTATCCATTTTGATAATAATATCAGTGTTTTCTCCAGGATCAAAAATTAGGGGGTCACAAATGACCCCCATGTTCAGAAATAGGGGGTCAAATGGGAATTTAAGGGGTCAACATTAAAATTACACACTTGTGCTTAGATGTTGGGAGATGTTCTTTAGCTAGCCAGTACACAGATCTGATGGCACACTCAGCAGCTTGTCCTTTACTTGACAGAATAGTTTCTGTTTGTTTAGCCATGTTGCGTCGTATTGACTGAGCTTCCAAAGCAGCCTTGTGTTGAGATGAGGAGATATGTCTCAACAAGGTGGAATGGCGAAAATTTGTACAACCATGCATAGATGGATGCCTTATTCTCAGGTAAACAAATTGAGCAAGTCATTTTTAACGTTATCAAAGTTCAACCAAGGGTTTTCCTTCAACCAATTCTGACGGAACGCTCTTTAAATTTCTCGGACTTTTCGTCGTTAGATTTGTTCGATTTTGCTGCGGCCGTAGGCGAAATTTCAGCGGATCTAACGCCCGTAGACGACGTGGATGGTTTTTGATCATCGTCAGGTGATACAGGTCTATCATCTGTCTTAGATGTTTGCGTAAAAAACGCTGTTAATCGATGCTGTTTTGGTGCAGACATCGCGGAAAATGACGACATGTAATCAGAATCATTTAGGCGCTTTACTATGTGATTACATAGAGTCTGACAAGCGCCTGTATGACGCGATTAAAATTGGGCAAGTATAATCCGCTGACGAATATGAAGATCTGACGGACGTGACTATAATTTGACGACGATTTTTGACTGCGTCACAAAATACGCACTAGCCGTGTTATAGCGCGTAAGAGCCGAAAAAAGTGCGTCAAAAACGCGCTCTGGAGAAAACACTGGTTTTGTTCTCATTAGATCTATACTTAACGAAACTTCTAAGTACACCGATTTCAAAATTGTAGGAAATGTTTATTTTTCAACATTTGAGTCCGATCAATAACGGAAATCTGTCAAGGACCATACTCTCGTCTGCTCGCATGGTTTTATGCTACTTTATCGATGCAAAACCAGTTAAGTTGTGCGTGCGTTGATATGGGAAGATTTCTAATTGGTCTGATTTAACAGACAATTGACAATTATAAATCATATCCTGCACCACTTAGCAAAAGACCTTTGGCAATTTCTCGTTATTGAAGCGACATTCGAGCAATTTTTTGATTTTTCGTTGTGCATACCAACACGCTAACGATTATTAAAAACTGACCACGTAGGATTTTTGCACGAGAAGCACGTGCCCATTTCCGCTTTTCGGCACATGCAAGACAAAACCAATTTTGCATCAATTAAAAATCATGAAAACCATGCAAAAAGGCGATAGTATAGTCCGATACAACTTATCATTAAAACTCGGACATTAATGGTGAAAAATAAATTAAAAAATCCAACAACATTGAAATCGGGAAACTTAAAATTTTCATTAAGTATATATTTATACCCCATTGTACTTTTAAGAATACAAATGTATTTTTATTCGGAGTTGGAGATTGTAAAATGATAGAATGTAGAGTCGAACCCAAAATGTACAGCTTGACAGACAAATGTGCTTACCATAAAGCCACTGTCCTATATTGATCAGTGATTAAAATACATGGGGCGATTTTGAATATCGGGAAAATATTACGTTAAAAAGAAGTCGGAAATAACACAATCAGTTACTTTGTACTTGTTTAGTGACAGGTTAATAAAAAACAACACGCTCTTGAAAACAAATAAAAATATACAAGACAAATTAAAAAAGTAATTGTCGTTTATTTATAAAAAACAGTAGTGGTTTTTTTTCATATTTATTTAAAACATACAATTATCATAGATTAATGATGAAATTGGAATGAACTTAAAAGCTCGAGGACATCATTCAGATCAGGGTTGATCATCGCCATTTGGCCAAACTCCAAATACATTTGTACATATGTGGATATAGGCATTTATTGTGGTGCGAATGCTTAAGAAAGCTACGATCATTTTGTGCTGCAAATATTTTATGAATGAACCACATACAAGACTTTCATGACACAATGTTTCACGCGCTTTTATTCAGTGGGACGATAGTAACGAATAATACCCTATAGGACCATAGTAACCGCCCGCAAATTGCTCTAATATATAAATTTATTTAGTAACAAGGGTATTAATGAATAATAGTCCAGTGAGCATGCTTATATCAGATATACATCGGTAATGGTCAAAATATCGGCAAATATACACGAAAGCGGTCCGATCTTTGTCAGATTTAAATCATGGCACATCAAAAAAGATCTTATAATGACATTTATTATGTCTTTTGCAGAAAAAAAAGGCTTTGAATACTTCACATTACAAGCATTAGACTTACTGTGTTTTAACGACATCGGTAACAAGAATTGTCCGACATCGACCCGACAACCTCAAAATAAAATGAATATACAAAATGATAATAACAATATACATGTATAGCTTTTTTTCAAAAGAAAGTTTGTACACATGTAATTTAAGGTAGAAAGACTTGATTTGAGAAAACAAAACTCGTTTTAAAATAAAACCAATCAAATGCTCGCATTTATTTAGATCTTGCCTAACGTTATGCAACACCCGAAAATTAAAAAAAAAGACGGACTTGATTTTTTCAGATTATTTTGATTAAAAGTATATCTCTCATATATTACATTGTTGTTGATTTTTTTATAAAGCCGTTTAGTCCAAACTGTTTTCCTAAATACATTTAAACTGATCGCTGGATAGCCGATATTGCTTGCACTAACATTGTTTTTAAGTCAGTTCAGACTGAGTTCGTATATAATATTTGAATTATTACTTGACCAAAAATGGTATAAACTGAGTTTAAAACGATTCTAGCATAAACATGACCTACTTCAAGTTCAAGACGTTTTCTAAGTCCCAGCATTTCCCGGTTCCGCTGTCTCATTTCACCCTGCCCTTCATCCGACGATCATGCCAGCCATTATACGAAAATACAAAGATTGACTATTTAATCAAAGCCAAACTGTGCATAGCATAATATAATGGAACGGCTACGTGGATTCTTTCAAGTTCATAATCATCCAAGCTGACAAGAGCAGCGCTGATTTCGAATCATTTTCCGAAAATCTGTCCTTGCTTGACACGCGTTCATAAATCCAATATATATCCAACCTTTTAAAAAATTCTCCATCGAAATGTCTGATAACACATTACTATCCAGTAAACATCCAATTATTTAAGCAGTATTTGCAATATTCCGTCGTAAACATCAAACTTAAATGTTGCGTCATCATGTGTATATAAAATGACACTCACTGAGGGCAAGGTCGAATGTTTATTTCACGGCGCCTATTTTGAAGAATGGTGTTTAATACACAAATAAAACTATGATAATTCGTATTTAGTTTTGGGTTCCTTTTTATCAATTAAGATTTTAGTATTATTTGTTTGGAATAAGAAACAATTATCAATGAGAACTGCGTAAATAAAGGCTATTTTCGGTCTTTGCACTGGGGGGTGGATTTCAACAGCATGGCATTTTTGACAGTTAAAAATAGTTCTATAAGTATATCTTTTCTAGGGATGCATTTTGCGATGTTAGAATCGAAATAACTTACAGTTGTCTATATTTTATTGTCTAATAAAACATAGGCACTCGTTTGATGCGCTAATTAAATCACTCGTGCTAAAGCACTCGTGATTTAATCATACGCGCATCACAACTCGTGCCTATGTTTTATTAGACAATAAAATATAGACAACTGTAAGTTATTTCTTAAACAAAAAAAACAAAAACAAAACAAAGAACATAAAAAATAAATGACATTTTTATCTTCAGACTCGCACTCCTTAAAAATTAGATGCTAAGTAGCATGGCACTTTAACCGTACGACCATTCAGTGAGATGAGATATCGACACTAAACTAACTTACACATTGTATTTTTTACTACAAATTTCAATATATAGATCGCGGAAAATAATACGTGTGATAACCGTGTAATTATGCAATCGGACAGTTCAATATTATCGTACAATAGCTAGGCTTATAACACCTGAGGTCAAGGGAGACTAATGGTTCTAAATTTACAATTTAATAACAAACGAGTGGTCTCCCTTGAACATATAAAACTCAAATCTGCTTCATACATCTCCTGCTTAATAATTAAAACGATACAGTGTTTTGCAAATTGAAGTTAATAGTTCAGCTTAATCGTGTTTTTCAATTCTTGATTTGAATCTCCAGAACTTGAAGAAACGCACTTTACCAAATACACTCAGATCATTTCCTAACGGGATTATGATTGAGGATTAAACTATTTCGAAGGTAAGGAAACACACCGGGCGTTATATTTCGTGTTAATTCGCAATATTTTTATTTATACAATTTTTTTTTTATTTTTTCGCAATAACTTTATTTATACAATTAATGATACCGAATAATAAGGGGATTAAGGCCTATATTTGTGTGCGAGGGTTTTCTGAGTTAGAACAACCTGGCCGCGGGCTTCTCGTGAAAATCCAAAAACGCGAAGCGTTTGAGGATTTTGAGAAGTTCAAGGCCATCTTGTTTAATACAGAAAATCCGTTATCAACCAATCAGTTTACGCCGTTTAAAGGGTCATGATTAAACCGGAAGTGAGGAGTGTATCACAATCGCTGCAAACTGATAATATTGACATTACGATAACATGTAGTTTCATGATAACGTTTTAAATGTAAAGTTTTTGAATAGTCAATTTTGAAAAGAAATGTTTAATCTACACATCGAGACCGATATGTGCAACAAAAGATATTCCGAAAGGTAAAAATAATATGTCAGATCGTACCTACTGTAAAAATGGTTCAATACCATGTGCATATTATAATGAAAGTATAGTTATAACTCGTGCACGATAATGTATACCGGTCGGATTTTTAATTTCAACAATGACATATTTGATCGAAATCTTCAATACTTTAGATATCATTGTCTTTCCAAATAAACACGGGTGATTTTTTCTGAAGTTTGGTTCCGAGGCTATGTTAAGACATCTTTATCTCTTCAAATATGATATTGTATCAGGATTTACTTTGTACCTCAACACTTTGTACCGTGTAGGAAACACAAGTCAAGAGAAACGCTAAAATGTCCAACTGTGTTTAAACACAACGGCTTTTCACGGGTCACGTGGAAACATAATATATGAAACAAATCACAGAATACAGAAATGCTTTAAAATGAGTGGAATTTAATATCTTACATTTACAATGACATATAATAAACAATACAGATAAAATTTAATACATAGTCAAAGCATAAACAAAATTTAACTTAACAACCTGGAGAGTAACAAACATTTCTGACAATATAATACAGTCATCTATACATCCATGTTTGTAATAACATGATAATAGAATGATGGGGAAATATAAACTTGTAAGGTATTCAATCCTTAACGTCACTCACAGTTAATAATTAATTGTATGAAGGTATGATTAAAGTATGTTGGCATATTTCCACCACAATATAACCACATAACTAACACGTTAATTAATCGGTTAACTAGTTACGTAACTCCTTTTCAATAAATAAAAGAACATTACAGGAAAACAGTGCAAGTTAGTACTTACAACTGCCGATGTGTATTTTTACCAATTTAATGTCAAGTGATTGTCTAGTTACGTAACTAGTTAACAAGATAATTAACTACTTAATCAAGTGATTATCTAGATAACGTTACTAGATATCCACTTACAATTAGAGATTAAAGATAAGTGATATGTGGTTAACTAGGTACGTAACCAGTTAATCACTAAATTAACTAGTTGATTAAATGATTATCTAGTTAACGTAACTAGTTAACCTGTTATCAATTATCTATAAATAACATTGTTTTGCTCAACTGTATTGATACACAGTCACACAACGCAATATTTATTATTAGTTAAGTGGTAAGTGGTTATCTACTTTCGTTAAGTAGATAATCACCTAATAAACTAGTTATTTATCTGGTTAACTAGTTACGTAACTAGTTAACCACTTAACATTATATTGGTAAACTAATACAAGAATGTCAGTTGTAGGCACTAACTTGCATTTATTTTCTATCATGATATTTTATTTATTGAAAAAATAACTAGTTACGTATCAAGTGAACCGCTTAATTAACTAGATAATTATCTGGTTAACTAGTTACATAACTAGACAATTACATTTATAACATAACTTGAAATTTCAAAAATATTTAACAAATAAATTCAACAGAACTTAGTAATAACCTCCTTTGAATGTGAAAATATAATAATTTAAATGTCTCCATTCAAAGACTATGTTGACATAATTAAACTATCTAACATGTTATAAAGATTAGAATTACATTGTACCAAAAATAAAACTATTTCTAGAATAATTCATTCACCATAAACAATTTTAGTTAGGGATATTATATCTTAAACAGTCAGATGTAAATCTTGGGTAAATATTAAAAAAATAGTATAAAAGAACTCCTTCCTTTATCAATGATTCATCTACACTGATTAGTTAGATAAGAATTCTGTTAAATAAGCACAATTTTATATACAGTGAAGCAAAGTACCTGCAGGAGTTATTTCCCTGTATTGTATGAACAACCACTGTCACAAAGTAAATTTGTACAGTAAAGAAACAAATATTGATTTTCTTTTACATTTCAATATTTCCTATAAATTTCTTTTTTCTAGTCTCTATGTGAAATTTTAACCCCCGCCCTCCATAGAAAAATTTTGTTAATGGAAATCTAATGTTTGATTTATGTAGCTGAATGACTATCTAAAACATTACAAGGGGATGCATAAAATCTTATTTAATAGAAGTATAGTCATACAAAAATGTCATATGCTTGCATTTTTTAGAGTTATTCCTTTAAATTGTACGTAGATTATTATGTAAATTAAGATGTACAAAGTACAGAAAGGTAAAAAAAGATTTTGAATAATAACAATTATTTACCCCGTAAATACATTGGATTTACTTTCAGCTTTGTTTTGGTTCACCGTCGGAAGTACTGCCAAAGGTCACATCGTGACCTTTCCACGAATATATAAGAGCTACCCGCGCCACGTCGGCACATTCATGCGTTATCTTCCGACAGTGAAACATCACTTCTAGCTTCAAACCAACTTTTAGAAAGTTCAAAATGCCAGGAAGAGGCCGAGGACGAAAACGTAAAGCAGCTAACGTGGAAGAAGCTCCACCAGAACAGGCTGTTAAAAGGAAACTTCGCTCGGACTCTAATAGAGCAGTTCAGGAAGATACGGGTAAGAAAACTTTACCTGTTGTCGATTTTGAGCAAATGTTACGTAACTCAGATTGTGCTCCACCTCTTAGCGATGGGAGTGGTGAAGAAACGAAGGAGAAAGACGACTTTCCATTTAGAACTTCGCCTGACAACCCTATCGTTGAGGCGCCATTTAATTTCAATTTAACATCCGGGTTAGAGGTAAATCCCAGTCCGTTCCGGACCCCGGATGATTTTGCAAGTTTTAGAAATACAGTCAAGTGTCAAGAAGCAATGGCAATTTTTAATGAATGCATGGCAAATCTGGGCGTACCACTAGCAGACGAAAAAACCGTGGGTCCAACAACAGTACTAGTATTCTTGGGTCTTGAGCTAGACTCCGCGAAAATGGAAGTTAGACTACCCAAAGATAAAATCGAACACCTCATACAATCTATTATAGACATTTTAGGAAAAAACAAAACAACTCTAAGAGAAATGCAATCATTGATTGGTTCACTGAACTTCTGCTGTAGGGCTATAGCGGCAGGCAGACCATTCTGCAGAAACCTTTGTAATTCTATTAAAGGCCTAACCAAACCATACCACCACCTGAAAATTAAGAAACCTATCAAAGAAGACCTTAACATGTGGCTCAATTTCTTCAATTCTTTCAATGGCATATCAATATTACACGACAGATTTTGGGTTTCAAATGCTGACTTAAAAATCTACACCGATAGCGCAGGCGGCACCGGCCTGGGCTTTGGTATCTATTGCAATGGTAGTTGGGGTAATGGAAAATGGCCAGATGCCTGGCACCAAAAAGGCTACACCAAAGATATCACAGCCCTTGAGATATTCCCAATACTAGTAGCAATAATTATTTGGGAAAACAAAGTCAGAAATAAGCACATCAAATTTCTATGCGACAACACAGCAGTAGTCCAAGCTATTAACACACTAACCTCAAAATCAGACCTAACTATGTCAATATTAAGAGCCATGACAATGAGATGTCTTAAAACGAACACTCTTCTCAGAGCAACCCACCTACCCGGGAAAAATAACACAATCTCTGATAGCCTCTCTCGATTTCAGATGGTCAGGTTCAGGGCTCTAGCCCCACAAGCAGACAAATATCCAGCATTGATACCAGAAATTGTATGGAACATATTCGAGCAAAGTCCGAAAATATTCTACTGAACAGCATCTCCAATAATACAAAACTCACCTACCTGACAGCGACAAGAGCTTACAACAAATTCGCTAGGCAAATAGGTATTAATTCAACAATTATTAAAAAACAACATGTTATATGGTTTATTACACATTGTTTCGAACAAGGTTTTACCCCGAAAACAATAACTACATATGTATCTGGGCTAAGTTTTTTCCAAAAGCTAATAGGCAAACCAAGTTTTATGGAAGACTTCGTAATCAAAAAGTTACTAGAAGGTTGTAAACGCTTAAACCATAAATCAGACTCTAGAGCTCCCATTACTAAACGGTTACTTAAAAGAATCATAGATAACCTGCATTTTATTTGCGACGATTCATTTGAAACAATTATGTTCAAAGCAGCATATTGCTTAACCTACTATGGGCTGTTTAGAGTAAGCGAGGTTGTTAGTACTTCAAAAAAAGAAGTAGATACCTGCATCTCCATAAACGACACTAACATTATACATAACAAACTACCCATAATAATACGTAAAACTAAAAACAATCAAAACGGCCCACCAATCCTGATAAAATTACCCCCTGAAAAAGAATACATATGCCCAGTAAAACTTGTTAAGAAGTACTTACAAAATAGACCTGAAGTAGTAGGTCCACTGTTCTGTCACTCAGATGGGTCACCCTTGACAAGATACCAATTCACATCTGTTCCTGGAAAAACCCTTACCACTATTAATATGTCATCCAAAAACTTCAAGACACACAGTTTCAGAATTGGTAGGGCATCAGACCTCGCAAAAAATGGAACACCCCATGAAAGCATAATGAAGCTGGGGAGGTGGAAGTCCAACGCTTGTGACTTGTATATCCGAAAATAAACTATCCGAAATTCACACATTTCACAAGTACAGATAACTATTCTATGTAGCAAAGGTATGCCACGCAAACGAATAAATCTACAGGTCAATCATAATCCAATCCATAATCAATAGCGCATGATAAGGTAAACACAAACACATAAATATCATTAGAGCAAGTGCAATATCCTACATCACTATGTCAGATGGAGCTAAAACACACTACATAAAAATAAAAATAGTACGACATCCCCGGTTACCTCCCCTTACAAGTAAAACCTTACATCAACCCAGTTTCGCAAAATGCCTACGTCATCATTAAAAACTTCTCCCATTTAAGATATATGTATGCATGGGTATATATGTATATATATGTAGGCACATATTAATTATTTTATTCTTCTCTAACTATATTCTTAAGGTTCGATTGTGACTGACCATACACCTGGCTATCTAAGACTATTAACAACAGCTCAGGCCTAAATACGATATTTTATAGTCGTTAAAACGTGTGCCTGTCCATGGGGAACCAGACATTCATTGAACCTTCCCTTGGTGTCTGTAAGCCACTACTCATTCCGCCACTAAAATTTGAATATGGATTAAAACAAAATGATGCTAATTGATAATTATGTTCACTAAACCATATTTCCAATTTTCAATACTGGAAAATTAACTTACTTAAGGCAACAAATGTTACACATTAAAATGTAAACACTAGTCACAAGGTACTACTAGAGTCTTTATTTATTTATTGGAGTTAACGCCGTATCAACACAATTTAGGTCATTTCACGGCGCTCAGCGCACCTAACCTAGCTTTCCTGGACCATTGTCTATAACCAGTACTCACCTACCCTTCCACAAGACCGGAAACCTCTCCATATTGTCTAATCAATGGAGGAAAATCGACATTATTGTCAAATTTTCATGGAAGGGTATAACCTCCCCGGGTGGGATTCGAACCCGCACCCCCTCGGGCACGAGTATCCAAATCCCGGCGCGCTACCAACTGCGCTATCGACCCGGGTACTTCTAGTCATATTTATGTTAAGTCAGTGATTAAAGTAGCAACATGTGACACAACCGCTGTGAGGAGTTCAACAGTGAGCAGGTTTGATACAAAACTGATAAAATTAGAATATCGACATGTGACGTCAAATTAACAGATCACGGTAAGACAGAAACTTCTATCACTAAAACATGTCTGCCATAAAAAGTAAACGCGATGTTTAACAGTAAAATAAATTTAAATGACTGTAATAACATCAGTATCTTTTAAACAATGATAAAACAAATGATGTCAGTTCTTTGATTTGTACAATACATAATCATTAAAGGTTATAATCGATCTAGGTAAACAGACTAGATAGTGTTTGTGAAAGACAATAAAACAAAACATAAAGTTATTTAACATAAATGTCTGACATGATTGGCTTACATACACTTATACTAATGTAACAATGTACATGTTAAACTATGAAACTACATAATATGTATATACATAATATGTATATACAATAAAAGCGGCCCTCTGCAGAACAAATTCCCTGCACAACAACAGTTTTTGATATTTCCCTTTGGCAAAACTTTAATTTATTCTAACCACTGCAGAGCGAAGACCTCTAAAAGCAACATACTTGAGTCTCTTCCAGTGAAAGTTATTTAAGAGAGGTTGTATTATATAATGCGTAAATATTAACCCCGACTTGACCTTTATGCAAGAATATTCATTACATTGAATACGAATGTAGTATTAATCTTCGATTACACCGTGTCCGTGGCCGTGAGGATTATAAGCTAAAATTTAACACACAAACACACTTCTATAATTTTACGGTCGCTGCCGAAGCGTAGAATAGGCGTGGTACTGATTTTCGTCGGGATATGTGTAGATAATTATTAGATGCAAATGTGAAAGGTGAGATCGGGGTCAATATTTACACACTAATGATGTGCGAATGATACAATAATAAGATATTTTCATGTCCCAGTGACAATGACAACAATATGTTTCATTAATAATACAGTAAATGGAGGTAAGATCTAAACATTATCTTTTAAACAACTCATAGCTGATATACTCATATTACAATACCTACATTTCTTAAAGTATGGTATACATGTATTATGTTTTCTTCACATTTAATACAAAAATAGTGCTGATTCAATTATAAAAGTAGTTTAAAATTTAAAATACATATTGTTCAAACACTTCCAAAAATAAAAATAAATCACTTAAATATGTCATACAAAAAATCAACCATCTCTCTGTCTGCTGTTGGCAAAGTTCATTACAGAATTTTATAAAGTAACATAGATCAGCAAAAACTGCAATCAATTGCTAAATGTAACATTGAGATATTTAAGGTAATTATGAACTCAACTTGATACCCACAGTTTAACCCTAAACTAGTCAATCACACTATTTTACATGTCTGGACCCCTTCAAAATGGTCACCACAAGCCCTAAAATCATTTTTTTACTGGATATAGCGAATTTCACTTATGGAAAATTGTTTTAAAAAAAACAACACATTTCTCGCATACACCCCCTCAACATATGTCTCAGCTCAGGGTTTCCAATGGGGATATGCACCCGCTTTGTCGCTGTGGTTTGAAGAGGGTACAAAGCCCCCTTAATGTTAGAAAAAATCAGGGTCATTGAGCGCAGAAGAATGGTGAAAAACTGTGATAAGGAAACATGTTTTTATAACACCGCTTTGTCCCAGTGGTGTGAAGAGTGTGAAAAGCCCCCTGAATGTTAGAAAAAAATCAGGGTCATTGAGCGCAGAAGAATGGTGAAAAATTGTGATAAGGAAACATGTTTTTATTCTCTGTAAATTACCAGCATTTTAGACCCCATTTCTGGAACATTTGACTGAATGAAATGTGAATTTTGGGTTCTAAAAGAACATACATTGAATGTTTTACCATATTTGCTCTTCTCCAGCATTTCCATGGTAGATGCGAACAGGGTTCAAGTGGCAATTTCTTAAAGACAATAACTCAGAATATAACATGGCCAACTTGTAAATTTGTTTGTCAATTACATGTATTTATGAAATAAAAGTATCTCACAATAACCCTATCGCGTTTATGTAAAAAGCATTTATTCCCATGTTGTCACCACTAAAGGTTTAACAGGAAACGAACAAATCTGTGTACATGAATGTATAAGGGCTGCTAATACCTCAGCACATAGGCCGTGTAATTAAAGAATATCAACACATACATCAATCAAGTTTAACTACTCATGTGCCATATTTATCTTGAAATATTTAAACCAAATTTTAACACTGCTCTTTATAATGTATTGAGTTTATATCAAATTGATTGTAAGTATTTGTATACATACAAGTAAAATAGTATATATTTTATAATGGAAATATTTTACATAAGTTTCTGTTCTCACTGATTTAACCGGTCTGCATTATGTTTTACATTTAATCCTACTATTGATGTATTATTGTATCTTAGACATGTACAGTTTTACTGATAGCCATTTATAACAAATTCTATTTTACTAGACCTAGAACAGGTACTACTGTCATATTTCACTATTTGTATTGCAGATATTGACTTGATATAATCATGTATGTAATCCTCAGATTCTTGCATTGACATATCTCCTTTAGTATCTCCATAATATTGTCTAATACTACAGGGAGCTAACTCTAATTTAATACAACAGTGTTTTTCTATAACACTTTCTATAAATGTTTGAAACCATCTAGCTGTCATGTTCACACTAGACAGTTCAATTGATACTTGTTTAACACTAGGATGAAGTAAGAAACTAACATTGTCTCTTATTGTTATACGCCCCAGTTTTATTGATTCTATTTTAGATAGATATTGAACATTAGTTATCAATGTTTCTACTATATGATCATCAAACGTAAACGCCACATATATACTTAGATGTTTTAGCTCTAATGCATACTGAATAGAATTGTATATATAAATATAACTCCTAGCAATACTCTCAGTGTATGGACCTAAGTAAAGGTACTCTAGAGATGAAGTATTGATATTGGTACATACAAAACTGTTCTGTCCAATATCTAAATATACCAGCTTACTTACTAATTCACATGAAGCACAGACATTATTGCCATGTTCAGTACAGATTACAAATGTCAATCTTACATGTTTTAGTTGACTATTATTTGAAAGAAAATTTGTCAAATATTGTATATTTTCATGTGATATGGGAATAAATTCAAGAGACAATGATGTAAGATATTGGAGATCATCTAAAGGTAAAGAATGTAACGCTTCACCTGTCCTACCATGAATACTAATAATTTGTAATGATGATTTATTTTGTTTGATTAGTTTTTTGAATTCTCTACACCAAATTTTAATACACAACACTTGTAAATTATTTATTGTATTAAATTCATCAAGATATTCTCCAGTGTTTGACCATAATAATCTAACATTCTTTGAATTTGATAAAATTAACTTCCTCAAGTACTTGGTTTTAGTATCAGTTAAATATTTACTATCAAATATAAAATCTTCAAGTGTTGAAGTTTCAATCTGATCATCAATATAACCTCTTAGTATCAACTCTCGTAAAAAGATCAATTGATCCATCTTATCCCTAGTATCATCAGGTGTAGAGAAAATTGACTTTACTCTAGTTAAATCTAAATCTTTTGATAACAATGAATAAATACTAGTCATCAATGATACAAAAATGTCTTTTGATAATCCAGAATAGAATGTAAGAAAATTTTTATACTTTAATACATCATTCAAAGTTCTACATTGGCTGAAAAGTCCTAAAACCTTACTGGTCTCAAGGGAAGATACATATATGGCTGCAAAAAACTCAGGATAACTTTTATGTAAAAAACTCAGTTTGTGTTCTTGTTTACCAAACTTTCTTTTTACTTTATTCTTAGATAATATTCCAATTGTACACAAAAAGTTTGTTTCTTCTTCAGACAAACAATAAGGTTCTGAGGCCAGTTGATCCCTAGTAAATACAAGACTTGTTATATCAGTACCATGTTCAAACAATAATTTGTATGACAGCAAACCTAATTGTTCTATTTGTGAGAAATGATTTTTAAAATCCTTCAGCTCAGACAACCTTTCAGGAAGTTTTAATTTTGAAGGATTAGATGGCGGAATGACAATCCCTTTCTTCTTAGCTAATTTGAATAGCATGTCTATTATGTTTCCATATATTAATGATTTTGACATAGATGTTAATGGACGGTCAAACCACAACATAACCAAATGAGATGTAGTCATGGGAATATGTAACATATCTAATAGTTTGACCTTCTTTATTGCCATCTCAAACTCTTCATATTTTTTGTTTCCTTTGTAAGTAGTATCTATAATATTGATTAAGTTACTAACATAGGCTTTTATTTCTATTTTACCCAGGCCAGTCATTTTAACTTGGTGATCTAAGTTTGTTTCAGATAATCTAACATTTTCTATTTTGTAAGGCCTACAAGTTGTAAGATAAACACATTTTAGTGATAAAGGCCTAAGTGGTATTTCATGCCTTCGTTTGTCAGTAGGGTCAGTAGGTACTGGAGTCCATTCATCCAGTCCGTCCATTATAACAAGTGAGTCATGATAACCTAAAATATCCTCAACAATATCATACATTCTGTTTGAGATATCTTTGTTTTCACGATATAACAACTGATTGACTACAATTGCCTTTAAATCTGTAGAACCAGTATCTCTTAAATTAACATAAAATACAAACTCAAACCTATCAAGATAATCAATGTACCCCTGCATACCAGCTTTTTCCAATTTCTTACCTAACTTTGATTTGCACCATAACAAAGATAAAAACTTACAAAAAGATGTTTTACCGACACCTGCATCTCCTGTCAAGTATATATTCTTAAAATCTTTGTCTTTAACATGAAACAAATCAAAACAAGTTTTAACTTCCTTTAAATTGTCAGGAGATTTATCACTTTGCTGTTTTTCAACTTTGTGATAGTTTACAACATACATTGTTGGTACTTCATACAATTCTAATAGACCACCTTTTTCATCTTCCAGTAGTGGACACAAAGGTAAACTTGAACAAATATCATTCTGGTAAGTATCAATAAGTTCTTTCTGAATGTCTGAAAGTATAAAATTGTACATTAAATATAGTTCAAAGATCTATACAACTGTCCTAAAAGCTTAGTGGTTGAGTATTCGCTTCAACAACAGCAGGTTATGGTTTCATTCTCTGAACATTTTTATCAACAATAATAAAACATACTAGCTGCAACTTTGCTCAGTTTTTGGGTACACACATGTATTTAACCAAAGTACTGCAATACAGAAAAACTTTAGTGCACATTGAAACCTAACGAATTCATACTAATGATTTCTCCTTACACATTAGAGTCAGAGAAAAAATGCAGACGAAGTGTTATACCCTGTATTACTGGCAAATATTATGAAGATTTTATTTCCCTCTTCTTGCCATTCAAAATCTTGAAGTTTCCCCTGTACACTTTGCATACAAATTCTGTTTGTTCATTAGTGTTGTTAAAAATGATAAATATGCTACAATATTCTAAAACATCTTTAACTTCAAGTAATACAATGAGTGACCACAGTTTTATTACATAAAACAACTACAGACATTATCAATATTAATTTTATTATTCCTCTTACTTATTAAACTTATCAACATGGAATGTTAACCTTTGATTTTCTGTGGTTATTATCAAAAGGCCAGTAAAGCACTACAGTAATCACTATATATACTGCTTAGTGTATTAACGAGATTTGACAATGCCTCTTCCACACGCTTATCAATATAAGTAAACACTTGTCATTGATCAGTGAAACAAAGACAAGTCAGATGATGGAACTACTTTTATCACCTAAAGATTGACTGCGTAGTTAATACAGAGTGTATCACTCCGCAGGTTAAACTGATCAGACATTTTTTTCGATAGCTTTCCATTTGTGGTATAACTTAAGCCCTTCAGCAAAATCGCCGAAAAGTCTAAAAAAGAAAACAATTAGATGGTTTCATTGCATTGGATAGTTGATAATTTGTTAGTCTCATTATTGTGTCCAGACATTTTACATCTGAAATATGTAATACATTTGTACAATTGTTCTGTAAACAATAGCATGTTTGTAAAAGATTGGAGTAACGCATTGAGTGTTTAAATTCAAACAATATGTTTACATAACACATTTTAAATTATAAATGCTAGTTAAACATTGCATCAATTGTGTGTAAAGGTGTAATACACCATCGTTGTCGGCTGTCGTGAATACAGTCATGGTTACTTTAAAATGATACACAATATTCTACATTCTAAGAAAGCATTCATCAGGGTTCTGTAGTCATTAGCCAGTCTTTTAGAGTTATAGAAAAATTGTGTCATTGATATGTTACAAAACCACTTTCATTAACAAAAGTTTACCAAGTATTTCAAAACATTGAACATTATATTTCTTTACTACCATTATACTGAATTAAATTATAACTTAAATATTTGCATATACAAGTAATCTTTTAAGGATAAAGCCAGATTTGTCGAAAGTACTACACAATTTTTTGATGAAGTTATCTATTCTTTTCCTAGAAGACGCTGTAAACAAATAAAAATACATTAAATGCTTACCATGATTTGTCAAGGATTTGACACGTTTGGTTGTATTGCAAGACTGTTCAGAATTGTCTAATCTTCTTTTAGTTTGTTGCTGTAAATCTTGAACACTTTTCAGCAGTTTAGTTTGATCCTTTTGCTTTTTGTGAACATTTTTAAGACTTTGTCTTAGTTTAGACTGGTCATCCTTCAATTCAGACTGTGTTTGTTTTATTTCAGACTGACCAGCCTTCAATTCAGACTGTGTTTGTTTTATGTCAGACTGACCAGCCTTCAATTCAGACTGTGTTTGTTTTATTTCAGACTGACCAGCCTTCAATTCAGACTGAGTTTGTTTTATTTTAGATTGACCAATTTTGATTTGGTCAATTCCTTTTTCAAACAAACTTTCTGCTTCTTGCCACGCTTTAAGAATGTTATCATGTTTTTGTTTTAATTGATCATCTAATGGTTTGTTGTTAGCATCTTCAATCATCTCAGATAAGTTAGTAACACCACAGTAGAAATTTAATCTTTGCAGTATCTGTAGAAAGATATATTTATAATGAGTTTTATTTAGACATGAGTGAATGCTTCATTGAAGATATTAAATAAAGTCCACACATACAAGTTTAAGTTTATGATATTAAATCATTAAATCCCAGGCATTCGAATAGTTACAATAGTGTATATAAATCAAATACACGTCCATAATTTGTCTAGATTCCTTACTTAATGACCAGAATTGAAATAAAGAGTTCTTTGTTGATACTTTACTGCGATAGATATATGTTTTGAAATACTAATAATATAGATCCTCAATATACAGCAGGCATAAAAACTGTCTTAAAACTGTAAAATTATTATACAGTTATTTCATATGTGATTTGATAACAGTCAAACTGTTGGCCCGATGTGGAGGGAATAGTGTTTTGAACAGTTTAAAACACTATTCCAGACACCGAGGGACAGTTTTATTATTTTATCATATACCGGATTTGTATAGCACTCTTTTCATATAGAATATACCGGTATGTTCAAAAGCGCTGTTTGGCTGTTCCCAAATCACTTATAAAATAACTGTTTTATTACCTGATTAATTACTATCTTATCTGGTAAAGCCTTAAATCCTGTAACAGTTACTCCCCCTTACATCAGTATGGTAAAATATTGAATGACGTCATACAGTAGCACACGTGGGAAACAGTCAAAACTATGGCACGGTAAACAGTTCACTCAGAAAACAGTTAATATATTGAATTACACTTATATAAGCTATCAGGCAATAATAAAGGATATTATTATACCTCACTGGA
This sequence comes from Mactra quadrangularis, assembly GCA_025267735.1. Taxonomy (NCBI): domain Eukaryota; kingdom Metazoa; phylum Mollusca; class Bivalvia; order Venerida; family Mactridae; genus Mactra; species Mactra quadrangularis. The sequence goes on along the minus strand of CM046295.1, from coordinate 29,134,384 downwards.
ATTTCCCTATGCTAAAGCCCTATACTGGAGCGGGTGTTATTTTGTTCGATCACATTGTTATATTACCCGCTATTTAAGGGAGACCACTTATTAACGATAAGTAGCCATGATTTACAAGTTACTTCCCTTTGTTTATAAATAATTCAGTTTTTTTATTGTACTGATAGTTGCCTTTACTGTGTTGTTATTTGTTGTTTAATAAATATTTACATGTTACAGTTTTGTTCGGTATAATAAAACAAATAACACATGGCAGTGAGGGTGATGGTACAGATTAACAGCCCTTGGAAAATAATATTCACCTCGGCAGGCTCGGCGCTAGCTTTTTACCAAGGGCTGATTATCTGTACCGTTACCCTCACTGCCATGTGTTATTTATATATTACTTGTTTCAGTTTTGTTTTCATTAGAATCGTTTGAAATAATATTAGTACTGAGTGAATTAGTATTTTCTGTGCAGTTCTTGGAATGTGTAAGTCTTGATATATAGGCTTTAGCTTTTTGTTACAAAGCGACAATAACACGATAACATATTAAGAATTTAAACATCAATATTAATCATACTGTCAGCAATTCACAATTATCATTAAAGGTGAACAGTTTTATTATCATACATAAGTTATTTACCTGAGACAGTTCAGACAACTTCTGTTTTAAGTCTGATTCAGAAATGTACACTGTACCTGTATGTACCACCTACAAATATATAAATTATTTACATTTTATTCATTAAGTGTAATACAAGTAAATCTGTGAGCTAATGCTCACTAGTGATACCCCCGCCAAAATCTAAAAATATGCGACAAACAGGAAGTAGATGAGCAAGGAGCATGAAATCGCTTACACCATATGGGACTATGGGATGAAGCAATATGCAAAGTATTAGGCTGCTGCATGTTATAGTTGCTGAGAAAACTGCGACGGAAATTTTGTAACGGACGGACGGACGCACGGACACACGCACGGACAAGGGTAAAACAGTATACCTTTTCTTCGAAGCGGGGGTATAATAATATAAGTTCATTACATAAAAAAATCCGCTTTATATAGATTATAGAATGATATAACAGAAGTAATGTCTAAATTATAAATACGAGTATTAAAACTCTTTTGTTGTCATGATAAACAAACCACATCAAAGAATTATATTATCAAAGACATGAAGGTTTTGTTAAATAAAACTATCATTGGTGCTTCAAGTCTGTCATTTAGTGTTTGTTTGGTTGGTTGGATTTAACGCCATAGCAACACATTGTGTAGGTCATATACTGGTGATTAATCAACATACTCACTGTTCCTGGAAAGGCTAAATCTCATGATTTAACTATTAACCAACTACTAGGCATATGCTGTTGTCAGTGAAAAACAACTGCTCAACATGATTAAGAATCATTGGTAGGAGGAAGAATGGCCATAGAAACAATTTCATGACCAAGCTCCACCAAAGTATACCCCATCCAGAAATTGAACCCAACAGAGCTAGCCAGGCCACTTTGTCATTTATTACCACTTATCTCTGCAAGTAGATAACAGCTATCTTACATGATACAGAATGGTCACAGTTATAATATCTCATGAATAAACTCTACAAAGCTTAGTTGTTGTTATCTGAGAATTTAACCCAAACCTTAAGGTCTAAAACCAAAATGCCATTCTAAACGAGCTAATCATACTTACAAAATTCCTACATTCTTTAAGCCGTGTTATTTCGGCCTCAACAGTCCGATCTCTGCTGGCTGGACATTTCCACACTGGATCTTTGTACTGTTTCAAGCCGCATATGTTTCTTAAGAAACATACCAGCAGAGTAATATCAAAGTTTTCAGTATCAGGACTGTTGTCCAGAGGTGGCAAAAAATTCTTCTGATGGTCAGTGATAACATCGCTACCTAGCAGAAACTGAAATTGTTTGGCAGCCTTCTTATTTGTCTTGAGGTACTGCATAAAGTCATTGCTGACTTTATTATTGAACAACTTCCTTAATAAATGTGTTCCTACTTTAATTAGTAGGTACTGGTAGCGAAACACCAACACATCTGTAAAATAAAGGTAATTAAAATCTTAAAAACAAACAATTACTCAAAGTAACTAGAATGCACAATAAGGGACTTTAATCAGTTATCTCCCCTTGTATGCTCTTCAAATAGGTAGGTCCAATTATTTGGATTACTCGGATTTTACTTTTCATTGCCTAAAGTAATAGTAAATAACTTATTTGTATATCATTTAATTTGTTTGAAATTCAAGCAAAGTATTTTGGGGTAAAGAACTATTAAAATTTCATTACTTATGTTAATATCTTCATTAACAAAAAAGATATTAGATGAAATATTTTGTTATCCTTACACAGGACTTCAATGATAAAATCCAAGGATTTCAACAGTAGCTACTTACCAATTGGATTGCTTCAGATTATTTTAGGGAAAGGTAACTGACTAAAGTCCCTAATTACAACACTTTACACAAAAGATAAACAAGAAAAAGCACACAAGCCATGAAAGCATGGTGTATAAAAACAACATTGTGGTTTAAAATGGTAACCAAAGAAAGAGAAGTAGACCTAAGATGAAAAAATAGAGCTGTTATTGATTGGGCTTGAAGCATATTGACGATATTGATATATCGAGAAGTAAATATTGACGATACACTGATATATATCGATACCTTCACTGCAGTACTATACATACCAATGATACCATTTACCTTGTCATAAACTCATTATATATAGATGATATTTGTTTATTCGGCGTAAGATAGTTTTTTATTTCACAAAAATATAATATCATTAGCTCACGAGTGAAATAAATAGATCTTACACAGAAATAAACAAATTTTCTGTTTATTATTTGCTTCTAATTGACTTTTTAGGTTATCAGAATGGCACATCTAAACAGTGAAAACAAGTAAATCTGTGAGCTAATGCTCACTAGTGATACCCCGCAAAAATCTAAAAATATGTGACAAACAGGAAGTAGATGAGCAAGGAGCATGAAATCGCTTTACACCACATGGGACTATGGGATGAAGCAATATGCAAAGTATTAGGCTGCTGCATGTTATAGTTGCTGAGAAAACTGCGATGGAAATTTTGAAACGGACGGACAAACAGACAAGGGTAAAACAGTATACCCCCCTCTTCTTCGAAGCGGGGGTATAAAAAAAATTATTTTCATTGTTTCAAACCAGTGAAATATAGATTTTTATTTTACCAAAAAATTCTGGTATTCCACTGGAAAGCTTATAATAAGATGTATATTTGTCATGAATGCTACACGTTCTTTTAAAAGAAAACTCTAAGTTCAAAGGGGGGGGGGGTACTTTTGAAAAAAATGTATTTGGAATTATGATCCTTGTCACATGAGATGTGGTTATTAAGTTGATACGTTAAGAAATAAAAATTAAATATAAAATAAAAGTTATATTTTACTGCACAAAATTTTAATCAGAAAAATGGACGCTGACGATTGGACGAGTAGCAGAGCTCTCCATTTACTTCTTAAAGTCAAGCTAAAAAAAATGATGCAAATACGTAGCTACATTCAGGTATATTAGACACACTGAGACACAAGATCAGCTGGACAAGTATATATATTTGATCCAAAATATGACCTTGAGCTTTGACCTTCAATCTAGAGTCTTGCACAGGAAAGATTGTTAGGTGGTACATTTGTATGAAGTCTTTTTGAAATTCATTCAAGAAATCTAATGTGGAAACCTCATTAAAGCTGGATTTAAAAACTTTAACGCAAAAAATTCAAAGGAAAATAATCCATAATAAAGCCAGGTAGATTTGTAGTTACTGTCTAATTATGTTCATCACAGAGTATGTTATCATTGTCTGAAGTTTCATAAAGATCTGACAATAAATGGCAGAGATATATGCTAAATTGAAAACTTTAACACAATTGTTAACAACACTGGACACCCATCCTTCTGAGGGCACACCTGCCTGCCTGACTGCACACCCGCCTGCCTGACTGCCCACCTGTGTTTCGCCAAATTTTTAGCCGAACTTTTTTGTTGAAAAATTCAGCTAAAAAAAGTGGTGGCTGACACATGAAGTCAGGACAACTTCATGTTTGACTGTCAACATGACATTGATCTTTGACCTACAAGTATGGTCGTGATGGCACATATCATTTGGTGGGTAAGAACATTTGTATAAAGTTTTAACAGAATCCATGAGTAACAAGTAAATCTGTGAGCTAATGCTCACTAGTGATACCCCCGCCAAAATCTAAAAATATGCGACAAACAGGAAGTAGATGAGCAAGGAGCATGAAATCGCTTTACACCGCATGGGACTATGGGATGAAGCAATATGCAAAGTATTAGGCTGCTGCATGATATAGTTGCTGAGAAAACTGCGACCGAAATTTTGTAACAGACGAACGCAAGCACGAACACACGCACGGACAAGGGTAAAACAGTATACCCCCCTCTTCTTTGAAGCGGGGGTATAACAAGAGCAGTCCACGGACAGCGCGCTCGACTATTACGGGTATTTGTGTAAACGACAGCAACAACCAATCAAAACTCATGCTGGAGTTATGCAACTTAGTATTGGACCTTCTTTCCTAACCCCATTGACATGTGTGAAGTTTCAAGTAAACCCCTTCAGTAGGTTCAAAAATAAAATGTTGCACCAAAAATTTTAACCAAAAATTCTTGCTAGAGTTATGCAACCTGGTGTTTGACGTCACTTAGTACCCCTGTAAGTCCCTTCAGTAGTTGCAAAGATAAAATGTTTCATCTAAAAAACTTAACAAAGAAATTTCTAAGTATATAAAGGCCATAATTCAGTCCAAATTCATCCTAGAGTTATGTAACTTGGTATTTGATCTCCAATGGTAACCCCGTAAACACAAATAAAGTTTTAAGTGAATCCCTCCAGTACATGCAAAGATATAAAGATACAAAAATTGTATCTAAAACTTAATCAAGAAGTGTTTCGCTGATTCCGACGCACAGCTGAGTAGGATAGCCCCACTATTCTACCAATAGTCAGGCTAAAAAGGAAGTTTATGTATTATTTATATTCAGTGCAACCTCTGCAGAGTGGCCCTCTACAGAACAAATCCTCTACACAACAACAGCCCTTAGCCCTTAGGTGTTTGTTTGATTCAATTTAACCTTTGCAGAGCAACAACCTCTAAACAGCAACATACTTTAATCTGTCCCAGAGGGTGTTGTTCAAGAGAGGTCGTACTGTAGTTATATATTCATCATAGAAATTATATTTACTTTATATCATGTTAATTAATGTTTCTGCGGGGAGATTTTAATCAAGTACAATTCTTAAAAAGAGATCACAAGATATATATGATTTATTTACACTTATCTAATATACGATATGGAGTTCATGCACATTACATATGTAATATATACATGTTTCTAATTTACATAACTGATTGTTTATAACAAAAACAGCCTAATGTCACCAGCAGGGCTCGAATTTAAGCTCGCATACTTTCAAAATGCGAGTGGATTTTGATAATTGCGAGTAACTTTTATTTTAACTAGCAAATTTTCGCAAGTTGAAATCACTGCAAAAATATTACTGTCTAACCTAATGAGACTGTAATCAGCATTGAAACAGCCAGATAGATTGATGGTATAATATAATTAAAGATTCACTGTTAAAACATATTTGATATCTCTGCTAATTCGACAGTAACGCGCTTGTTCTATCTGTAGTTAATTAAGTAAAGTACTAAGTTGCTTTCATATTACATATATACAAACAGTTACAATTAGGGCTCTATATCGATCAGAATGATCGATACGATATTCATATCGATACAAAATGATCGATATTCGATATATCATATGATACTTTTATTAATATAGATTTTTTATAAAACAAGAAAACATTGTTGTTTTATTCATTTATTTTAATTGAAGTAGCACCACACTAATAAATGCATTGTCTTATTAACATTTGAAATGTTAAAGTCTTTGACGTTTACATTTTTTAAACAAATATCATTGCATCCATGCAGTGAGTCTGGGTCTAGGCATGATCTTTCTGTTCACTGGTTGTCTCCTGAGGTTGAAAATATCTATTCAGAAGCTACTGAAATGGCCTGAGCTATTAACTGTTTAGCAGCTAATGTGTACAAATGTGGGAGTCTGTATCGGTTTCCTTTGTAAAAAGCAAAGGAAAATGATAGTTTGGCATTTCTCTTTATGAACAAGCAAATTCTCTTTACATTGAGGATCTGCCCGAACAAATCCAAGTGTCTATAATTCCCTGAATTGATATACTAAATATTATTTACTAAATTCCGCATTTGGAACATCTCGAACATTAATTGAATGAATAATTTCGGAAGGATTCGAGGGGGGTCCACTAACATTACTGGGTTTATTCTACATACGCGAGTCGAAGCACGTAACAGTAATGCAAAATAGCTCTTGTCTTAAAGACATAAAGCTTTGTAAATATGTGTGACTTTATATTGTTCAACAGATATGTAATCGTGCATAAAATTTCAAATTATGGACTAAAAAAGAGAAATTTATCCGTGGATTTGTTTACTTCGACACCAGTTGAAGTATTTTGTTTTGGGATGTGACCCAAAGGTAGTTTCAAAATGGCGTCTAAACATGTCCCAGGTTATTCCTAGTGAATGACACAGGGGTTCCGAATGCTAAATACTGATTGTTGAATCCCAGACTAATTGAAAACTCAAGTACATATAAAGGACATTATAACCACAACAGTTACTTCCCTTTGAAAAGAACAATACATAATGTAACCGGTGTAAGATCACTGTCTAGATCGTGAAACGGTTGCGATTTTCCGTGTCACGGTGTAGCCACACCAAGATGGCGGAAAAACAACCATTCAAAAGGTACGTGTCGTTTTTTGCATGATAGTTTGAGAAATATTCGGGCCCAAACGTGTTATAAAGTTTCATTTGATCCGTAAATATATAAACTGAAGGGCCGGTGTACTCATCTGACATGTCACAAAGGATTTATGTGAGTTAAAGCCACTAAAGTTGACGTATGACCGTGTGACAAATTTGAACCGAAAATGTTTATTACTTTTGATAAAATCGCCGTAAGTACGGCACTTAACGTGTTGTAAATACGATTGTGAGATTGTGTGTATGCATGAAACTATACTTAAAAATTGTACAAGTTCTAATTTATTTTGTTATATCAAAACATGCCTACTTTCGGTTTTGTCTAAGCAACGATTGAGATATTAGCCCCGGAGAAGATTTTCCGTAAGAAATGACTCGGTGTTGCCATAAAAAGTGGATACGGTGTATACATTTGCGTTAAATAGAACACGGGTAGGACACTCATTCAAACGTTTGAAATGCGACCAGGCCATTTGCAATACTGTCGAAATGTAGACAAGGCAAAACGTAACAGTATTTGTTAAAACACAGATATGGGTTTGGTCAAATCGTAAACAAATTTAAATCTTCTTACTGTTCATCACGTTCCTCGAACATGGAATTAACGTTTGCTGAGAGAGTCCTGCTAAAGTTACAGTGCCGACTGCCGAGTGCTCTTATTGGTGCTGACGTTTTGTACGTTTTTCAAATCTGGACTGGGAAGTAATTAAATCAGTATCAACAGAAATATCTTGTTTAGATTCTTGTATATTTTCTACCCCTTTTACATAAGGACACTTCTTATTTTCTAGAAAGGATGTACATATGTGTTGATTCACTTTGAAATATTCCCCAGTTTGCAGTTCTAAATTTGGTGTTAGTCTGTAGTCTATCGTCAGAAGGCCTTATCGGCCGGTTGATACTTTTTAAACCATCTCATCCGTCATTTTATCTGCAATTTGGCATGCGTTTCTAAATGAATGATGCATGCATGCTAGGAGATCAGATTTCGAAAACTGACAGTAGTAGCATTTATAGACTTTTTCCATTTTGACACTGGGGAGAACAAAATTATGAAATATATAAATTTAGTCTTATCACAAAAGGGCTTTTATAAGTATCTGTTTCGTGTTTAAGTATCAATACGAAAGGTGACGATCTGGAATAGTGGGAATAAAATAATATTAACTGATTCATAATTAGGCGTTGTTCCTGCAAAGATTTACGTATTGAAAACATTGGGCTTTTCTGTATAGCAAAATACGAAGGATAATGCCAATGTGATTTACTTAAAATGATATGGTTGCGTTTAGCCTTTGGATGAGTGTCTGAACCGTGTTCACTTTCACGCAAATGTATACACCGTGTCCACTTTTTATGGCAACACCGAGTCATTTCTTACGGAAAATCTTCACCGGAGCTAATATCTCAACCGTTGCTTTGACAAAACCGAAAGTAGGCATGTTTTGACGAAACAAAATAAATTAGAACTTGTACAATTTTAAGGCATAATTGCATGCATATACACTATCCCACAAACGTATTTATAACACGGTAAGTGCCGTACTAACGGCGATTTTATCAAAAGTCATACACTTCTCTCGGTTCAAATTTGACTGACGGTCATTCGTCAACTTTGGTGGCTTTAATTCACATAAATCCTTTGTGACTTGTCAGGTGAGTACACTTGCCCTTTAGTTTATATATTTACGGATCAAATGAAACTTTATAACGCGTTTGGGCCCGAATATTTCTCAAACTATCATGCAAAAAACGACACGTCCCTTCTGGATGGTTGTTTTTCCGCCATCTTGGTGTGGCTACACCGTGACATGGAAAATCGCAACCGTTTCACGATCTAGACAGTGAAGATGTTTGCGTAAAGTAGTGTCATATTATGTGATTGTTCGTCCATGTTAAGTCCACATCGAAATGGAAGCAGTAGGATGCTGATTAGGCGATAAAAAAAAATATCCACTGATTTGCAGGCCATGGATTTTATTTGTATGACTGTCATTGATCGATATTTTGGTCGATACGGAAACGTTCGATCCGATATATCTATCGAACCTACAATACCGGTATTCGATATATATCGTATACCGGTGTAGAGCCCTAATCACCGTGAATAACATTCTGATCACATTTATTAGGGATGAGACGTTATGCCAATATATCGATACATATCGATACCTCAGGGTCATAATATGTATCATGGCCCAGCACGATATATCGCGATACAACCCTGACTTTCGTAATCAGGGGTAGTCACTGCAGTGTCACGGTATTTTCAGTATTCCACAGGTTTGTTGTCAAGAAATATGATCTCTGTGGTTGGTTGTAAAATAGGTATGGTAAAACTCAACATGTGAACATCATTATCTCTGAAAACTAATACATATATCTTCTGCACGGTTGCCTAATATGATATATTGTCATTGCTAAGGGGGTCACATCGAGATGAATTTTGTGTTGATCAATCAATACATGTACATATATTTAATTATTTATTAAGACGAAACACTAGTACTAGCATCCTGATTTCGTGATTTCTATTTTAAACTGAGGTTTGCAAGCTAATTTGATTGTGGTGTTATTTACAGGCTGTGGTTAGACACTTTTTGCAGATGTATAGTTACGATGTAAATAAGTTACAAAACATAAGATTGTGTTATAAACATTATAATTATTTTTTGTCACCAGTATATGACCCTCATAACAATCTGCGTAAACACATATCCAGTAGACCACGGTCGTACTGGATCTGTACTTTTTCCCTTTGTGGTCACGTCGAGATGAACTTTGTGTCGACCAATCAATGCGTAGCTTTCATCAAGACGAAAACACTATTAATCACATTTTGATTTCGTAATTTCTATTTTTAGACCAAGTTTTGCTTGCTAATTTAACCGCGGTAATATTCACAGGCTGCGATTGGACGGCTCATTTCAAATTTCGTGACGTAGACGATGTAAACAAGTTACGTATCATAACAATTTCGTCATGAGTATTATGATGAGAAAAGGTCACCTGAACGTGACCTTCGTTTGGAAAAGGCCAGATCTACATTAGCGAGTATGCGAGCGGTAAAATTGTAGATCGGGTTTTGATCAGATTGCCCTCATAACAAAGTAGCCAGATCCTAATTGAGTAGGCGAGCAGGGTTTTTAGATCAGGTTTTAATCAGATAATGGACATCTTAACCACAAGTTATGAAAGCTCCATAGACGATATTTGTGAATACAATAATTACATTTCAAGAAATTGTCAAACCATACATGTAAAACAAGTTATTAAAGAGAATGACGTCTAAAACAAAAGTCTTTATCTTTACATACTTATACAGAACGTTACTTCAACAGTGCATTGTTTTCACTAGAACTGAACAAAATTATTGTTTTATCCAATTCTTTTGTGAACCTAAAAGGCTTATTGCAAATGTGTTTTGAACCGACTTATGGAAGCATTCCTATGTTGTGTTTATCTTCAATGGGACAATAACTTAAATAATGAGGCTATTGTGAATGATAATTCACATTTTTTAAAACTAACTACTCGTATCGTATTGTATTGTATCATAAATAATCATATTGTCTCTTTTCGTATCGATAGATATCTAATCTTGTGAAGACCGTATTGTCTCGCCCCAAACATGTATATGTATGTATACTGAACTCGAAGTCAATAGTTTGAATGTTCTATCTATCATGGATAGAAACTCATACCACATAACTATGAAATAATGGGAAACATCAGTTATTAATTTGAACCGTTCACACTTTTGGAGTCCTTAAAAGTTACAATATAATCTATGCAGTGTGGCCCTCTACAGAGCAATTCCCCTTCACAACAACAGCTTTTAATATTTCCCTTACATAAAATTTTGGGTTAAATTTTAATTGCATCTAACATCTGCAGAGAAGCGACCTCTAGACAGCAACACACTTTAGTATCTCTCATTGGGTGTTGTTCAAGAGAGGTTACACTGTATGACTAGATTTAAAACATGTAATCCGCCGGGGAACTCTGTACCACTCACATAAGAACTAGACTTTTAAGGCAAATTATGCAAGAATTCAGCGCTTCCTTATTTTGTGTAAATCTTAAAATAAGCCAATCTATCTCAAAGGTAACACAGCAAACACCAACAGCAACAGGACATTCATTTAAGCAAATCAAAATTAATACTGTATAATATTTTATTGTCATCTTGAGCATTGCCTGTCCAGAATTAGTTCATTGTGCAGAGTTGTTTTTGTACTAACTGTACTAACTGTAAAATTAACTTAATGCTTTGAAAAAAAAAACATTCTCTGTAGGGAGATTTCAGAAAATATAGACAACAGTCAAGAATGTCCGCCAAGTTTCGAAGAGGAACATTTCATTATAGTTTATTTTATGCATAGATTAACTAAGATAAAACACCAGTCAACTTTTGTATTTACTGTACAATGACTGGAAAGTTTGTCAACTTTAACACAGTATGGAATTTACTTTACTTGATTTACAATCCGACTTGAAAGTTGAGGTGGTGATATATTTTGGGGAGGTTAACACTGTAGCAACACATTGTATATGTTATTTCACAGCGTTCAGTCCACCTAATCACTGTTCCTGGGAGGGCTAAATCTCTGGATTTAGCTATTAACCATCAACAGTACTAGGTACATACTTTCGTCAGGGACGAACTACTGCCCTACATGAATTAGAATCAGTGGTAGAAGAGAGAATGGCCATATAAATTATTTTATAGCCAAGCTTCATGATAATAAGGAACAGACATATGTTAAAATTTGAGAATACAACCATAACAAATTTAAATAAATAATATTTGTTACAAAAATTCTAAGTACATTGGAGACAATATTGAAAATAAAATGTTATGGAGTTATGAACCTTGTCACATGAGATGTGGTTGATAATAAGGAACAAATATTTAAAGTTTGAAGTCAATACCTTAAAAAATTAAAATTGCCGTAAAAACAATTTTTTAAAGAAATTTTTAAGTTCAAGGGGAGATAATTCTGAAAAATGTATTTGGAGTTTTGAACCTTGTCACATGAGATATGGTTGATAATAACGAACATATATTTAAAGTTTGAAGTTGATACCTTTAAAAATAAAACCGTAACCCGGGTCGATAGCACAGTTGGTAACACGCCGGGACTTGGCATCTCTTGTCCCGAAGGGGGTACTGGTTCGAATCCCACCTGGTGAGGTTATACCATTTCATGAAAATTTGACAATAATGTCAATTTTCCTCAATTGATTAGATAATGTGGAGAAGTTCCCGGCCTTGTAGATGGGTATGTGAGTACTGGTTATAGGCAAGGGTCGAGGAAAGCTAGGTTAGGTGCCCTGGACGCAGTAAAAGACCTTAATTGTAATGACACAGCCTTAACCAAAGTAAAATAATTAAACAAAACGTTTCAGTAAAGATATTTTACTCCTCAAAAAACTTTTATATAAAACCATATAGACGCGGACGCCGATGCTAGGGCAAGTAGGAGAGCTCTCCATTTACTTCGTAAAGTCGAGCTTAAAAACCTGTATAAGAATGTCTGACATAAGGTTTTAACACTTTAATGCTTTTACTCTTTTGTGGCCCCTGCAGTTGGGGCTAAATTGACCTCAGAGGCATACATTAAAAATTCTATGAAATACACCTTAAAGTGATGCTAGGTTCTAAATATAGAAGGTATATGCTCATGGTTTCAGAAAAGACACAAATTCAATATTTCATTGAGTGAAAATTGTGACTTAACCACTATGACAACTTGGAACACAGGAAAATACTTCGAACAATCATTGTAGAGGAACTGTGACTACAAACCAAATATGGAAGCTGTAGGCTCTGTGGATTAGAGAAGATTTTAAAATCTTTTGAACTCATTAAAAGGAAATGCTTTTCTTATCAATTGAATAATTACTTATGAAAAGTAGTTTGAAGGATAGCTGGTGATAAATCAGTTTTTCAGTTTGAAAATTGGTATAGTTGTGCTTTAATGTTTTTATTGGGATTCAATTATTGATTTACAAAACACTTTAACTTTTGTCAATAAAACATGTACGTGTCATTTTAGCGCTCTCGTTAGAGAATATGTTTGTTAAGATATAACAAACAAAAACATTTCACTTAAATATATCATAATTATTGACCATCAGATTGATTACAATAAAATGTCAAAGATATAATATAACCAAATATTACTCTGACAAGTATCCTTGTTTTGAGTAAAATATGTACTACAAACACATGAATAAAATACTTGTGTTGAATAAGTTCTAATTTTACATTTGGTTCAGTGAGTGAATTGACAGGTACACCTAAACAAGTTATTCTACTTAATAAAGTGATTATATAAACATCAGTACCTGCTTTGTATTCCTTGTCTTCATCATGTCGTCTCTTTCTTTTCACAGCTCTTATTTCTGATCTAACTGTTGATTTAACTACTGATTTAACTTCTTCAATATCTGATTTAACTGTTGATTTAACTTCTTCAATATCTGATTTAACTGTTGATTTAACTTCTTCAATATCTGATTTAACTGTTGATTTAACTTCTTCAATATCTGATTTAACTGTTGATTTAACTTCTTCAATTTCTGATTTAACTGTTGATTTAACTTCTTCAATATCTGATTTAACTTCCAATCTCATTTCACCCAATTCACAACGCCATTCTTTTTTAATATTTTCAAATTTCTCCTGCAAGTTCTCATCTATTTCTTTCATTTCTGCTTCCTGTATCAATGCATTGATTTTGGAAAATCCACAAAGACTGCCAAGTCTTTGTAAAATCTGAAAACGATAGAAAAACGTTTTATTAAAAGTCTGTTTCCACACATGTCTAGTAATCTTATATAATAACACTTGATCAATGACATTTAATTCAAGCAGTTGACCTTCAAAGTACCTATTCATGCTTGGGTAGAGAGGAAGAATTGCCATGTTTATTTTCAAGTTAGCAAGACATATGTTTGTATTCTAACCAAACAAACCAAAGAGTTCTTAATGAGCATGCAAAACCAACTGAGATATGGACATGTTTGACTGATATCTGGTTATGTGTTAAGTTTGATTCAAATCCATAAAATAGGTGCTGAGAAATTGAGCGGACACAGAAAAATTACAGACCGACCATCTAACCAACCTATCAACAAACAATTTTCTGTGGAGGGTATAATAATAATGTTTGTTCCACAATTATAAAACAAAAACAAACAAGTAAATCTGTGAGCTAATGCTCACTAGTGATATCCCCGCCAAAATCTAAAATATGCGACAAACGGGAAGAAGATGAGCAAGATGCATGAAATCGCTTTACACCTTATGGGACTATAGGATGAAGCAATATGCAAAGTTTTAGGCTGCTGCATGTTATAGTTGCTGAGAAAACTGCGACGGAAATTTTGTAACTGACGGGCGCACGGACGCACGGACAAGGGTGAAACAGTATACCCCCCTCTTCTTCGAAGCGGGGGTATAAAAATTAAAACTATCGGTACACCATAGAGCAGCATAATCATTTTTAAAACTAAATGTCTGAACAATGCAAAATTATGTTTAAGTGTTATTTCAATTTATTTAGACTTATTAATCTATTTTGGTAAACAAATAGGTAAAAAAAAACTAGTCATATGTATGATATTTACCGAACATAAATCAGTCCATTTTGTGTTTAAAACTGTCTCGTCTTCCAACACACTTCTACTATGAGCCAGCTGAAATGTTTACAATAAACAAAGAAATATTTTTTACAATAAATATGAAGTACTTACTCTGTATTTCAACACAGAAAATAATATAAATGTATGGTTTTCCATCTAATGTTTAAGAAATAACAAACATGTTTCTATATTTTGCTGTTGAATAAAACATAGACACGAGTTTTGAAGTGTAAAATTAAATATCGAGTGATTTAGCATGTGTTATTTAATAAGAACATCTAAACAAACGTCTGTGTTTTTTCTCATTCAAACTATGTAAAAACTGTATGTTATTTTGATTCTAATACTGAAATATGAAACAAGTTTTCCATGAAGTTCTATGAACGAGGGGGTAAATTATAACAACAGTGTATGTGTTTAATTTTAAAAATATAGATGATGTCACGTAAGGTAAAGAGTGAAAACTCATGTGTCCATGGTAGAATAATCTTTTGTTGGGTTTAACATCGTAGAAACAAATTGTATAGGTTATATCACGACTGTCAGTCAACCTAGTCATTGTTCATGGAAAGCCTATATCTTTGGATTTAGCTGTAAATCAACTAAGAAGCGCATACTTTCATCAGTGACTGGCAACTGCTTTATATATATTTGTACAGGGGTTGATCCAGGATTTTTTCGGGGGGGGGGGTCCAAACTTTGAACCACGAACCACGAACCACATACAAATTTTAAAAATTAATGCTGCATATTGATAATAAAAACTCAGAATCATAAAATATATGTTAATCACCGAGAAAACTAGCTTCATATGAAAAGATTTTGTGATCGAGCCATCATTGCAAAAGCCTTATAGAAAAATGGTAATTTGTTTGTAATTTGGTTACGGTATTTAACCTGATTTTCTTCTAAAACATACATACATTTCGTCTGAAAGCATTGAAATAAGATCATTTATACGTGATACATTCTCTCAGATGATTTCAATCGGTTTGCATAATTAAAAACACTTTTTTAATTGTTCTTACACGAACTAATAAAAGAAATACTGTAACGTAAATTACGGCGTACATTTTCTATAGACTGAAACAAAATTGCACTTGTTACATGCATTTTTGATTTTGGTAGTAAAAACAATTTGTTTGAGATCAATTTTATCAACAGAGCAAAACGCATTTGACATAACATGAAAATGTTAAAATTCGGTTACGGTAGTTAACATGCTATAACTTTAGGACAACTTGAAAAATAGATGCAAAATCCATTGGAAAATGTTCACATTGATATTATGTATTCAAAAAAATGGTTATTAGTTAACTTTGTCGTCAGAGTAAGCATTTATAAAAAAGGATCAACACCAATTAGTAGTAAATGTAATCAGTGTAAATGAAAGCTGATATATCATGGGAATAAACACCAAATTTCATATAATTTTTGCAAATATGTTGTAAATGCATTCGAAATAAAATATCATATATCAAAAATGTGATTTGATGTAAGTAACAGCTGAAAAAGTATGCACGAAGTTTAGGGTGCATTTTGGTGTTTTTGGTAACATACATCTTTGAGCTCAGATTGTGGGAAAACGCCTACCTCGCCAGTTTTAAGAAATGCATTTTCAAATTCCACAGACAAAACTACATTAGAATCTCTCATCAAACCTTTCGCACGCGATACCGCACCTAAAACCCTGCGAGCTCTCGGACTACATTGTTCATTAAATTTTTCGCACCAGTCAAAACAGAAAAAAATCAAATAGCTCAAAAATAGTTGGTACTTTTCTTTGTTAATTATTTTTACTGGGTTTACCTCCATTTTTACTAGTAACCTATTTTCCTGATTGACTCAGCTTTTGTGCAAAGGGTGTAGAGGTTACTATTAAACTTAACATAAATAATTAAGATGTTTCCGGTGTAGAAAACAATGGAAAAATAATTGATATTCAGAAATCAGAACAACCAAGTTAATGGTCAAAGGGAAGTAACTCTAGGACATTATCTGTTATACATGTACATAATATCAACTGAACTGACAGAAAACTGAAATACAGTCAAACCTGTCTATAGTGGTCAGCTAAGGGACTGGCTGAAAGTGACCACTATAGACAGGTGACCACTATATGCAGGGTCTCTTAAAACAAACAAACAAATTAATATACATGTCGTTTCATCACAATAATAATACTATACTGGTATATAAACATTAATTTTCATTTTACATATAATTAATGTTAAGACATAATATTCATTATATTAGGAAATGAAAATATAAATCAATCTATTTAGTTAAAAAAGTAAGCCATTTTCTTTAGATTTGATATATGTCAAGTCGCATATCCACAGTTGCACTGATTGCAATGGAAAGATTCAATAACTTGGCATTTTCCACTTGAAAAGCATATTCATACACAGAATGATATTGCTAGCCATGTTGACGAAAAATCATAACTATCTGGGAAGCAAATAATTTCGATACAAAAATATCTCCGGTGAAAAATAATCTAAATAAAATCGTGCATTAACATTAAAATTATCTGATTTGATACTAAATTTTCACTCAATCTTGTTTGTGACAACACACAAATCTCTCTTAAGCAGATTAAATAACAATAATTGCCATAATTTATTACAGTTATAGGTTTTTCACGCCTGAAGTGTTTACATTCTGTCAGCTGTTGGCGGTGGTCGTTATTTTTACACAATCGTGGAAATTACTTGTTCCGGTCAATTGACCGTTTTACTGACTACAATACGACTCAATTCGGTCCAAAACTAGTGACCGCTGACCGCGTTGAAGAGGGTCACCCGATATAAAGGGCCAATTAGTACAAAACTGTTAGGGAGGACCCTGAACTGACTGTAATGGACAGGGTCACACTATATAAAGGTGACCGTTAACACAGGTTTGACTGTAGGCATAAATTACAAGATTAGGGAAAGTCTCATTCAGATTAAGGCCCTTTCAAAATACATGAACGGCTAAAGAGGTTTCTCTGCTCTGGATCGTACATGGAGTTTCTTCAACTCAGAGCAAATATTTATTTACCTGTGAGACTCAAGGAACATTTAAAGAAAACGTTATCATCTGTTTATGATCACTGTACCAACAAATGACACAAGATTGATCCTGGTAATACAAAAGTGATAACATCCGAGGAGAATTTATGGAAAAGGAAAGTTAAGGAAACTATTAAGATCAAACTACGCAGACCATCTCTGACCGGGGACAAGGTACTGGAGATACTATTGGTTTACAGCAGTCTCCTTCTATCATGTGATCCTTCATCGGTCATGTGATCAAAATCACAAGGAAATATACTATGACGTGACTGAAAATTTGAAGGTAAATAAATATTTGCTACGAGTTGAAGAAAATAAACTCCAATCTAAAATAAAATGCTCCTCTCAAATACGCTTTCATTACAAATCTGACAACTTCTCGATACGAGTCGGTTTCGGCTGACCTTTGCTTTTATATTATTAATGACATAAAAATGTTTTTCTTTTTATAAAATTATAATGCTTAGTGACGTTTTGATACTACACTTGTTTAAATATTTGTAAAGAAAGAGACTTACTTATTCTTACTATACTATGTACATGTAGTAGTTTTCAATGCAATCATGGATCATACAGACTTCTCATACATAAATCTATGGTCTTTTTAGGGATTTTTCAGGGCCTTTTTTATAAAAAATAGAGCTTAATTTTAATGGCATTTACAAGTGTCTTATTTCTAGATCTTCGTTAATAATGCAACAGTCAACTCCCTTAAAGTAATCTCCAAAAGCAGTGACCTTCAACAAGTAATTTGCCCCTGATTCAATTGACCAAAAAGCAGAATTATATGTTGTTATTGAAAGGATATTTATTTTGGCGCTCAATTGCCCTCTTTGTCATTCAGATTCTGATTATTAACCAAATTACCAGTTTCAAAACAAAATTTAGGGCCTTCAAAATAGTAATTTAGGGCAAGACAGTGCAAATATAAGGTTTTTCTGGACCAGCTATGCAATTGAGGGCTTTTTCCAGACAACCATCGAAATTTAGGGCCTTTTCAAGACTGTGCAAACCTTAACATTTATACATTGATCAAGGTTGAGTATCGTATATAAAAGAAATTGTACAAGTACATACTACATAGGCGGATCTAGCAGGGGTGCCAGGGGTCAGCCGGACCTAGCTATGGAATTTCCAAAATGTACCTGGCCATAAGTGTACTTCTTGGCTGTAAGTAATTATTAAGTAGAATGAAGCATTTTTTTCTCGGTGCGTAAAATATATTTAATAGATTTAGTCATAATTATTAATATGTTGCATTATTCTGCAAAATGTGTGTAGTATGGTTCGAAAAATAAAATCGCACCCCCTTGAAAGTTCAAACCCCCTAGAAAAATCCTGGATCTGCTCCTCTACTTTTGTATACAGAAATTGAAAATACAATACTTGCCTCATTTCTATGTTTTCTAAGACGTGTTATGTCTGCTTCCAGTCGTGTATCTGTTGACTGAGGAGTTGACCAAACTTGATCTGTAGAGCTACATAAACCACATGTATTTCTCATCAGACAACTCAACAATGTGATGTCGAAATTGTCTGATGATGGTGAGTTATCATTAGGTGGTAGTAGTTGAAGTTGTGCAGGAGTAAGTATCTTTCTTGAAACTAGTTTTTTGAAATCTTTCTCTCGATCAGGATTGTTATCTAAATACACTTTAAAATCTTGACCGACTTTGTGATCGAAAACCATTCTTAACATTTTTGTTCCCGTTTCAATTAAAAGATATTCATATCTAAAAATGTACTTTTTTCCTGAAATAGATACATGCTTGTTTTGTTATATGTTTAGCCTCTCAGTAAACCAGCTTTCCAGGATATTTGTGGTTACTTGTATCAGAAGTTGATAAATGTTCCACAA
Source organism: Mactra quadrangularis (assembly GCA_025267735.1). NCBI lineage: Eukaryota > Metazoa > Mollusca > Bivalvia > Venerida > Mactridae > Mactra > Mactra quadrangularis. The sequence continues at coordinate 29,114,939 of CM046295.1, read as the reverse complement.
GTATAGTCCTATTTCATTCGGTGAGCCGTGGCAGGTTGGATGAGTTCAATCATAACCATGACAATAGATATAACCAGTAAATACTACACTGAAAGTCAATACAACCTATACTATCTCAAGTATAAAGATGCACGATATAGTAAATATACATGTAAATTAGTAAATTTTACCAATATGCAACACTCGACAGTTTAATGTACGACATTGCAGCAATAACTATACACAAACTCAGACTAATGTGTTCATTGAATATTTTTATATACATGTGACTTCATGCTGCACATAGATTTTGAATTGAACGTTTCCATGATGTCAAAAATAAAAAAAATAAGAATATACAGAACCAAGCAAAATTCGAACCCAGGGTAACAAAAGCCATGTATCTCAACCAAGTGTCTTACAGTCACGACCAAGGAGTCATTATAAACGACACAGTATTATAGTCATTTAGATCTACTGTTTTGGTAAATAAGTTTTTGTAGGAATGTTCCAAAAATCTATAAATATAAAAGTGCAGTCAAGCCTCACCTGATAAAATTGGACTATAGTCAATAATTTTACACTCTCTGTAGGGAAATCATTTCTAAGTTTAATAATCATTAATCTTAAATTTAAAGATTTAACCTGTTAACTGTTGCGGCCAACAATCGAATCAAGAACATACAGATTAAATTTCCCCACTCTACCACCACAGTACAAGCTTGTGAAGGTTAATTAGCAAATCAAAAAAGATTATTTACAAAGTACAACTGAAAATAATTAAACGTCTTAATCAACAAATATCTTGTGTTAAATTGATATTACTTGATTATATGAATTTTAATTTGTTTTGTTAGAATTTAATTAAGTATCAAAACTGCTTAGCTATCACAAAGATTATTTTTTGGCAAACCTGTTTAAAATCAACTTATGTAGCAAACTTTTTTGAAATCAACTTATTAGGCAAACCGGAAGTCCACATGGAAGACTGGATTAATCCAAATTTATGCGAAGCCTCCTTCAATAAAGTCTTTATTATTATCATTATTACTTGTTTGAAATCAACTTATTTAGCGACGTGTTTTTTCAACTTAGATGGCAAACTTGTTCAAGAAAAAAAGTCAATTCAGCAACATAAAAATTTATGAAATGACGCCAATTTGACAACATGTTGCACATATTATATCACAGTAGTCAGTCAACGTATCACCGTTCCTGGAAAGGCTAAAATCCTGGATTTTGTTGATAACCAGTTACTAGGCACATACTTCTGTCAGTGACTGACAACTGCTCTACATGATTTAAAATCAATGATAGAAGGAAGAATCAATGTTGAAATTATCTTATGACCAAACAACACCAAAGTTTGTCCCACCTGAGAATTGTACTCACGACCCCTCAATCAGTAGATTAGTATGCTGCAGACTGAGTTAGGTGGTCCAGCTTTAGATAACTTGAATGTTTAAAATGAGACAAAATTTCTGTTCAAAACTAATCCTTCATACATCAATAATAACATGTGTACATGTGAGGAAATTAAATGCCACATTTCAAGTAAGTTTCAAGTACAGGAAGAACAAACTGTTGGTGAACAAGTGTCTTAGTGATTATCAACTATTGTTAAAGTTTAAACATAAGCTAAGTGTATACTTAAACTGTCCCAATTTAGGCATATCTCATTTACCTCAAGTAAGTAGGGAAATAAAATGAAATCACATTATTGTTGAGGAGAAATTAAGTCGCTTTGTATATGAAAACACTGTAATCACCAAAGCATGTTAATTATTACTAAATTAATGATAGGGTTTTCATTGATAAGTCCAAAGGCAAGTATTGGTGATATATTGAGTCAGGAGTGTAATAGAAGCCGCTAGAACTCCAGTACATATGTACTATATAATGCCCTTATGATGTTATGCAAGATGTTAAAAGTTTTTTCAGACATAAAACAAACTAAAACAAACTGTATTTTCTTGTTCCTAAAACTTAACAGAAAACATGAAAACTAAGCAATACAAAACAGATAAATACAATGCAGGGTTGTTGTTTAAATGTCATCTTCATTTAGTTTTTTTAATGTCGTATTCAACACGTATTACGGTCATGTATACGACAGCCAGCTTTTCGTACTATAGGTCCCCTGGACACTTTTCTATCACCTGTACTAAATTACCTTATCACGAGGCCGACAACTCATGTATAGGGTATGACCTACTGCAACCGGGCTAGAACCCGCAATCACTGGATTCGGAGTCAGACATGCTAACCACTACACCATGGCCGCTGCTTTCATTTAGTTTGCAGCTTTATAAAATGCTAGATTGTATCAAAATTCTGAACTGCTTATCCATATTGGATCGTCTGTCAAGAGTTGGTAATACATAGATATTGCGATTTCCAAAAATTGCTCAAATCTATGAATACACGAAATCTCGTTTATATTTCAACTTGTGTGACCGATAAATGATTATTTATCCGTAAAAAACATAAATGAAAATATGTTTTAAAGTCTCAATGAATTAACATTTGGTCTAACAACCATTAGAAAATAACCTATATGATAATATAACACTTGGTCTTACCTGCTGGCCCTGGGTTAGGTTTAACACAAGCCATTATTAGTAGTATACCAATAAATGATAATGCTCCAAAGTATCCAATCTATCATTGACGAACCATATCCCTGAAAATGGATTTTATAATAAGTAACATAGGAACGTCATGTCACACAATACCTGTACTATATAAAAAAGAGACATTATGTCACACAATGTCAGAACTATGTGACACAAAGACGTCATGTCACACAATACATAGAGACGTCATTTCACACAATTTATGTACTATGTAACATAGAGACATCATGTCATGTCACACTATATCAGTACTATGTAATATAGAGACATCATGTCACACGATATCTGTGCCACATGAGATACATGCATCATGTCACATGAACACACACACCATTTCATTTCGGAACAACTTAAAGGCTTTGACTTTTTGCTAGGGACTATCAGCCCTTTTACTTTTGTTAGGGACTATCACCTTGTTTATTTGTTTGCGGCTATCAGCCCTTAATCTTTATTAGCGGTTATCAACAATTTATTATATGTAAAGGGCTATCAGCTCTTGATTTTTTTGTTAGCGACTATCAGCCTTTAATTATGTCAATGCGGCGATCGGCCCTTCATTTTTTATTAGCGTCTATCAGCCCTTGATATATAATCAAGGGCTAATGTTAATGTCTATCAGCTCATACTATAATACTATGGTATTCAAATTATTGTTATTTATTAGATACGGTCGTCTACTTTGCTTAAAATGAGGGTTACATAATAGTACGGAGGCCAGAGAAGTCCATCATGCATCCCCTCTAGACTTTTTGCCACCTATGCTAAAATGTTCCTAAGGGTCCACTGAATCTGAATCCGCGCTGTTCTAAAAAAAAACCTCTTGCGCACTACCTGAAATGTTACAATTTCCATGGCAACCCCATGTTTTTGTCGAAATTGTGAAATTGTCGGTGTTTGTAAAATCATATATAACTTGAACAAACATTAAACTAGAATAATATAATTAGTGTCAAATCAAAGCTGAGGCACTGACCCTTAGAATTATATGTAAAACTATCCGATAAAGTACAACTTAATTCAGGAAATCAACCGAAAAACATAAACAAGAGCAGTCCAAGGACAGCGCTCAACTTTTCGGGGGTTTTGTTCATGGCAAGGCTTATCTTTAACCAAAATTGATTTCAAGACAGGACTTAATTTTTGAAAGGAAATAAATCAGTCAAACGATTATTACCAATTAATATTTGTAAAATTTAAAAGGGGCATAACTCCTAAAACATTCACCCAAAGTAATGTCCCTTCAAAGTTAGTTAGACATAGTATAAATAATTAAGTTTGTTTGTTTGGGTTTTACGGCGCACCAACACAGAAAGGTCATATCGCGCCGATCCATCAATAATTAAGCATACCTACTTTTATTTAAATATCTTTATTAGGAACTATTAATATTTCAATTTAAACAAATTTCAACATTAAAGTAAAGGGGAATAACTCAAAAAAAATAATCTAGAGTTATGTTCCTTTGTAGTCGTGTAGTTGTAGTACTGATGAATAAGCATACTAACTCTCATTTAAATATCTTGATGAGTATTGAAAATAATTTAGTTTGAAGCATTTTATACTAACTTTCTATCAAACAAAATATATTCAGTTTCAGCAAACTTTTATCTTAAATATTATAGTATAAAGAGAAATAACTCAGAAAGTAATTCATCTAGATTTATGTCCCGACAGATGAAGAACTGATGAAAAAGCATTCAAACTTTCATTTAAATATGTTTGAAAGTACTACAAATATCCCATTAGAACAAATTTCAATCTTAAATGTTCAAGTAAAAAGGGACATAACTCCAAAAATAATTCATCCACATTTATTTCCCTTTATAGTTTTGTAGATATATATAGAACCGATAATTAGGTATACAAGCTTTAAGTCAAATATCATGGTTAGATTTTAAAATATTCCATAGGAACTTTAACCTTATATTTTGCCGTTTTTTAGTATAAAAGGGCAATTATTCCAAAAATAATTCATCCACAGTTACGTCCCTTCATAGTCGTGTAGATATCGTACCAACAAATAAGTATACAAACTTTGAGTCAAATATCTTGATCAGTATTGAAGATATTCTACATAGGAAAAATGTTAACCTCATATTTTGCAATTTTTAAGTATAAAAGGGCAATAACTCAAACAATAATTCATCCAGAGTTATCCCCTTTCACAGTATGGTTAATATAGTTACACTTAATACATATACCAACTTTCAATAAAATAACTTGGATAGTGGTGAAGATATAAGAAATTAAAAAAACTTTAACCTGAAAACCACGCCAACGCCGACGCAAAAGTGATAGCAATAGCTCTCATTTTCTTCTAAAAGTCGAGCTAAAAAAGGCAGAAAATATCGATTTTTTCCAATTACATACATATCAATTAATTTCTAAACCCTATTTTGGACCTAGTTCACATACTTAACCACATCAAATTAATAACCAATCACAGGGCTAGACAATAATGTTTCATCTAGGTTGCCCGAAAGCTAAAAAAACAGTTGTATTTACTTACCATATGTTAAACAGCAGAAAAAGGTTGTCTGAACCACAATATTGGTTGTCAGGGACTATAGGACGACCTTTAATGTCGATACCTGCCCCAGTATTACATGCATGCCTGTTTATAGCGCGAACCATTGTGCAGTCCATGCCGTCGTGAAAATAACGACAATGTCGCCAAGGTTACCAGAAAAAAACAAGAAGCATAAAGATATCTGCCTTTTATCATAATTGCCGAACATGAGATTTTTCATCTGTTCTCCGAATAAGGTACCGACCCACATTGAAAAAAGTTTTAAATTGCAATGATTTGTTATATTTTGACGAAACATAAATTATGATAAAAACGGTAACTAAACAAGCAGGCATGGTTGCAATATTTGTTTATGGAAACGCGTAATTTTTCATCGTAACTGTATAACAAAAGTTATTTTCTATTAATCATGGTTAGATGGCATAAATGTGTAAACAAGAATCTCAGGCGATGGCGGAGATTAGGAAGTTGTGACATGTCTAAACAAAAGGTCATTAAGACTCTGGACTGTTCACCTGTGAACTAAATGTTTATGGCATCTGACAACAGATTGTTTAAGATAATGGAAATAGTGATCCCTGGCCGGGCCAATTTTTAACCCAGGAGCATAATTTGAACACTCTTTGTAGAAGACCTTAAAATAGTTCCATATATCAAATATATAAGCTCTATTCCTTGTAGTTTTTTTAAAACAAAAAGAGTTTTCTTTAACAATTACTTATATAAATCTATGTAAAACTTGTGACCCCCATGGCGGGGACAATTTTGATCCCCAAGACATAAATTGAACAAACTGTTGAGAGCATTAATATGATGCTAAATGCCAAATATAAAGCTCAAAGTCTTGAAGTTTAAAAGAAGAAGATACTTTAACATTTCCTTATTTATATCTGTTGAAACCTAGGGCGGGGCCATTTTTTACCCCAATGGCATAATTTGAACAATCTTTGTAAAACACCTGCTAGTGATGCTACATGCCACATTATTACGAGTAACTGTAGACTTTATGGTTTTTGACTAGCATATTTTATAAGAAATTTCTGACGACTGACGCAAGTACGCACACACGAATGCACACACTAACGCACCTTTGTCAGACTCCCCACAATAGTTTATCTTGAATACTTAGTGCTAAAGTGAGTTCAATAAGAATACGAACATTATGTCAATACTTCTTATTTCTAGCTTATCACTAAAAAACGGAGATGAAATGGGTTCCTAATATACTATCTTCAAAATTGCTTACTAAAACATACTTTTTTTGAACGAAATTTCACATGCTCTCCTGTATGAAAAAATGTTATAATGCTTATCTTGGGCTATCTTTTTTGCGCGATTTTTTATTCTACCATTAAATTCTTTGACTTTTGAAGAAAAAAGAGAGCTGTTTAAGACCGTTAATTATGTAGAAAAGTAGTCCGTCATGTGTAGTCACGTGACTGCCAGATAAAGCAACGGTAACGGATAAAGATAGGTTTAAAAGGTTCATAGGTTTTCCATCTAAAAGATCAGTTGGAGGTAGGATAAAGAAAGATAATTGAAATTTAGATTTTACTTGAGCTTGTTCATTAGATTTTACATGAGCGTGAAACTGAGATTTAACAAAAGCTTCATAATAAAAGTTTACATAAGCTTAGAATTGAGCTTTAAATGCATTCAATAGAAAAGATATTTGGTAGTGTGTTATGATAAAGATTTTATTTTATTTTCATCAGATAGAAGCAACACAAATTTTAAATGGCATGCAGTTGGTAAAAATGAACTTCGACTTTTATTTACCGGTAGTCTCCTTAATTCTGCATTTTCATCTGGAGAATAGTTATCATACATCGGAACTTGTAGATACCAAATATGTGAATCTTTTTTTTAATGAAACTACGTTTATCTGAAATTCTATTTCAATAGGTAACAAGAATGGTTTAAAAAAGTAGAAGCTTGGTAAAATTTTTGTTTTCCGTTTCATTATATTAAATGACAGTAACTATTTTGTTGGTTCAGTTTTTTTCAGTGTTTGACAAAAATTCAGTAAATGCAAACACATTACCTTAATCAGGGAGTTTGTTTGTTATTTGGATGATTTGGTTTGATGTGTTGGTAATAGCTAAATTTGGTTTATACTAAGTTATTGACTGGCTGTCTGCATGTTCTGATCGTCGTTGATTTATTATTATTATTTTAGACTTCTTTTTAGCTTAGAACAAAGTTTCAAATGTTAATTTATGTATAAAATAACTTGTCATCAACATTACTAAAGTCTCAGTTAAAAAGACAATCTAATCAATCCACATTGATTTAGAACTGGGCACCGCCAGAAAATTATACCACGGTATACTATTGAAAACACAAAAGTCGTTGTTTTTGGGTAATATTATAACAACTTATTCATCATTGATTTTTTTAAGTTTTTGTTTCTTAAAATTAAAAAAACGGATACTATTTTGTGATCTAAGTTGGAAATAAAGAACCTGAATTTAAACGAATCGGACCGTCTAAAATTGTGTAATGACGCCATACGTGTTGTTAAAACGAAACACTCAAAAGGGGATTTTTCTAAAATTTACTTAGATTGATGGGGAAAAATACAGAATCGTTTTGTGGAAAAATGAAAATAAATAAAACAATCGTCAAAAGAAACCCATGTATACAAAAAGTGCGTTCCACGGTCTTTGAAACCGATCGCGAAAAAACAAGAATTTAATCGAAATATTTTATCTATATTATAAAAACTAAATTTTACGATCAACTTATCAAAGAAAATGACGACTGGCGTAAATTAGTCAGCGTTTATTTCTCACAGCATACAAGACAACTCTGCTCGGCGATTGCTACAATGCATGTCTTCTTATAAATTCCACAGCGTTATGCAGAGGTAAAACTATTTTAACTAACTAAAATAAAAAAAAATCACTTTTCCGCGGACAAGTTAAATTTAAAAAATAACTTAATGTACGACTCCAACAACCGTTGATTTTGCCATCACTGCTGACACATATACCATGTTAAACCGAAATCACGGGTACTACTCGTTCACGTTCGCTTACTAGAAAGGAAGTTTAGTTATTCAATACCGGTATTTCAGAAAGTACCACGGTATTGTAGCGCGAGATAAAATCACGGTTCCCGGGTTACCGGTAATACCGCGCCCATCTACACCTAATACACAAATATGACGTGTATCGCTAGTGTCAATGTGACGTTTACGATTGGTTGCAATGTTTAACAGTAATTTGGATATCCGTTACAAATTTCTCAACAATTGCTAAAAGATATAAATCTATGTTAAGTCCGTAAATCAATATTATTTTCTACGTTTGTACGAAGGGTTTTATTTCAACAGCATCGCGTTCCATCAAAGCGCAATTTAGTTAAACCTTGTTTTACAATATAATCGAATCTAGTAATATAATGTTGTGATGTACTTGCGTTATCGTATAATAAAATATAGGCACTCGTGGACTTGTCCACTTAATAGGAGAATGAGCTGATGCATAAACAACATTTACATTATTTAAACATACCACTTTAATATTAAATAGAGTATAAGCACATTCTAAATTTTATATGTTGAATTGTTTATAAAATAAGTGTAAACTGACTAAACTATAAAATTATAAAAATAATTCACCCCTAAATATTGGTGTGTAATGAAACTGGCTATGTTTATATAGGCAATGTTTACATGGACGACCTGTAATCGCGTCCGATTTGCTTTCCCCAAACATGAATAACATAAATCCTTCTGACTTTCAACAGTCGATATCATATTTTCCATGCTCACACAGGTAAAATAAAAATGTCAAGGATTTCATTTAGTTTTTATAAGAATGTTTATAATAACTCAAATACTTATAAATAAATATGCTTAGTTTGTTTAAACATTCATGGAGACAATTTTTGTATTAAATGTACATAAAATCAAAATACTAATTGCAATCAAGAAGTAAATTGTATAGTAAAACAAAATATTTCTTAATGATTTACATAGTATTATAATGTTAACTATTGAGAAGAAAATATAAAATATTTTTACCAACCTTACTTTCAAAAACAGTTCTTCACATGGTCGTAACTTGACGGCGAATGAATTAACTTAGACTGATCAAATGTTATATCTTACTTTTTGTTCGATAAAACACAGATAAAATATCAAGTTAGAATTCATGTTATATAACGTTACCTTCATGACATGTACCAAGGTTAAACTATATATAGAACATTGTTTTATCTGTAGACATGATAACAAGATACACTATTGTTGTATGACTTGTAAGATAAATGAGGCTCATGTTTTAAATTATGAACAGTTTGATATTTTATCTATTTGAGTTTTAAACCGTTTAAAGTTTTAGTACTCATGTTCTCTACTTTTCTACAAAACGGGCCTCTTTTGTCGCTCATGTTTTCCAATAATGAGATCATCAAAAACAATTTGGTTATAAAACTTGTGTTTGCTTTTGTCTCGTTGTATCACGTAGTCCCACTTTTTTAAAGATTCAAGTGCACTCGTACCATAAGTGCCTGTTTATGTACTGGGGGCTTAGAGAAAGATTTACACTGAACATTGTTAAGTTGTAAATTAACAGAATAAGATAAGATAAATTTTATTTTAAGTCGGCAAGTTTAAATAACAATAAACATAAGCTTAATCAAGCTTTTACAACCGACTGTAATATTTTATTAATATGAGTTAAACAGAATAAATACAAGTTAAAACAATTTTAAATATGGATGAATAAAAAGGCACGATACAATTAATTTAAACTAAAATTGATTGAAGATCACTTACAACGAATGATATAGATATAAAATATTAAACGTAATGAATAAATATATAAATACATAGACAATTTAAATGATATATAACAAATAATATAATAAAATATATGATGAAATAAAATATATGATGAGGCTGCTGATCCTGACCTGTTGCTGGCCTAAAAACTGCCATAAAAAGGTTATCATAAAATCCTGACATTCAATGAAAACACAAAAGTGTGACAATTAAAAATGAGCTAAGAAAACTATTATCCCCCCATTAAATTGTGAAAAATTTGAACATTTTCTAAAGTGGTCAGGGAGGGAGTTCCATAGTGAGGGAGCGGTATATCTGAAAGAATTTTTGCCGTATGTTGTTATACGAATATTAGGTATATGTAAAATGTTAGTGTATCTAAAATTTATTTTAGATTCACGTCTTACAACAAGATCACTTAGAACTGGAGGTGACATATCATTTATAATCTTAAATGTTTCAATGGCCATTGTTCTCATGCGCCTGATTTGAAGGGATGGGAGGTATACTTTGCGTAAAAGATCTTCATAGGAAAGACTAAAATCAGTGTAAACAAATCGAAGAGCAAAGACTTTGGTTTTTAAAAAAATATCGTAAGAGACTTTACCCTCTCTTTGTGAAGGTTAGAAAGCGCCGGTAAAAGAAGTAATTACAATGGTGAGCAACCGCCGTACAAAACTTCGATTAAGTATGCACACTTGCACAGATGGTCGTGAATACCATCTTTGTCCGATTAAAATATTTAGTCTACATGTTTTCGGTGCAGATGTCTAAGCAAATTTCTGACCTTTATTTTTACCGTACCCGTTTGTCCAATGGTATTCTCTTCGGATATAGAGAAATGATATTGTACCATTGGTTGTTTATAGTGCGTAGCAAAGTCGGTAGTTGCTGACTCCTTACTCTGTGTTCGATGGGTGACTCACTATGCTAATTGATTATCCATTCGATTGTTTACCTTAAAATCCGGGAAGAAAATAAAACTTATTACACTTTATATAGTGATATTTGCCAGGAAAAATATTTATATTTATAGATAAACATTGATTGATTGAACGCTAAAAATGAAATATTGCAAAATATTTGTGTAGCAAAGACTAAAAGTTATTCTGTGAACTGGTACATATGTCTTGATAAATTGATACTCGCTGCAGGCAAAATCCTTGAACATTTCACCAGGTCATATGGTGTAACGTAGTAATCGACTTACAATTTTAATTTTAAATAACTGTAATTGTTTATTAGTTGTATCATTACATGTACCAGTTTGTATACTCAAATGTGTTGATGTTTGCTGAATACATAGGGCCGACTTGATTTTGCGGCTAACGAAACGGTGTTAAACGATCACCGATAGGCTCGCCCCGGTTTGACATATGCGTTTCAGCTTACTAAAATGGTGTCAATAGATACGACTGTATATTGTATTGCTGTATTTTGGGCCGATGGCCTTGATTTTCTTGAATAAAATTTGTCTTGTCTTGTCATTGTAACAGGTTGTCTAAACAATGATAAGCGAAGTATTGATGAGTGATGACGAGGATAACGATGAATCACTGTTGATGACGGTTGCATTCCAGATGTATATAAATCATTATAGTCGTCAATATTTTCAAATTCGTGTCTTGCGAGTAAAATGTGTACTTAATATTGATATAATAATAAAATAAAATTACTCTTACATTAATGAAGTGTTACGGGAATAACACACACCATCACGTTACGACGGCTTGAGCCGCCTTGGCAAATCAAGTCGGTCTGTGATCAAATTAAACCGCGTCGATAGCGCGATTGGTAGCTCGCCGGGATTTGGAATTTTGTGTCCCGTCTCCTAAAAATTCGTGCAAAAACAAATTCATAATCACTTAGTTGTTAGTGATCAAGACTAATTGAATATCTGGTGATAATCATAACAAAAAGCTTATTCCTTGATATGTGTATTATAGGAATTCTACACAAGAAAATGTCACACTTTCATAAATGTACGTATTATATTTATGTTGTTTACATCAATCAATCATCAATCAGCCAATCTCTACAGCAAAAATTTTCCAGTTGAATTCAGAATACAAGCGTATTATAATTTATTATCAGTACAATAACAAATTACGTTTCATTTATTATCGTCAACTAGCTATGCGTGTGTACGACTGATATTTGATGGCGTCAGCCTACCAAAAAAAAAGCGCTCTTCATCTTAATTCGTTCGTTGGCGGCATGGAAACCATATATCACTTGTTTATTAACCCTTTTTAGTCAAATAATTCAATAACGTAACACCTTAGGGTAGTATTATACGATTAAGGGTATCGCTTAATGTTAAAATCTTTCGGTACAAGATAATATCGATAATTGATAAAAACCTTTTTAGACTTAGTGTCGCTGTTAGGAGGTAAATTATGAACAATGGAGATTTATCATAACGGCCGTTTACCGCTCTGCTGAGGTGTCGATCTTTAAAGGTAAAACATGAGCAAAATCAACGGGGGGATTCTAATATGCCGCTCGTCGGAGGTTACTGCTCGTTAGAGTTACCGTTAGCAGAGGTTGAACTGTAGTCTATCGTTCTCGACTTTATTAAGTAGGAAACAAAATCGAGCAACCAACAGTATCAGTATTACAGGTGTTATACGTTTCTCTATCTGAGTCTAAATGTATCAATATTTATACAACATTATGTATAACATCTACTTTTTGGTCTTGACACAAAATTGTTTCTATAACACAGGACTGAAATAGGGTCGCAAGGACTTAAAAAGGTACTTCTGTCAGGCTTCACTCATGCCTTGACAGGAAACGGGACAAGTGTCGGTCTGGAGTCATCCACAAATCGAAAAGTTGGGTCCACAAGCGGGCACACCTCTGTCTCGTCTGCACTTTCTCGTACTGAACCATTGGGCCGACTTTATTTGCCAGGATGACTCACGAACCAGCGTTAACCGCTCACTGATCGACTAACCCCGGTTTGAAATATGAATCAAGCGTTTCGGCTAATTAAAATGCCGTCAATTGCTACATCTGAGATTGTGTTACACATAATTAGGGATGAATACCGTCAGGAACGAAACGATACCGGTACCAATGAAACGATACGGTATTTTTAATGATACCGATACCAATATGCAACCGCAGTACAAAATACAATGTTTAAATACTAATAACAAAAACAATACATGTATATAGATGTAAGTTAGATTATGGGCATATCAACATTCGGCGGATCAATGGGTACTCTTTCCTGGTTTATTGTGTCACCAGCCACTGAAAACACATGATCACCGGGTACACTTGTATCCAAGACAGAGAAATATTTCATCGAAGATTTGCAATTTATACTGTTATCGTGCTATTCTGTTAGCTAAATATTTAGTAGAAAAAAATACTGATTAATACATAACCAAGAGTTAGAACAAAAAGTTTGCCCCACTTGTGACATTCGTAGTACGGTACAAAATATTTTCAAACGAAAACAATGTCAATAAAATATGGTGTCGCAATTAAATAAGTATTTTAGTAGCCCAGTTGACATTTATGAGTCTTTGTTGATATTTTACAAACATAATTTCGGAGTGCAATTCTATGCATTTTTTAAACAAAATAGATGTTCGTCAGAAAAAAAAGAACACAATGTACATGTGACAGTTTACTCATGCTTTGACAAAATAACATCTATATAACTAATACATGCAGTATTTACAATTGAAAGACAATATTACAGAACAACAAAATTTGTAATATTATTATATATGTTTTATTAAATGCAAATATTTCGTCAAAGCGGTTAAAAGACTAATCAGGGTGATAATTGACTTGCGCATTTTTCTTAACTTTATGTTTGAGAAAATTGCCATCTTTGATTTGCTAGCTTGATGCAACCAGAATATATGACCTCTTATGAATAAAAATAGCTTTTAAAGCGCTAGCTAGCAATCGCTTTGCGGAACGTGCCTCTTGACTTTAAAAAACGTATAAGTAATGTGCTAAGTTCCTGCAACATTGTGTCAATTTAAATTCCAATTTGTATCAATTATCACTATATAGATCCACTCGGGGCATACGGGACGGTAATAAATGGTATAATGTACTTAACCAAAATTTAGATCGAGTTAAGTCCCTTTAAAATACGATGAATACTCTGCTCTATTTTGTTTCAAGTACCGATTTGAGTACCGGTACCAAAACGAAACGGTATTTACCGGAAATTTTCGAAACGATACCGATACTGGTACCGGTACTTGGTACCGGTATACATCCCTACACATAATTAGTAGAAATAATGAGTGATGACGAAGATGACGATAATTACCGTTGAATACGGTCGCGTTGGAAGCAGTGTGTGTAAATAAATCCATTTCAGTAGTCCAAATTTTAAGTTCGTGTCTGGCAAGTTAGATGTCTACTTGCTATTAAACTCTTACACAATTGACGCGTAATAGAGTTAAACACAACATTAATTAGTATTTTGTCCATAAACTTAGTAAATTGTTATAACACAATAACAATGGCTTCCCATGTACCTATTTTTAGCCATATTTTTCACACGCTAGTCGCTCAAACGTAACTGGTGCATTCGGCGTACACCGGCTAGTAATCTCGGAACAAATAAAGTGATTTGCCGGTGCCAGTTTAGGAATCAGTGTACACCAGTTTAAGCCGCTCTGGCAAATCAAGTCGACCAGAAAAACGGAAATACTAGTACCGGTAATTTATGGAAAAAGTAATTAAGATAATTGCTTGATCAAGCTCAGAAAATAACGATGTCACGAGTATATAATGTTAATATACAAAATATATTCCCCGCAAACGGATTCACCGGTCGGTTTAAATTTCTAAGCTTAAGTTATCAGTTTGTATCTTAATTATTCAGATACATTCAGTGGTGGCAAAATTGCATAAACAACGATTTCCGTGCCAAGTAAAGGATGTAAATGCTTAAAATTGGACCAGTTTTACATTGTTTACAAAATGAAATTCTCTGTCATTCGGGGGATTTATTTAAACTATGGATGCGCATGGAACTGGTTCAAAACATTTAATGAGTCGCTTCTTTGGGCATTGTTAGCTAAATTAAGACGCAAATAACATGTTTTTGTGTACAAACGTTCGTTTAAAAGTGTTTCATGTGAATTTAAAATCTAGCGTGGGTCGTGAAAATATATGACACGGCATCAATAAGGGTCTCACAATTTTGTTATACAAACTAGAGTATTGAATCATGCATAATTAACCCTTTTTTAGTAAATTGGCTGCCTTATTGTTAGATTTGAAGGTAGTTATGCTTAAATTTTTTCATCATTTTTTATAAAATAAGATTGGGAGGAGTGTTGTGGAAATCAGAATTTAGAAAAAAATAAACAGTTGTTAAAATTTTTTTTATTCTTATCATTCATGATTCTTGATTGAAAGTCTAAACATATTAATGTTGTCATAAATCTAGATCTTCGTAGGTTATAGATCTAGAGTTCATTAAAGCTACGTACACGTAGCCTCTCAATTAAAAGCGTGAATAGCAAAAATAAAACATAATGAAACAAAATTAAATTATACATCTACATTGACTGAATACAACCTGCTTTAATCACTTATGGCCCTTAACTTTTGAGCAGTCGTACATTCACTATTGGCATATTTACGTCATGATGATGTCATAAAAATGTCTGCTTTATTATCATGTACATTCACAACAACTGGGAGAAAAACTTTTAGATTTTGAAGTAAGTGATAGTTATTTTTAACTCAAATTTTGCACATTTAATGATATGTTGTTACTTAATCGATTTCATAAATGATTTAAGATGCATTGTGTTGATTTAAGAAGGATTTTTATTCCTATTACCACCGACTCAAACGTTCGTTTTATATATCGCTCGTCCGTTTTATTTTGGACAACTTCCTCTTGCGTTTTAGACACGTATTTGGAGCACACAACTTTGAGTTTATTATCTCTTTTCTTTATATATGCATTGACTAAGCGCGGATCAAAATACGTGCGCGATTCGAAAATCCACATTCGTATGCACATCTAGTCTCAATTTCGGGACAGTGTGACGCCAGCAGTACACAGAGGCTATCAAAATTTCGATACCGTTAGAGTGAAACATTTCACCGATGTGCATGAGAGTACGTATCTTTAATATCGATTATCGAGTATAGAAATACTTTACGATCAGAATAGAAATAAGAACTCCAACAAACTTTTGAAACCACAAAAACATACTTGTAAAAAATTAAACCAGAGACTATGGTACGTGTCAGCTATTAATTTATGGCTCTGAATAAAATTAGATCTAACTTCGATAGTTTAGATATATTGTTATATTGATACTTCACTTGTAAAGACCTACGTAAGTTTTGTTTAAGTGTTAATAAGTAGATCTATATGCAATATATTAAGAAACACTTGATAACTTTAGATATTGTTTATTGATGACCGAGTACGGCTTGATTTGCGTTCTCCTCGCAGCTCAGGGAATACATTACATTCACCCGCTGCCTTAAAACGCGTCGATTTGCGGCCTAATTGTTTTTTAAAAATATCTTGACTAAAACACATCATATGGCATAAGAAGCTTTACTCAATTATAATACTCATAGGTGTATTACAACAATAATTTTAACAAACGCATTCACCGTGAAATTATTCATGTTTTGACAGTTGAGAAAAAACGAACAATATGAGTAAACTATAAACTCTATGAAGGTAGAAATTCAAATCTTCAACGAGCTAAAACTGTACGCTCGTAAACATGCGTGATGCGTGATGAAAACTATATGACGTAATTTTTAAGTGGATTTTCCCGACAACGTCATCAACGTCATCAACGTCATTAATGCAGGTTTTGTCATGACAGGCGTCTTTTATATTCTTTTTTACAGGTATATGCAATTGTAGTATGCGTATATGAGATAATTTGAGCGATATTTGTCATATTCCAGGTAATAAGGTCGTAGGTTTCTATATCATACTCGCCGGTGTCTCTTTACTGTATATTGGAGGTGCTGTAATATGGTTTAACCGTACCATAACTTTTATAAAAAAACATATGTTAGGTATGAGTTCAATGACATTGCAAAAGAGGTACAACAAATATTTGAAGTTGTAATCTTTATGTGATATTTTATGAGATTTTATCAGTCAAGAGGTTTTTAATGTCTACAAAATATTTTGATTTATATTGGATCTAATATATAAACCAGTCTTAAGTAAACAATTATTACTGTTACAAGTTTCGAGTGTTTTCTCCATGCTATAAATTTGAAAATAAAATGACAACGTAGTTTAAACTGTATCCATGTTTGGTTTCGTTTTTTATCTTTTTATCAACCCAGTAAGCGTAATCAGTTACGCCACTCGTATATTCGGAGATTGTTTGTTCGGTTACTGGATAGTACCTAGATACATAGCATTTATATTTAATATATACAGTGTAGTTGATACTATATATATATATATATATATATATATATATATATATATATATATATATATATATATATTTATTTATCGGAATGAAAGTCGAAATTGTATAGAAAACATCACAAGGTCGTATAACATAAAATATAAAATAACTTTCATCTAAGTGGTTGTTTAAATGCAGACGTTTAATGAATATTTTTATCAGTACAAAGGCAATAGATGCAAGTGTTAAATTTTTCTTGGATATCGGTAATTAAGAAAAATCAATTTTTCTTGGTAAAATTACGTCTACCTAACGATTTTTGCGAATATATACTTTTGAAAATTAGACCTTACGTTTTAGTTTCGAGAAATTATACGAAAAGTAGAAAATGTTCGTTGCTATTTTTAGCGCATACATGTATATAATCGCCCCGTAATTCATAAACGTACCTCATTGTTCTTTAATCTTATATATGATAGCACCTTTTTGCATTAAGGGGACGAATTAAACCCTATACTACGGAAGCCCTGGAGGGACATTTTATGTTACTTGTTATGTTATCAACTTTGTTAGAATTGAAATCAATATCTTTCATGTCCCATCTTATGATCAGATATTTGTAATTTATCACTCATAACAAATAAGGTATAGCAAATAAAGAATAAGCATAAGCTAATAGGTATAAATTAACTAATGGGCACTATACGCTCTCAACGAATGATAATAAAATAATTGCTAGAATGGACACAGATGAAATATTTTTGCCATCATTTCTTCACAATGTACAAAATGGCCGAACACTCAGTCTACGTTTAACTTGAAAATGAATCAAAACAAATGAGTAATAACGAATAAGTCATAATGAGTAACGTAAAATGTCTCTCGACTCTATATCGGTCAGAATGATAGATACGAATATCGTATCGACACAAATTGTTCGATATTCTATATATCAAATAAATATATTTTTTATAAAACAGCAAACAGTGATATTTTATTCTTGTAATTTTAATTGGTGTAACTCTTTACTACTAAATGCACTATCTTATCAGTATCTTAGAAGTTAAAGTATTTGATGTTTGCATTTTTAAGAAATATACCTGCATCTAATGAGTCTCATTCTCGTACTCAGATGTTATCTTCTCGATCTTACTCGAGAATCTTGATAACCTCTATAGGTATATTTTAAGTGATATTAAAAACTTGTTTATCAATTTCTCAGATACAAAAATATTTTAATAAGATATTCGGCGATATGCAGGTTTCAGTTTGATTAAAGTTTAACTAGTCATATGATATAATAGTCACAGAATGTACCGCGATGATTGTATGATATAGGAGGGACTTACAACTCTCAAATAATCTAAAAATAGATTCACAGGTAAAACTGTTCCTAGTTACTGCTGCTAGGTTGTACAAGATTTGTACGACCATCTGTATATTTACTATAGATATATGTACTAAGACGAATGGTGGTGTAATTTTTATCTGTTAACACAATCACATTTATAAATTAATGATATTATGACTTAAGTTATATTGCTTCTAGAAGTTTAAGCAATAAAATTTGATGCTGCATGTCAAAATAATTCCTCTGACTATAAATGTATTCGCATAAGAATAGAATGAGGATGTTCAATTGTGTAGTTCAAGGTATGAAAATATATTGATACAATATCAAAATATTATATAAATTTTACCAGCATTACGCACACTATGGATTTTTAAAAAGCTATAATAAAACTCATATCCTTTAACGCTGGTATTAAAATGAAATTAAGACACTTGTGTAATCATTTATATACATTTTGTCAATGAGTATGACAATGGAAAAAAATACTTGCAATAAAAAAACATCCATGGCTATATCGGGTTTAAATACTTACAGGTCAGTAAAGTTGGAAAATTCTGCTTTGAAAAGTTTTTTTTTCGGCCTTTGAAAGTTTTGTGCAATAAAAAATGTCAACTATCCTTGGTTAAGCCATACTATTAGAGAAGACTATTATACTTTATAATTGATAATTATTATTTTATCAATTAATGTATTGATAATATTATTTGCACTTGTTGAAGTCATAAACATAAATAAATGTTTGGAACATTTATTACTTTTTTCATCAAAGTAACTAGTTTGTGTGTAATAATGAACTCTAATATTTAGATAATATTTAGATAAAATCTTAGTATAACACTTTGAATCATAACAATTGTTTATTTTCTTACAAGATAAAGCGCATATGAAACATTTTCAACAATTTTCAAAAAATAATTCCATTCACTACATTTACCTCATTGTTAAATCAGGTAATCAAATAAAAAAGAAATATAATTTATCAAAAAATTTAGTCTGTAAATTTTAACCTTCATCATTAAACATCATCAGTACAGGTAAAATTAATTTCTAAGACATTTATAATTAGCAGAAATGGGGTTTAAATACATTATTTTCTGTTCAGATACTATGTAAATCATACAGTAGCAGCTGAGTGTTTGTCCGACTTTACTCAAAAATGTGTACTACGTAGCACGCACAACAGATAACAGTGACGTAGTTGTAAATCTCTCCTATAGTAGACAGGGATATGACTCTAACGAAAGCCAAATGGTGTCACATGAAAATAAAAATGAAACTATACCATGTCGTTATTACGAGATAACTAACCCTTGTTCAGAGCAAGAAGATATAGCCAAAAGTACAGTGCAGAAGTATATTAGAAATATTCATTTTAAAATATTCTTTGAATATGTATACAAAAAGTTATTAAAGAAACAAGTGTACATGTACACTAGCATTATGCACAGCCTTCACATAAAACACACACTGAGAACCAGGGGTTAAATTACACATCAACAAATTGATACAAAACAGCATGGAAACAGAGCATTTAACAAAATAGATACGTGCAAATGAAGCAATTACGTGGAAACTGAATTTCTATTTTTTCAACAGTAACCTTGACCTTGATCACAGACACATGGGTAGCAATTTCAAGCTGCCTCTTGATATAAGCTACACATACACCAAGTTGTTGTCAATAGGTCAAAGCAAACTATAGTTATTGAGCGGAAACTGAATTCCTATTTTAGTGTCAGTGACGTTTACTTAATCACAGACAACTGGGTAGCAATTCCAAGCTGATATAAGCTACCTATACACCAAGTTTGGTGTCAATAGGTCAAAGCAAACTAAAGTTATTGAGCGGTAACCAAAATTTGACGCCCGTCAAGTTAGTTTTTTCGTAATAACGAGTAAGTTATCTTGTAATTTCGAGATAATTTTCTAATTATTACGGGTAAATTATCTCGTTATTACCTGTTAGTTATCTCGTTATATCGACATAGTACAATTTTTTATGTGACACCTTTCGGCTTTTGTCGACTCTAGACCAGAATTTTTGAGTAAAAAACGGAATCACTAAGGCGTAACGTGGGTTATTTTTAGCACGGATAGCAGAAGACATATTTCCGATATGCCACCATTCCTGATTCAACCCTTTGTTCCAGCGGATTGCAAACGGTTATTTTCTTACTCTCAGGTAACTGTCTTGGTCAAAGCTTGGTCGGGACTTCAATAGCAGCTGCTTCTGTTTCCAGACGGTTTTAGTACACACTGTGGACAGTTTTCCAACATGACATTTCGGTAAAAATGAATGGTATCTGGCTGTCGCACAGACCTGTGAAAGGTCAGCAGAGACCACGGGTTTACTCTATCGTATCGTAATGTTAATAAAGCTTTAAACCAGACGGCCCAAATAAATGACACTTTAACAGTAGGACTCTATTTGCTGGTAGTGTAGTTATAAAATAAGGCGTTTAACAGGATATACTTTTATTACAATATAAATTTGTACAAACAACATACATGTTTCATACACAAAAGGATAAATCTAAATATACAGCATGTACATTACCAAAGAGCGAATTAAATACATAATTACAACTTTTCTCAATAGCATGGCGATTCAAACCACAACAACTAATTTAAATCCGTACGGTTGAGATTGATAACCATATGTAATCACACGTCTATCAAACACAATTTTGTATTTTTTGGTTTCAATTTTGGTGATAACTTTACATGTTTCAGGATTTCTTGAAATTTTATTCTCATCAACCACACTGACAGACTCAACCTTATCACTGTTTGTGATCATTCGGTATAATGTTTGAAAGTTAATGTTTAATGCGTTTTTGAAATTTAAAGTTATCCCCTGACCTTGCAAATGGATGTTTGTCCTTTCTTATTCGGTCTTAATAAAATATAAGCGTAATTTCAGAGTGTGTGATTGTATTGCCGGGTACTTCATCGGTTTGACCTGCCAGAGAGCTTCCTATTGGCGGCTTCCATTGACCCTGGGCTGATGTAAATACGACAGGATCTGTATAACAGTCATTACTTCCCATACAAACTCTTCAGAAGTACAATTTTATCTGTAGGCATTACATACAAATGTTAAAGGTTCAGAAGTATTAGCATTTCTAAAAAAGCTTGAAATCGCTGTTTAGCTGTGTATTCACAACGTATTCCAACAGTCCCAAGTGTATTTATAGAAGACACGAATTAGCGTGCCCTGGTAAAGATGTAAACCATTAAGTATATTTTTAGAATTCTAGGAATAAGCGCGCTCTGGTAACGATATGTTAAACCATTGCTTTAGATTCGCCCCACAGAAGGGAAGATGTGAGTTTTAAAAAGAAAAACACATTTTGTAATTAGCTATGCATATTCTCTTGGGTTATATTGCAACTTTCTTGAAACTGGTTATAGTTCATACATTAATAATGGTAATTTCTTGTAATACAAGCAGATAACCCGACAAAACATTGCATGGTAGAGTTCATACACGCACCCCTATTTTGACTCTCCGACGTCCATATGTCGTCATGTGACCTCAAATGCTTCGTTCTGATTGGTCAAATGGTCAAATCTTGATAATTGTTATTATCGATGCCGAGGCAGCAATAAATAGTGAAGTTGAATACAATAAATATAGTAAACTAACTTTATCTTCATACAACTGACTATTCAATCAATAGTTACATCATTTTATTGCTTTTACTTAATAAATTTCCTTAGCATGGAATGTTAATTTGATGGCCCTTGATTTGCTATGATCATTATTATAAGATCAGATCAACAACAACATACTGTGTAACATAAAAAATTGGTCAGTCTAGCACTTGACTGATTACTATATAGATTGCTAAGTTTATTTACCTAGTGTTAATGTTGTATTTGTTTTATGATATAATATGTAAACGTTCTAATATCAAATAAATAAATTCAAAATTTATTTTTATTATTTAACATATCTCAGTTACAACCTGACGAGCATATCAATACTTTTCACAGAATCTGTATATCACACTGTGTGCAACTACGCTGGCTTATCAGTTTGTTTACATTTGACCCATCTAAACCTCGTTTTCACTACCTCATGAATTATTCATGAGCATGATATTAAGAAAGACCTATGTCTGCAGCAGGAATGTTACTAGCATAATGAGTCTAGTTAATAATCAGAATCTGATGTCCGTGCTACACACATGTTTATCACAAAACAAATATTTTATCATTGGACAAACAGAATATTAGAGAAAGGTGTACAAAATAATAGTACAAGCCAAAAGTTGGCTTAGAAAGATGCGCCTAAAAAGTAGATTTGGTAAACACTTAAACACAAGTTTACTCTATCTATTGAAATCTAAAATAGTGCACCTGTAAATGATACCAAGTCATATTGGAATTCTTGAAAATGACAAAAGTTCATACTTACGCAAAATTTTAAACATAAGAAATAAATTTACCAAGCAGTGACTGAAAGTCTGAAAGTTTCAATTTACATTGAATTATTCAATTCAAAATGGCAAACATTGTTTAATAATAGAACATGTATACTAGGTCTTATGACAAAATGTCAATTCTCGATTAAACTACTTGCACACTATTTTAATCGATGCGATACAAAAGTATTAACATGATGTAGAATTTGTCATACGTAATTAACTCATCCACATACCAACAAATCAGAACCATTATATGTGCAAATACGTTTCCTCAATTGCATTTGTACTAAACATTCTTTTTTGGTTCGATGCATTTAATCCAACAACAAGCAGCTACGAGTTCTTTGATGTTATGGAAGAATTTACAAATTGCAAAATCATCAACAAGTCACTGAAATACTCAATTTGTTTTGGTTACAAGGTTAGTAGTTTCATATAATTTGATTTCTTTACAAAACAACCCTTTGACTTTGATATCTAGAAACAAATGGTAAAAGTAGCCATTCTTAGAATCAAAAAGGGACCCGAGGTTAAAATTTACCATATGCATACTTACCAACGAATTGTAGTAATCCTTAAATAAATTCATGTAGAAAATGTAAACATCTCTAAACTTAAACGCACAATTTATCTCAAATATCCATTATTTACCGTGTAATAATATTTGGATTTCAAGTGTCATTTCCGTGACATATATCAAATCCGTGATCAGTGTCATATACGTCGTGTCTACAATATTCCGTAAAATGAATAATTATAACTGGAGAAAATGTACAAGAAGTTTTCTCAGTTTTATAATAAAAGAAATATATTAACAAACAACATAGTATTGATTGAAATGGTCATTTTCTATTCAATGACTGGGAAAAAAATATAATTACTAATAAAACAAAAAACATGAACAAAATTATTTAAATATGATAACAGTTTTTTGATAATTTAACATTCCGGAATTTTCGTACCCTGGGTACACACGGTATTGAAATGTATCCATCGAACGATTAATTTAGCATAAAAAGTTGTACAGAAAACACACATTACGTCGAACCTTAAGTCGACAGACATTAAGTCGAAATCAATGAAAATAATAAACTGAATTTTTTACTTCATCTTTAAGGAACTGAAATCTGCCTGGTCTGACGTAATGACTGTTGTAATGTATGCCCAGTAACTTTTTACATATAAAGAAAAATATTGAAATCCTATTACAGGACAGTACAATTTATTCTTCGATAACTGGTCATTAAGTCTAAATTCTAGTCGGTAGTCATTAAGTCGAAATATAACCGAAAATAATTGCATTAAACTGACATGTCTTTGGTGTCAAACATTTAATCTATTAATCTTACATATAACGTACGTTTACATGTTTAGCCAAACAATGTCAAATCTTCAATAAAAAATGTACAAAAATCTGGGTCAGACATATTGACTGTGATTATAATCTTGTTACATCTTATTTATTTATATATCAGTACATCTTAACATTTAAAAGCAACTGATGTGTTTGAAAATTGCTCGTCGTGTAAGAAACTAAGATGACTGATTACATATATGTTATAAATATTCATTAATTGGAATACTGCCGTCGTTATTTTTGAAAGAACTATTAAGAACTTTTTTAGAAATTGTTTGTTCATAAATCTTGAATTTACCCTTTCAAAATTGATATATTTGCAAGTATATTGGAGAAAATCAACTGATTATTCTCCTTTTTGTTAAATTTGTCAGACGTTTTGAGTTATGAATATAGTTTTCACTGCTTTGAAGCCATTTTTACAAACTTGAATTAAAGCATATACGTAAGTTTTATGATTGACTATCTATACTATTAAATTTCCTGTTTTGTGGAAGAAACTGCGCAGCTTTGAAAAAAATCTTTTGTTTGTCGCTGGAGCACCTATATACCGGCTTATTAAGTTGACAATTCTTTTTTGACAAAGCCTCTTGATATTTGCAAAAACTGCCAAAATCAATAAAAAGTGGGTTTTTTTGTGTCTAAAAATAGTTCTAGATAAAACTAAAAATAGACACGTCAAACCGGAAAATCGAGTTTGATTCTCGACGTGAAGTATAAATGATTTGACACAGTTGTTAGACAGATCAATATTATTCATGTAATTATTTCAGGTTTCATGTTGAAAGGGATTAAATATCGAGATTTCACTTTTGAAATGAAAATACAAGCTCGGGTGAACAAGTTTCATAACTCCATGTTACATTTTCACAGTGTTCAGTCCTTTTAGAACTTGACAAATCCAGATTAAACTGATATTTGCAAAATCATATCTCCGATACTACACAATTATCAATTTCAAACTTCCTACAAATATTTTGCAATCTCTTATGATCAAGTTTCGTATGGCTTTTACACATGCCTGTTTCGAGAAACACTTTCGAGAACTGTCATTACCTAAAGCCCGTGCTTGCACGGGCTCCCATTTAGTTATTCAATAAAATTTCAGAAATTAGAGAATCCTTGCTGCAGTATCAAACTTACTGACCCCAACAGAAGGATCAACCTAGTCTTGACCATTTTAAGGATTTTACAACAGTGAACAGAAGAGGTCAGAGATTTTACATGGATTTAATTGCCAACTCATATGAGCTAAACATATTGTCATTGAAATTGCTAAAATGTTATACACAAGAATTATTACCCAACTCAATAAAAAAATCGCATTGAAACATGGTGTATTTCCATTCAAGTGGCCAGAGCCTCTTTGCAACCTTGTGGGTCTAGATCTGGGATATGCTAATTATAGACCGATTAGCAATATGTCCCTATTATCTAAGGTAATTGAAAAGGTCACTTCAGATACGTTGAATTCTCATGTTGATCAAAATAATCTTCTACCAAAAATCAGTCTGCATGTTGACCTTTTCACTCATGAATGTGAGTCAGGCCTTCTCAGATTAGTCAATGACTTACTGGGTTGTATAGAGAAACTAGATGTTACGGCGTTAAAAGAATTTATTTGAGTGCTGCATTTGACACTGTTTGATTATGACATTTTAGTTAAGTATGTAACAATTAATACGTCATACGTAATAATACACTTCACTGGATTGACTCATGTCTTCGTCCATGTGCATGTCGAGTCAATGTCAATACTAGTTTATCAACTGTAATTCTTTTACATTGCAATGATCTACAAGGTAGTTGTCTGGGTTCATGGCTTTATCAAAATCTACAAACTTAACATAATGACTGCTGCATTGTTTATTTCATTTTTTTCTGGACATGTATTAAATCTCAAGTAGGCTTGTTTTCATTTTCTTTTTATAAGTGGTATGTGGAAATACATTAACATTCCCGTAAAGAAAAGTATAATGGTAACTGGTTATTAAGTCGAAATTCCATTTAATAGTTAAATAGTCGAAATCAAACCAAATATATCTATTGTTAAATGTTTATTGTCTAGCATTTCCTACTTTTCCATCTTATTAACAAGTGTTTAACATAAAATTACACATAAAGAGACCCGGGAATGGTAGCATTACAAAAGGAAGAACACGGTTGTTAACTTTTAGCCGTCACCGGTTTCTATTGTCTGAGTGAACATGCCGAATTGCAAAGCTCTAGGCCTTAACAATTTAAAAAAAAATGAGTTTTTAGCATTTTATTATTATTATTATTATTATTATTATTATTATATATACCGCATTTATATAGCGCTCTTTTCATATTGAATACATGTTCAAAAGCGCTTCACAATCATATGCATAATAAGGAAAAACGAGTTTAAATGAAAACGAAAATGAAAATGATTATCAGTTGATAAAATAGATAAAAAACATAAACTGAAGAACAATATTAAACTAAGAATTTGTGATTGACAGAGTGCTCATAGTTGATAAAAAATGGCAACAAGAATTAAACAAATCAATTTCCAACTCTAAAAATTGTGAATGATAGATAATGGATTGTTGGTAGAACGGCAGCCAAATGTTCAAGTGGGAATCAGGCCAAATGCCCCGAAAATCCATACACTTTCACACATATACACACACTAACGCATATTTTTCAGACGCCAAACAATAACTCACCATGAGCACTTTGAGCGCAGGTAAACTAGAAAAGCATCGACAATGGCATGAATTTTTTGTGATGTTATTTATGGTTTGTATTGGAAAAAGGAACTCTATATCGAACTTGAAGTTGACAGATAATACGTCGTTATCTATGAAAATAAGAAACTAAATCACAAATAGCCTCTTATCTAACGTACTGACTCATGTATTCTTTTTATATACATGTAATTGTTTAAGGTAAGAAAATATTTTAAAATCCTCTCTGTTGATAGAACAATTATAACTGGTCATTAAGTCGATGTTACATTTGATAGTCATTAAGTCATCATTTCACTAAATATGATTAATGTATTTGGTATGATGTCACGTATTCGACTGATTTTTCATTATAAAAACAAATTGTAATCGAAAATTACATTCCCTGGGACACAGTTACTGTATATTGCCTTCCCAATCAATTTGTTCCATATCATCAGTCTTGCAGACAATTCATAACAAACTAATCTGTAAAATATACTGGTTAAAAATGGTAAGATGTCCAATGTTTTTACTTACTATAACCTCCAATGTTTTTTGGCTCAAATCGTATTTCTGAGACGAAAACCAAATAACTTTGACAAGTTGATTTGTTTTATAACTATACATAAAGTCGAAATTCTTACGGACAGTCATTAAGTCGAATGTAGCAAAATAAAAATGTTTAAACTGTGTGTTTTATGAAAGATGTACCAGTAAATCACATGTATATTTTACCATGAAAAACTATTTCAAACTGAAAACTTGGATTGTTTTATTTAGTTGTTATTGTTGATACATTTTGAATTAGTAAAATAAAAGATAAAAACGAAATTTATTGCATACGCGTCACGAGACATGATTGTACTTATTCTTCAATTGAAAAAAAAGAAACAGGTACTTTAATTATTCTTAGAAAATTTATTCCGCGGATATTGTAAAACGTATTTTATTCATTTTTTATGTTTATCCCCAATTGTTTATTTCTAAAAAACACATTAAATATACCAAAGCAAATATTTTATCTGCTTTGAATAACAGACAATAAGTCGAAGTTTAAATCGACAGTCATTAAGTCGACCAAAAGTTATAAAATGAGATGTTTTGTTTTTAATAGAGCGGGTATCATAATTACATGTGTTCATCTATATTATTAAGTATTCGATCGGTATAACAGACCAGTATTAAAAAATGTAAACGAATTTTGAATTATAGAAATAAATATTAGGAAATTACGATAAATTTTATGAATTAATTTCCATCTAATACTGTAATTTGTCCTCCTTATTTCTACCTTAAGTCGAAATTATAATATACAGTCACTAAGTCGAATCCTGAAAAATAATCAATCTCGCACAAAAGTGCCCAAGAATAACGTATGTTTAGTTCCTGGCAAGTGTGAGTTAGTGCGTGCGTGGAAGCGTAAGGGCTTGCGTTCGTCGTCAACAATTTTCACATAAAAATCTTCTTTATCTCTATATGATGTCCTCTCAAGTTCCTCTATATGCACGTATAAACCAGAGATATCCATAACTACACCATTGATTTTAGTTGAATTTGGCATTTATCAGTTTTTTAAACGTTTCCTTCCGGGGTTTAGATCTTTTATAGAATTAAATTTGTCAGACGTTGCCACTTTCACAAAATTGAATTTAAGCATATACGTAAGTTTAATGATTGACTATTTTTCAATAAAATTTCAGAAATTAGAGAATCCTTGCTGCAGTTTCAAATTTTACTCACCCCAACAGAAGTTTCTACCTAGTCTTGACCATTTTAAGGATTTTACAATAGTGATTACAAGAGGTCAGATATTTTACATGGATTTAAATGCCAAATCATATGCGCTTGACATATTGTCATCGAAATTGCTAAAATGTTATACATATAGAATTATTACCCCATTTAATGAAAATCTCATTGAAACATGGTGTATTTCCATTCAAATGGACAGAGGCAATTGTTAAGCCTCTTTGCAAGATGGTGGGTCTAGATCTTGGATATGCTAACTATAGACCGATTAGCAATATGTCCCTAATATCTAAGGTAGTTGAAAATGTCACTTTAGATAGGTTGAATTTTCATGTTGATAAAAATAATCTTGTACCAAAAATCAATGAGTCAGGCCTTCTCAGATAATTCAATGACTTACTGGGTTGTATAGAGAAACTAGATGTTACGGCGTTAAAAGAATTAATTTGAGAGCTGCATTTGACACTGCTTGATCTGTTTGATCTTCGTCCATGTGCATGTCGAGTCAATGTCAATACTAGTTTATCAACTGTAATTCTTTTACATTGCAATGATCTACAAGGTAGTTGTCTGGGTTCATGGCTTTATCAAAATCTACAAACTTAACATAATGACTGCTGCATTGTTTATTTCATTTTGTATTAAATCTCAAGTAGGCTTGTTTTCTTTTTCTTTTTATAAGTGGTATGTGGAAATACATTAACATTCCCGTAAAGAAAAGTATAATGATAACTGGTTATTTAGTCGAAATTCCATTTGATAGTTAAATAGTCGAAATCAAACCAAATATATCTATTGTTAAGTGTTTATTGTCTAGCATTTCCTACTTTTTTAATAATACACTTCACTGGATTGACTCATGTCGTTGTCCACGTGCTTGTCGAGTCAATGCCACTACAACTAATCAACTGTAATTCCTTTACATTGCAATGATCTACAAGGTGGTTTTCTGGGTTCATGGTTTTATCTTTCCCATGCAGGAACCTTATTTGATGTTATTCCATCTGATATATCATTGCATGGTTTTGCAGAAGACCCCACCGCCAATAAAAGATTCTGTTCTAACAATAAGAATGAAGAAGCAAATGCCTTTTCTGATCTTGAAGACTGTGCCGTAATGATAAATTCATGGATAAATGATTATAATTTAAAATGAACTAGTCAAAGAATGTGTTTATCATGTTTGGAAGCAAAGCACAACTGAATAAATGTTTAACACAGTTAATCAATATTGCTGGTGTAACTATAAAATCTTTGAAGACTATTCGCTATTTAGGGACCTTTCTGGGTGAAACTTTAAAGATCACGTCAAACAAAAAGTAAAACTGTCATGTTCAATTATTAACGTATTATAACTACAATAAAATATTTGGATAAAGATGTAACAGAAACACTAGTCCTATCTTTGGTTATGTCCAACATCGAATACTGTAATCTGATATTGTATAGAATCTGAAAAATGATATGCGCGTGAATGAAATTTCAGCTAATTCAAAACATGTGGGCCAAACTAGTATCAATGTAAAAAAGTCAGACTGTTCAAAAGATGCTTTGTACTTTGTACTACACTGGCTACTAGTCGAAGAAAGAATCAACTTTAAAATATGTACTTCCATGTACCGCTGTTTTACTGGAATTGCACCTGTATACCTGAATGGAATTCTCCAAAACAAGATCTAACAGATCTAGTCTTAGATCTGCAAGATCCTAAAGCCTGGATTTTGTAGTACTACTTAATAAGAAAAAACTATTTGAAGTGACAGAAGTTTAGTACAGTGGGTCCCATGCTGTGGAATAAGCTACACGATGACAAGGGTATCGTCTACTTTGCTACAAAAACAAATCGACATAAATCTTCAAGAAATATTTTTCAAAATATCGCACGAAATCGTCATTGTTTATGGAGTCATTTGTACGGTATACAATTGTTGTTTGTCATAAATAACTTAAACATGCAAATTGTAAAATAAGGAGTACTATATATATTAATACTGGTAAATATATTTTGACTCTGAATATGTTTAAATGTACGATTTTCTTTTGCAAAGTGTTTTTGCTGAAAAAATGCCTTATGTTAATTACGAGTATTATATATTAGTATTGGTATGATTATGTCTGTAAATATGCACAAATGTGTGATATCCCACAAATAACTCG
The DNA here is from genome assembly GCA_025267735.1 of Mactra quadrangularis. Lineage (NCBI taxonomy): Eukaryota > Metazoa > Mollusca > Bivalvia > Venerida > Mactridae > Mactra > Mactra quadrangularis. Next base: position 29,083,856 of record CM046295.1, on the reverse strand, counting down.
TTTCTGTTTATAACAGCTATATGTTAAATTACGAGTATTTTGTATGTTAATACGTATTTGTATCTTGTCTCTATATAAGTACAATTATGTGATTTTATTTATTTTTTCCACAAGTTACTTGTTCTTGCTAAAATTTATTTCAAATTAAGAGTATAGTGTATGTATTAATATAATTATATATTGTCTCTGACATATCTATTTACATTATAAATCCATTGTCACATGTTAAAGATTGACAAGCATAGTCTTCTTCTCTTTCGCTCCAATTCAATTCCTTTCCTTCAAATATTCTTTCCCAAAAACATTATATCAGTATAGCATTGTTACTTAGTTGTCATGTTTCTTTTAATTGTTCAATGCTATTTTTACCACGTATAAGTTATCGCGCTTGCTTTTCTCTCTATTTACAAAACTAGTAAAAGTCACCTTCTCCTGCGTATCTGTCTTAAATATTTTGATATAATTTATAATATTTAATATATAACCCTTTTAACCCTTGTCAACTGTGATACTTGCTTGTGTTTCGACTGAATTTTCATCAAAAAACTTACCCTTATAGCATTATACAAAAGTATTATACTGCATATGTATATTTAAGTGTACATTGTTCTCTAATGTTCTCTCTTTTTCAACTGTATGTTATTGATTATGTATAATGTCATTGTCACGTGATTGTATATTTTATGTAATACATTGTATATTCACGCAGGTCTATTGATCTATTGATTTGAAAATAAAATCTTCTTCTTCTTCTATGAAAAAAAGCAATTTGGGTTGGATAGTCATTAAGTCGAACTCAATAAAAAAGTGCACAGAAACTGAATCCTTTTATCTTAACTGAAACAAAATCTACAAACCTAACATAATGACTGCTGTATTGTTTATTTCATTTATTTCTAGACATGTATTGAATCTCAAGCAGGCTTGTTTTCTTTTTCTTTTTATAAGTTGTATGTGGAAATACACTAACATTCCCGTAAAGGAAAGTATAATGATAACTGGTTATTTAGTCGAAATTCCGTTTGATAGTTAAATAGTCGAAATCAAACCAATTGTTGAGTGTTTATTGTCTAGCATTTCCTACTTTTGCAACTTATTAACAATTGTTCAACTTCAAATTACACATAAAGAGACCCGGGAATGGCTTAGTGACTGCTTAGGCCAATCATCTTGGTGAAAGCATTGTATGTTTGTTTCCATTTTACTTTGTTTCATAGCATCAGTCGTTAAGCCGAATTCTGACAACACCTTCTGTTAAATAAACAAGAACATAAACCTTTCATTATTTATTCACACATTGAAGTAAAGGTAACAATAATTTGAACATTCACATATTGTCATTATTTATTCTAGTCAACTGATCAAATTAAACATTAAGTTATAGGGGACTTACACTATCTTTTTTCAAGAACAAGTATCGAAAATTCAATGTATAAAAGCATTACATATAGAAGAACACGGTTGTTAACTTTTAGCCGTCACCGGTTTCTATTGTCGGATATCATGCCGAATATCAAAGCTCTAGGCCATTTAAAACACACAAAAACAATGTAAAAAAGAATCAAAAAAGATAATTAAAAAAATGAGTTTTTTAGCATTTTATTATTATTATTATTGTTATATACCGCATTTGTATAGCGCTCTTGTCATATTGAATATATGTTTGAACGCGCTTCACAATCATATGCATAATAAGGAAAAACGACTTTAAATGAAAACGAAAATGAAAATGATTAACAGATGATAATATAAATAAAAAACATAAAATGAAGAACATTATAAAACTAAAAATTTATGATTTAAAGAGTGTTCATAGTTGTTTAAAAATGGCAACAACAAAAAAATGAATTTCCAACTCTAAAAATAGTGAATGATAGATAATGGATTGTTGGTAGAACAGCAGCCAAATGGTCGAATGGGAATCAGGCTAAATGCCTCGAAAATCCATAATTGCAAGGTGCAAGGTTGGATTCTAATCCAAGGTTCCCACCCGAACATCCATCAGCATCAGTGCATGGGCATTCCTCAACCACGCATGTATAGTGATAAAGTAGAAGTTAAGTAGAAGATATAAGTTGTGAATAGATTATGAGAAAAGGTAGCCATTGACCAATAGGGAATTCAGTCAGATGCCTTAAAACAACCATGATTGCAAGGTGCAAAGTCAGATTATGATCCACGGATCCCTCTGGAACACCAATGAGCGTCAGCCCCTGATTGGTTAGATAAGGTATTAATCTTAAAAGGTTATGAGTGTATAATCAGTGGAAAAGCAACACCCAGTCAATGTGGAAAACTGGCTAGATGCAATGAAAAATCCATAATTGCAAGATGCAAAGTCGGATTCTAATCCAAGGATCTCACCAGAACATTTATCATTCGGCCGCACATCATTTTGTAATAAACCTACAGCATAATTACGGTTTACATTATTTTGTAATAAACCAAGTGCATAAGTGCGGTTTATTGTTGAGACTTTAATGATATGATGTTACATGTTCTTAATTTGGGTATATTTTAAGATCATTTAGTCAGATAGGATAGTTTACGTTGATTAAAAGATTGTTCACTGTAGCATTACCATCACAACTGGAATTATTAATGAACAATTAAAAGTAGTCTATGGTTGGTTAACTGGTCTATTCATAGTCGTAGTTTATTGTCACAGGATGATTGATTTAGTGGCCATAGTAATTTACAAACAATTAAGTCTTTTATTGTATAGTTTTTATAGTCTTCTATTTTCATAGTAGATATGTAAATCATGTAACCCCTAAGGCAGAGCCAATTTTGATCCCCTGAGCATAATTTGGACATCTTTTATAAGCACCTTTTAGTATTGCTACATGCCAAACTAAATGGCTATAGACCTAATGCTATTTGACAAACGGAATTTTTAAGAAATTATAGACGACGAACGGATGGATGGACGGACACACGCACGTACGAACACTTTCACACATATACACACACTAATGCATATTTGTCAGATGCCAGACAATAACTCACCATGAGCACTTTGAGCGCAGGTAAGCTAGAAAAGCATCGACACTGGCATGAATTTATTATGATGTTATTTATGATATGTATTGGAAAAATGAACTCTATGTCGAACTTGAGGTTGACAGATAATTCGTCGTTATCTATGAAAATAAGAAACTATATCCTCTCTTCTTAATCACAAACAACCTCTTATCTAACGTACTAACTCTTGTATTCTTTTTTATATACATGTAATTCTTAAAGGTAAGAAAATACTTTAAAATCCTCTCTATTGATAGTACAATTATAACTGGTCATTAAGTCGACGTTACATTTGATAGTCATCATTTCACTTGATATAATTCATGTATTAGGTGTGATGTCACGTATTTGATTAATTTTCCATTATAAAAACAAATTGTAATCGAAAATTACATTCACTGGGACACAGTTACTGTATATTGCCTTCCCAAACAATTTGTTCCATATCATAAGTCTTTAGGACGATTCATGACAAACCTATTTGTAAAATATACTGATTAAAAATAGTAAGAACTGGCATATGCATTGAATTTATTGAAGTTAAAGTAACAATAATTTTAACATATTAACACTCAACATTAAATTATGAGGGACTTAGACATAGCTCTTTTTATACCCCCGCAAACGAAGTTTTCGGGGGTATACTGGAATCACCCTGGTGGTTGGTTGGTTGGTTGGTTGGTTTGTTGGTTGGTTGGTTGGTTGGTTGGTTGGTTGGTTGGTTGGTTGGTTGGTTGGTTGGTTGGATATGTGGTCTGTCCCAAAAAAATAATACATTTGTAGTATGTTTATTTCTTAATGTATTTATATAGAAGCTGTTATATACCATGATTTAATGGTGTATACAAAACTCATGTAACTATGGAAACATATCTCACTTGTTTAAAATATTTAATTGCGTTATATATTTTAAATCTAATTAGATAACTGTATAGTTTGCTTTTTTTCTCAATAGATTTTTTTCTTATCTTATTTTATAGAATTTGCACAGGCGTTTACAGTTGATGTTTATAATTTATGCATGTTATATCAATTCCAATTCAAAATGGCCGACTTGCGGCCATCTTGAATTCTTTTTAATTTAGTTTAATGACTGTATGCTTATTTCTCAATAGATTTTTTCTTAACTAATTTAGATAGAATTTTGCACAGGCGTTCACAGTTGATGTGTACATACACTTTAATTCAATTCCAATTCAAAATGGCGGACTGGCTGTCATCCTTTTTTCAAAATTAATACAGTCTTATATTGACTTATTACCATACATATTTTGAAAAGAAATCGCATACAAGGTCTCACTAATACAGTTGATCAGTATGACTATTCTTCATCAATTTATATTCAATATGGCTGACTGGCAGCCATCTTGAATTTTTATTTAAATTACTGTATAGTACATGTATGTGGTTTTTTTACTCAATTTTAGCCAAATTTCGCTCCAAAGTCTTTATTGATGTAGTTGACTCGTACATGGATTTACTCTGGATACAAATTCATTATGGCAGACTGGCAGCCATTTTGACTTTGTTTTACGGCGCACCAACACAAAAAGGTCATATCGCGCCGAAAGCAATCAATGATACTATTTATTAAAACGATATTAATAATGTAAAGCTCTATATCTTGTTATATACATTTATTTCCTTCAAAAAGTTAAGTATGGCATATGATGGTACAGACTCAAAAAGTTCTTTAAGTGAGTTAACTTTAAAATGTTTGTCACGGATGTCTTTAAGATCCTGACAGTCAAGGAGAACGTGTTTGACATAGAAATGCTCGTCACAGGGTATACATTTAGGTGCTTCCTCTTTTTTGAGAAGGTATGAATGTGTTAAATTGGTATGACCAATTCTACATTGCGAAATCACTATTTGATCTCGGCGATTAGAAAATATGATGGTACAGACTCAATGAGTTCTTTAAGTGAGTTAACTTTAAAATGTTTGTCACAGATGTATTTAGGATCCTGGCAGTCAAGGAAAACGTATTTGACATTGAAATGCTCGTCACATGGTATACATTTAGGAGCTTTCTTTCTTTTGAGAAGGTATGAATGTGTTAATATAGTATGACCAATTCTACATCTCGTAGTAACTATTTATCTCATTGATTAGCAAATATTATTGACGAAGATGAATCAAGGGTTTATGGCTTTATGTCATGTAACTTATTAAATATAGCATTATTCCACATTGTTTGCCATTTTGAGTTGCTGAAGTCTATTATGTTCTGCTACTTTTATCAAATTCTTATTTTTGAACTTTTATTTGATGTATTGATATTTTATCAAATTCATAATGGCTGATTGGCAGCCATTCTGAGTTTTTCTTTTTAAAAAGCAAATGATTTGATGATTTTTGTACAGACTTTGAGAAAGTAAGCACTTGTTCAAGTTGATGTGCTTGGCATTTTCTTAAGTGGAATTCAAAATGGCTGACTGGCAGCCATGTTGAATTTTCTAATATCTTGTACAGCAAACTTCTTTTTTTTTCTCACCTTATTTTGATAAAATTGTGCTGACAAATTCTTGTTGATGAATTTTTTTTATGTATTTATTTTTTTATGTATTTCAATGGACCAACTTTTGATTTTTTCTGTAATGTTGAGAAGAAAACATCTTATTTCGTTATAGCTACATGAGATTTTAGATATTATTTTAACTTTACTACTGTGAAAATAATTATCGGTAATTTAAGCTTTCTTATGGGGTATTTGTGAAATTCTTGATACAAGATATTGTAAATACTAATTGTTTGATTTATATTGTGTTCATTGCTGACTACCATTTTTACAATTGCCTTATTTTTTACTTATTTATAAAAAAATTACAAACACATTCTACATTTGGCTCATCTGGTTACAACATACTCATGATGAGTTTAAATGTGTTCACTCTTTGTCTGTTGTTCCACTTTACATTCATAATGACCAAATGGTGTTCATTTTCATGTAAAAAATCATTTGAAATATGACAACTCTGTTCATTTTGCTTTTTCATAAATCTATAGTGAATTACACTGTAATTTGCTGTTTATTTCCAATTTGATATTTGCATCCTATTCTTTTTATGGTTTTTATGCTTCTTACAACATTTACCCTTTTGGACTTCCACAATGTTGACTTGCTTTTATCTTGAAATGTTGCTGTTGCGGGGGTATTTTCGCCACTGGTGGCAGTTCTAGTTTCAAACACGTATCGAAAATGAATATTAAAAAAGCATGACATTCAGTGGGAGTTCTACTAGAAAACGTTCGTTAATTTTTTACTCGACTTACAAGATTCGGAGATTAGTTGGACTACCTTTGCTAGTGAATCTTTCATGTTACTAAAATAGAGTAACACAGATGGTTCACTTGCAAAGGTAGTCCTACTTTACTTATATTCAATTTATATTAAAGTTGAACATCCCATCAATTTTCTCAACTTATTGCATTATTTTGATACGTTTATATTATATATCTTAATTGAAACATCACCAGTATTATTTCCAACGAAAAAAAAAACGAAATTGATATACAGCATTGTACTTATGTTTTAGGATTAACCGCACAATTATATCATTTGGATGTAACGGTGTATGTATAGTCGGACACTTCATTAAAAAAAGTCGAAATTCTTACCGACAGTCATTAAGTCGAACGTAGCAAAGAAAGATGTACCAGTAAATCACATGTGTATTTTACCGTGAATTACTTTAAATACACGTTTCAAACTGAAAACTTGAATTGTTTTATTTAGTGCATGTAGTTAAATAAACGATAAAACGAAAGCTATTGCATACGCGTCACGAGACATGATTGTACTTATTCTTCATCTGAAAAAATTAATACTGGTACTTTAAAAATTCTTAGAAAATATATTCCATGGATATTATAAAACGTATTTTATTCATTTTTGATGTTTATCCCCAATTGTTTATTTCTAAAAAACCACATTAAATATACCAAAGCAAATATTTTATCTGCTTTGAATAACAGACAATAAGTCGAAGTTAAAATCGACAGTCATTAAGTCGACCAAAAGTCATAAATGAGTTGTTTTGTTTTTAATAAAGCTGGTATCATAATTACAAGTATTTATCTATATATTACTAAGTATTCGCTAGGACAGACCAGTATTAAATAAAGTAAACGAATTTTGAAGTTTAGAAATGAACATTAGGAAATAACAATACATTTGATGAATAAATTTCCATCAAATACTGTAATTTGTCCTCCTTATTTCTACCTTAAGTCGAAGTTATGATATACAGTCACTAAGTCGAAACCTGAGAAAATATTTCAAAATATGTTTAGGTCCTGGCAAGTGTGAGTTAGTGCGTGCATGGAAGTGTAAGGACTTGCTTTCGTCGTCAACAATTTTCACATAAAAATCTTCTTTATCTTTATATGATGTCCTCTCAAGTTCCTCTATATGCACGTAAAAACCAAAGATATCCATACTCTACACCATTGATCTTGCTTGAATTTGGCATTTATCCGTTTTTAAACGTTTCTTTCTGGCGTTTAGATTTGTTAAGAATTTTCAAATGGATCGTGTACTTTTGTATAAGGTGTAATGCAAAATATTTACATTTATAAGAAATTCAACGGGGGATAAGCTTTTCAGGCAATACATTGTCATACTTACACTTTATTTATACAAAATTTCGATTGCTTACTGTACAATTATCACAATACATGTAATAAACATTCAAATGTCTACAGTTTGTAAAGCGGACCCGCCTTCATAATTTTACCAGTGGTAGAAAATAAATGAAGAAATCTATTTAGTAAGTTGGCAGTACATGTACTAAATTGTCAAATTAGGTTTCCAAACGGGTCTTATATTAAATAATTCTAAATATCTTTGATATACTGTTGTTAGGACTATGGCGCGCACTCATTAACAAAAACGTTTTTACTGCAAAATTTGCAAAGCATATTTCGAAAAAAACTCTTAAGAAAAAAATGCTATTTTTCATCACCCAAAAACAAATTGATTGCTAATTCCAATCGATAGTTTTGAGATAGTTCTGATTCAGGGGTCCAATGTCAATGAAACCTGGCTATACAAAAATATTCAAATCAATCTCCAGAGTTAAAATAAGGCCTCCCATGTGTCAAAGTTTTATATAACACTACAAAAGATATTGTTACCACCGTTTCATTATGGCGATTCAATCATGAAATATTTGAGCATTTTGTAGTCCCAACCGGTTGCCTCAATTCAATTAATTTCATTCATTTCATTCATTTCAGATCATTTGATAAGAAAATGGTCGTCAAAAAAGGTGTGTAATTAGACTCGTATCTGCGATGTTTTTGTCGGCTTACCTGACTTTTTCCCTGGAAATAACTTACCGTATGAAATCTTTCTTGTGAAATATTTGTTTTTTTATATATTAAAAATTCTCAATTTATTACAAACAAATGCATACTTAATTCGCTATTGAAGGGCGAGCCTAAGAATAAGAATCTATAAGAGATTGATTGGCTATCTGGATTCGGGCAGAACATGTCCATGAATCGAATCGAAAACATTGACACACATTACATAATTGTTTTTACAGAAAGGAGAAGATGTCATACACTGGTAAACGGCGATTTAAAACAATGTAATTACGTATACTTGTTGTCTCATACAGTAAAGCCTAGAGCGTTCATACATGTATTAGCATTTGCTACCATCGCAAACTCCTTTACAATGTGTTCGTATATTTATGCCCCTTAGGTTACAATTGGTTTAGTTTAATTGGTTGCAGGTGTTACGAAGAGACGTGCATGGATTTATAAAACAATGTTTAATGTCCTTAAAATCTAGTTATCACGTAGGCGGTCCATGCTCCTAGGAATTTCTTTTTATAATTCTAGCAAAAAGTCCATTTGCAAAGCATTACGTAAAGATAAATATGCTCATGCTGTTGACACAATGCTAAGTTAAACTGTTGTGCACATACTGAATGTTTTGTTTTAGATTGAAGTTGTCTTTTCATAATTATCTTTTAAACTTGTATGGGCCGCCTGACTAGCTCAGTTGGTAGCGCGCGAGTCTACTGATCGCTCTAAGAAACGCGCACCCCCACACAAGCACTAACGCACACTGGTCAGCCCCCAACAATAGTCTACCTTGAGCAATTGACATTCATAATAAAATTAATGTATTCACATTTACATTGAAGTGATAACAACTTACTACGATATGACAGCTTGTATAGATGTTTTGAGTTATAAACTAAGTTTTGGCAGTTCAAAATTAGCTCAAAGTCAAATTCATTGAAGGTATTTTACTTACGTTTAAGGAATAAATGCATGATCAGAGAAAATGCAATAAAACAATCTAAGTATTCAGTCAGAGAATTTACTAAAACCGTATTACTTACCAGATTTACATGATGAATCACACCAATGATACTATAAACTGATGTTCTGTTTTTCATTAAATGTATTGAAAAGGGTACTCAAAGTTATACTTAGACCGACCTTTAGTCGACATCAATCATGAATGAACTGAATCCTTCAATCTGTTGAATAATATTTAGCAGGTGCGACATTATGAATGATTTGTATTTTCCGTTCTTTTTGCATTCTAAGAGACCTTATAAGACAAACTTTTTTGTCTTTTGATAACTGTTCGTTGAGTCGAAATCCAAGTCAGTAATCACTTAGTCGAAATTTAACATAAATGTTAAAGAAATTGGATTGTTTTAATTTCTTATAGCAGTTGGAAGTAACAATTAACATACAGTCAGAGAATTTACTAACACATTTATTAGTATCATGTTCGTATGACAAAACGCAGATATAATACCGTAAAACATGTATTGGAAAATGTACTTAAAGTCGAACTTAAGTTAAGTAGATATTAAATCGCAATTAAGAAAAGTAACCAAACTAAAGAACCGATTTCATCTGACTGAAAATAATCTTCCAAGATATTACAAAATATTTTAAACACAAAGAGGACGTAGATAAAGACTTTATGATAACTAGTCATCATAACATAATCGACATTTTAGTCGGTAGTCATTAGGTCGAAATGTAACCAATAATAGTTATTGAAGAAGGTTTGTTTTAGTTTACTGATGAGAAGAACTTAGTACGAACAATAAGAGGTAGGTCCACTGTGCACATCCTTCTAGACTTTTTGCCAGCTATGCTTAATTTTTCCTTGGTGTCTACTTCATTAGAATCGGCGTTGTTCTCAAAAATAAGCTCTTGTGCTCTTCCTAAAATTGTTTTTTGTCGAAATTGTCGGTGTTGGTAAATCAATTATAACTTGAACAAGCATTAAGCAGTAATTCATGAAATTAACAAAAAAAAAAATAAAAAAATGCAGAAAAAAATTGATTTTTTTTTCAATTACAGTCACTTTTTTATTTTCCAAACCTTATTGTGGAGAAGTAATTTACATTAATTTTGCCACAAAATATTAAAGGAAGGTCTACTCTTTTCATATTCAATATTCATTTTACTATTTATGTTTGTAAAACACCGTTTCATAGCAACCTGTATTTTAAAGTAAGAACTACTATTTGGCGATTAAACATGTTTTGCTCAAATCTAAGTTAACGATATGATTGCAATACTGATATTAAATTATATCCGAGACTCGTGTCTATAATAAAATTGCTGTTATCCATAAATTCAGTATCGATACCTTCATAAATAGTGTTAAGAAATTTTAAAGCGCTGAAAGCACTGATTTTTGGTTTAGATAAACGTTTGAAGACGGTGGTTATTGCGCAGTGGTGATCTGTTGAAAAAAGAAATAATATAATAAGAAAGAAACTCTTGTTGGTTGTTTTGCATTCACTGAAATATGATTGTGCAGGAATATGATTTTGTTTTAAGATTTTACGCTGTATATCATTACTTTTTTAAAGGTTATGTTCTGGTACTATGTTTGTGTAACATTATATATCTGTTGATTATAAAAACAATACCTAGTTTTTATTCGTATAAACATAGTCAAGTATTCGACTTAAGCGAAAAATAACTGTATATTGACATGTCAATTCAATATAAATGACCATAAAAATATAACTGAAGTATAGCAAACTTGATGTAATGGTGAGTTAATATATAGACGTGTAGTGTCATATAATCATACGATACTCAAGACATATGCTAGCATTAAATTATACGGATAATTTTAAACCATCTTAAGCTTATATTTTCCAATTCGAAGAAAGCTACACCAATGTATATTAATTGTTCAACAGTATCTAGTTCATATCATTTTAATAAAATTTAGTATTCTCTGAATTCCTGTCACTTTTTTGAAAATCATAACTTTTCTTTTACTATTGTCACCCACTGATTTCCCTATCATACAATAATCTTTAAAAAAAATTGGTTCTCGTTAAATTCGAGGACAAAAAGTCAACGCATATGCAATCTATAGTAGTCTGCCCCTTTCATTGACTCAGACCGAATCAGCTGATCACGTAGGCATACATCTTACAAGTAATATGAAAAACACTCTTAATGGTAACGAGCGATGCAATAAAAGTCGAAAATCATACTTCTCAATTATGTCTGTTGATCAAAGATCTCATGCCAAACCCGAAAAAGTAGTTCTACCGACGTTACTTTTCGGATGCGAATTATGGACATCATTAGATTCTTCCGATATATCAAAACTTATATAAAAAAATTTAATAAATGATAGACAAAAATGTTCAGAAATTACCTGTGACAGCTCGAACTGACATCGCACTCCCCATGTTAGGATGGATGCCACTTGTTGCCGATATTCGTATACAGAATGTTTCTACAAAAATTGTGTACTAAGGAACTAATATGCTATCTAGACAAATATTTAGCTACATACTACACTTGTAATTCTTAAGAGGATAACATTGCCAATTTGGCTTCATCCCTGACATTTTTAATATCCTATTAATGTACTACCTCCAACACTATCTAACATGTCCAGCTTTTAGTCTCATACATGATCTCAAGTCGATACTCAATTTTCAATAGAAAAGTATAGGGGGGATTCTATAAACGGTCATATCTCTCTTAACTTTTAAGACATCAATTTTGTGCAAATGATGTTAAAAAGTTTAAACTTTCTTCTTTCTCGTGGTTGTTTTTACATTTTTGTAAAATTGTAAAGTCTTGCTCTGTTTTGAGGTTTTATTTGACAAATTGCGTTACTATAAAATAAGTAGGAAAATAAATACCCATGCTGATATGACTTGAAAAATAAAGCATTTCCAGATCTTTGATTAAATTTGTGCAAATGACATGAGAAAGCTGTATGTTTCTAGTTTCTGGAGCATTTTTTTATTTTTAAAATATCTTAATGAAGTTTTGCACTTTTTCAGAAACTTTTGGATTTTTAACGGTTTTTTTTTCTTAATTTTATAGTGTGCACTATCGGATCTAGGGACCCCTGGTGTGATTGTATAATACAATGTGCATCGCAAGGCGCAGCGGGTACACTTTTATGACAGGATTACCTTCCTGTCTCTATTTCGTGGATATCTAGTTGTATCTGTCAAATGATCTAACAATAAAGGTTCAGAAATAATTATTATTCAAGACTGTTTTAAAAATACAAATGTATAATTACATATTGGTCAGAAAGATTTACTCGACCATACGAACCACTGAAAACAGTATTTTAAAAAATATAACCTTAAATCAAATTTACTTGAAAAAAATATTCCTTCATTGCTTATAATATAATTATATGCGTATAATTTGCGTTTTTTAGTCTTTATATCTGTCAGATAAATGAATACTTCGAACCATGAATTAATTATTTTGGCGGCATAATAATAACTGAAAAAAGACATGCTATTGTTTTAATTTCACCTCTATAATTATAATTTCTTCAATTGTTAATACATAAAACGTTTTTACATAATACTTTATTCTTGTAAAACAATTTCATTAAAAATGTGAAATGTTTTACTGTTCCTTTTTAATGCATGGACATTTTAGTCCTTGTAAAATATTGCCACGGAAAAACGAAACACAATATAGTTACTGACGTCTTAATCATAACGATGATTATTGAATAATTTGTTGCAATGTAAATTTATCATTTAACTATTGTTACAATAAAAATACAGCCTATCAAAATTAATAGATGGGCAGTTAAGTGATTTAAAAATAAGCTGATATATAATTATCATTCTAACAAATAACATTACGATTGTCAATTTTGTTTCAACTTACTGTCGTGTATACAAAATGTCACCTCTAAAGAACTGACATATTTATCTGTTAATTTACACCTCATACACAATGGAAATAATACAAGCATTTGTCTTCAAGGGATTACCCCCCCCCCCCCCACCCCGATAGAAAATTAAATTCTTTATGACCATGATCGTGGTCTATGATCCTTATCTTATCTTATCGATCACAACATGGGGTCAAGGCGTGTAGATTGTAGTATCGCAATACTGATGTACCCACAATCAGTGCTATATGGCTGTATCAAACAGTGAAACTCTTAATGGGTCTAAAAGTTGGGTATGTAAACTAAATACATAGCTCAATATTCCCAACTAAATTTGCATGGAAGCGAATTGTGAACAAAACAGTTCTTGGTTACCATCACCGCGGAATAATCAGTCGTACTGAAGCAGATCCTGAATTGTCAGAGTTTTGGTCTCAACAGTGAAGAAATTGTTGGTACCTTTCTGACATAAATAATGTAAAATATGTACATAAAGCTTATGGTTTCATTGAATTGCACAAAAGGAAATGCATATATGTGTCTATTTATTGTCTATCATTATTATCATGAATTAATTCACTGTCTTGTAATTTTATTATAATGCATTTGCTCGTTGTCTTGTAATTTATTCATTGTCATTCATTCTGTTCATTGTAGTGTTATTCATTTATTGCCCTGTAATTTATTCATTGTCGGGTAATTTCTTCGTCGTTGTTTAATTTATTTATCGTCATGTATTTTGGACCTTCTCGTGTAATCTATTCATTTTCATGTATTATTTTCACTTGTCATGTAATTCATTAAGTGTCATGTAATATGTTCTTTGTCGTGTCATGTAACTTGTTCTTTGTCGTGTAATGTACTCTGTGTCATGTACTTCATTCATGTAATTTGTCTATTTTCATCTTATTTCCATGTATATTTTCACTGTTCTGTAATTGTTTCAATGCCATGTAATTAATTCATTGTCATGCTTTTTGTTCACGGTCATATCATCTGTTCACGGTAATGTTATTTGTAAAATCTACATTTTATGTTTTCTGTACCTATGAAATGTAATTTATATGTATATCCTTCTTATAAAAGGGAAATCAGATGTATTTATAGTTGTAACTGGCATCTACTTTTAGCGAAAATAACAACATACAAAATGAAAATATGTCAAACATATCAACTTTAATGCCAGCAAGACTAAATAACTGAAAAGCATATCCTCAATTTCATTTAAAATGGCAAATAAGATAGGCGAACTACAGTCCCCTTGTCTTACACCTAACATGCAATCAAATTCGTCACTGATTTGAGTATGTACATTAACTCTAGTTTTACCGATGAATACATATATCTTATACATACTACCTTTTATTTTAAGTTTTATTAATTAAACGTTTTTTGTGAAGTCAATAGATGCAACAAAATACATATTTGCCAGTATCAATTTTGTAATTTATAATCTAGTTTAAAACAAAGATATAATAAATGTTTCTGATATGTCCAAACAGTCAAACAGTAATTAAGAATTACTGTAAATAACGTTCTCAATATATTCAATAAAGTTTCGACCCTTAAATTGTTAACAACTTTTATACTACAATTTTTGTGTTAAGGTACAAGAAAACCCTCAGAAAACGTCTAAAAAATATCCCACTTTAAAACAATTATTAAAAGTATGCCATACATGCTTACAGCACATACCAGTCCACCTGAATTTTTACTATTCAATTGTATAATAGCAAAGTTTAAGACAAACCACCTTATGATTTTCGTAATTTTGATATGGGAGCTCACCACATTTTAACATGCGTTTAGTACAGCAAATCAAGAGATTTGATAACCCTGTAGCCATTCGGACAAATGTCACAAATACCCACAGCTCCTCAGTGAGGGAAGGCAGGTACTTGTTAGAATTAGGTCAAGGAAAACTTTCTAAACGAGTTTGCCAATGTAAACTAATAAATAAATATTACTTATGAGTAAGATTTGGTTTTACGACACATTGTCATATGATTTGGTCACTCTATTATTAATACAAATATTTTTTTTCAACAGTCGTTTAGTAAATAAAATATCACGTTTTGACAGTTTTATGCATTTAATATGTAAGGATAAGACATTAAACCGATTAATGTTAAAGAAACAAGTCCGGAAAAGTTGGCTAATTAGGTTTGCTGCCGCAAATTACATTTTTAAAAAGAGATGATGTACAGCATGACAATCTGAATTATAAAATCATATTCCAGCATAATTCTATTTCAGTAAAAGCAAAAACGAAACAACAAATATCTCTTCAGTCTTATTATATTATTTCTGTATTCAACAGACCACCACTGCACAATACCCATCGTTTTCAAACGTTCTGACACGTGAACCACTTTAATACTGTCAAACCGAAAAAATAAGATTTTTTCTTAACATATATTTCTAAAGGTCAGGGCGTCGGCTTTGATTTGACACAAATCATATTATTCTTGCTTAATGCTTGTTCAAGCTAAAAATGATTTTACCAACACCGACAATTTTGCAACAAGGGATTGCCATGGAAACGGTGACATTTCAGGTAGTGCGCAAGAGTTATTTTTTAGAACAACGCGGATTCTAATTAAGTAGACCCCAAAAAACAATTAAGCAGAACTGGCAAAAAGTCAAGAGGGGTGCACGGTAGACTGCTCTGGTCCCCTTTATACTTATGAAACACATTTTGTATGCCATTAAATGAACTTTACACATAAGATTAAACGGTTTCTACACATGTCATTAAAGCTAAGTTTCTTCATTACATAATGTAGTTTCGACATCTGAAACGTATAACATCTAATAATGAAGATTCTACAAAATATTTCGTTGTACAAATTGAACTATTTACAAATGTAAATATTAAAATTTTTTTATCAAATGATTAAGTATATGACTTAAATGACTTAAATACATCTAAGTGACTGCATATAGCAATATAAAGTACATATCACACGACAGACAGGAGACAAACACACCATGATAGTTTTAGAACATAATTACATGAAAAATGTACGAAACATTAAGAATGAGTCACTCAGCAACAGGTTATTTTAACTTATTTACACAAAATACATTTAGTTAAGCTTTTCTAATTGAAGGATGAAACAGTTTCAGCATTCTACTAGGAATTCTTTGGTGTTAACATAACGACATCATTCATAACTAGTTTAAAGTTATATCATCATAGAAAAGTATTATGCTACTGTTCATGTAATAACCTAGTGGCATAAATTGATAAACATTTAGAAAATATAGGTTATCTGGACTTGTGTACAATTTAGATGTCTGACAGTTTGATTCATCTATACGTGTAAACAAAATGAATGGAAATTATAAATTCTTTGTATGCTATGAACAATTTTAAGTAGTTCGCTCAAATTTTGCGATTGCTTTAAACATGAAATCATAGTGTAAATTTCGCCTTTGAAATTACCCAAGCGTTTATGAAATATTTATATTCCTGGATTTTCTTTAATATAGTCTCAACACACCACAATGATAATTATAAAATCATGATACATACGGCCTCAATACAACTCATGCAAACTTATATAAATCGCTTTAAGTGCAAAATAAGTCATGATGTCATGATATTTTCGTTTTATGGCAAACATTTTACAAAAAAATCAAATCAGATTGTAATCCACTAGCATTATTATTTTAATTATTTGAGAGCATTTTGTACAAGAAACAGAAAAATGAAAAAAATAGAAAAGAAATACCATGCGAAGTTACCCCCCACTATTTTGCAATATGCATTACATTTCAGCAATAACAGTATGTTTCAACTAATACTATCAAGCTTCTTCTTCAATATAGCATTAAATAAGTAAAAATTACAGTTAATCAAAATTCCTAAAATCCTGAAAACAAATGGAGCCAGCGATACAAGCAAAATGAGTCAATCATGGCGATATATTCCCCTTCATTTTAGTAAAATCATCCTATTTTGGGGTAAAAATAGGTTATAATCTTCAAAGTCAATCCTATACAAACATTTGGAGACTATTTAATAAAGATAACTTGGAATTGTGAGTAAAAAAAGATGTCCAAATCCTCCAAAACTTCTTTCTCAGTAAATTTGGAGGCCATTTTTGGTCGTCATGTTAGATTTCTTGACCCGCATCAAGTGACTACAATAATACACATCAGTTCCATATACTTATTACATCAACGAGTATCTTGGTATATATCATCTTGTGTGCTATTTTGTCAACCAACTTCTCCTTACATACATGTAAGTCACCTTTGAGTCATCTACCATTTTTTATTAGACATGAAAAACTCTTGAATATATATTTCACTAGTGTGTAGGTTAAGCCAAATAATGTTGCTAGTTTTGTCCAAAAGACTCGGAATATTCATTCTTGCATATGATCGGTCGAAATTGGTTTTTGCTTAACAATTTCACTTGAAGTTCGTCTCATCTTCACAGAAGTCTATCTCAAACAATTTGCGAAACTCATTCTACGTTTGATTATTTTTCTTTCACTTTGGTTTGCTATATATACAGCTGATATATATAAGTTGTCAACGTGTTTTGCGAATTGATACAATTTATTACACTTGCATCAGTTAACTGTTGCTTTTTGAAGTCCATGAACAGGTTATGTAATCTTGATAAAACGTTTTATACATCAAGCTTGAAAAGTTACATCTTTTCAAAATAAAATCTGGAAAAAAAACGGACAAAAATGATTATGAGACAGAGGTAGAGCATAAACAACAAAACAGAATGACCGATTACCGTATCTTTGTCGTGCTATGACATATCGCTGCTCCGCCGGGTTATTTATTAAGAGAGCCATGATGAACATTTATTATCATACAATAGAGAAGCGTCTATCATTGTGAAATTAAAACGAACTATCAGATCAATGTCCAGGATATTTAGATAAAAAAGTAGTCACTAGATTGTTAAAGATTGTTTTAAAGGAAGTAACTGTGACCTAGTTTTTTTCGCCCAAGCTGATCCGTGTTCGAACTCAATCGAGCAGTTCCCTAGAAAACATCAATTATTTGATTATTTGATATCTTGGTATTTGAATAACAAGAGGGCCATGATGGCCCTAAATCGCTAACCTGATAAAGTTTGATCAAAAGTGTAACCTAGTTTCTTACTCCAAGTGACCAATGCTCAAACTAGTCTGAGAGCTCGCAGGGTTTTAGGTGCGGTATTGTGCCCAGAAGGTTTGATGAGTGATTCGAATTGATGAGGAATTTGAAAATGCATTTCTTAAAACTGGCGAGGTAGCCGTTTTCCCTAAATCTGAGCTCAAGTATGTACGTTACCAAAAACACCAAAATGCACCCTAAACTTCGTGCATACTTTTTCAGCTGTTACTTGCATCAAATCACATTTTGGATTAATTTTTTTTTCGAATGCATTGCAACATAATTGCACACATCATATGAAATCTGGTGCTTATACCAATGATATATCAGCTTTTATAAACGTTACAGAGCAAAATGCATCAAATTGGCGTTTAACCTTTTTTATAAGTGCTTACGCCCGAGAGGGTGCGGGTTCGAATCCCACCCGAGGAGGTTATACACTTTCATGAAAATTTGACACAATTTGTTAACTTAGTTAACAAATATACATGAAATCAATGGGGACAAATTCCAATGATTTTTGCATCTATTATTCAAGTTGTCTTAAAGTTAAAGCATGATAACTACCGTAACCGAATTATATCATTTTAATGTAATGTCACGTAAGTTTCGCTCTGTTGATAAAATAGATATAAAACGAATCATTTCTACTACCAAAATCAAAAATGCATGCAATAAGTGCAAGTCAGTTTGAGTCTATAGAAAATGGACGCCGTAATTTACGTTACAGTATTTTTGTTATGAAGTTCGTGTAAGAACTATAAAAAGTGTTTTTGATTATGCAAACCTATAGAACTCATCTGAGAGAATGTATCACATACAAAAGATCATTTTGCATTGCTTTTAGACGAAATGTTGGTATGCTTTAGAAGAAAATCAGGTTAAATACCGTGACCAAAATACAAACAAATTACCATTTTCAAAACAGCTTTTACAATGGTGGTTCGTTTATAAAATATTTACGTTACAGTAACATATTGTATTAATTATAGTACAATTTAAGTATTCGGGAGAAATTTTCAGAGAAGTATAAATTGCCAAATCACATGGCTTTTTTATGGTCATTGTTTTCATTTGTGAACATACAAACGTGTAAACTACTTATCAAGCACAGGTTATTTGAAAATTGTCGCATTTAAGTTTGCTCAGGTAAAGAGATGTAGAATTAAAATCTAAATGATAAACGTACAGGTTTTAAGTTTGTATTTTTTTTAATCAAATTACATGTATACATGCACCAAATTTCTATAATATATCGCATACTTTTATCAGACATAATGTGCAGTCACACTTTTGTTTTTGGCCTTAGTAATTTGGTAAGTTGCATTATTAATGGTTTGCAATATACGTAACAATATAAATGAAACTCTAGAGCAAAACTGAAAGCAAAAGCGAAAACATTCCGAAATCACTCGTTCGTATATTATTTTACGACTTTAATCAAGTTTGTAATGATTCTTTATTAGTATCTAAAAAAATCTTTTTAAATTTTCTTTTTCGCTTGTGATAAAGACTTATTCTGTGCTTACCTTTTGGGTCTATGTGACACTTACATCAAGCAATACTTAAACGCGAACGAGCACATCAAGTTTCTATTAGAGAGTAGCAAATTGCTAAGACTTATATTCATCTGGAATTGATCATATTCCTCGATCATTTTGAGCGTGAATTGCTCCACTTAACAAGACACTATACATACCTTATGTATACCAGCATTCTATTTTTATTTATAAGACTTTATTTCTAACTTATATGTTTCATATGTTTGCATAACTTATTATATTTCTGTATTTACTTCTCCAGAAAATGGAGGTTAAATAAATAAATAAATAATAATATCCACATGTTTAAGTATTTGATTGCTGGAAATTTAATAGCTTTGCATATACTGATACAATAAATATGTTTAAATAGATTAAAGTGGGGCTTCATTAGTACCTATGGTCATAACTATTCTAACAAACTTACTAAGTGTTAAACTACATTTGAAGCTTTAGAAATTCGTTATTAAAAGTCTTTGAATTAAGTCGTATGCCTTATTCTTTTCTGAATTTTTCCAGGTAAACTTCGTATTGAACGTGAAAATGTACGTGACAAATAAATAAACATATCATGATATTTAATATGCTTGAATAAAAAAAATAACTGAAATACGTTCCTATGTCACACAAACAATTGTGTACAAATTAAAACCGGGAATACAGCACAACCCATTTCCATTTTTGTTTTATTTGAATACTTTACCAATGTAAACTTATACCTCAATGAATATACGCCATAGAAAAATTGAGATGAAAAAAATGATCATAAAAGATAATATGATGATATATTAAAGCGTCTTAGCCTATATCTTTCGTAAATGCATATTGTTAAGTTTAACATAAACTCTTTTTGTCCTTCGCGTATCTTGAATTCGTTTGAATGATCATTACAGTTATCTATTTTGTTCCAACTTTTAATTGCGTATTACAATCATTATATTATGGTTACAGTTAAACACATTGGTATTCTAGAGGTGGCTTTTATTAATTTATATTTTAAAAAGATTTTTTTAAATACTAATAAAGAATCATGATGAACCTGATTAAAATGTAAAGTAATATCCGAACGAGTTATTTCGGAATGTTGTCGCTTTTGCTTTCAATTTTGTTCTCGAGTTCCATTTACATTGTAACGTACTTTTTTGACAATTTCTCTATAACTAATACAATATGTTATTGTAACGTATATTTCACATTCTAAATGTAGTCTATTAAGTAAGAGTTATAATTAAGGAACTTGTAAGTTCTATCATTAAATCTCAAATATCATATAAAACGGTTTTTTAGAACGAGCCATCATTGTAAAAAGTTTTTTTGAAAAATGGAAGTTGGTTTGTACTTTGGTTACGGTATTTAACCTGATTTTCTTCTAAAACATACCAACATTTCGTCTAAAAGAATGGCAAAATGATCGTTTGTACGTGATACATTCTCTAAGATGATTTTTATCGGTTTGCAAAACACTTTTTTAATAGTTCTAACACGAACTTGTTAACGAAAATACTGTAACGTAAATTACTGCGTACATTTTCTATAGACTGAAATAATATTGCACTTATTACATGTATTTTTTAGTTTGGTCGTAGAAATGATTCGTTTGATATCAATTTTATCAATAGAGCAAGACTTTTGTGACATTACATGAAAATGATATAATTCGGTTACAGTAGTAAACATGCTATAACTTTAAGACAACTTTAATAATAGATGCAAAAATCATTGGAATTTGTTAACATTGATATCATGTATTAAAAAACATAGTTATTTGTCATAAGAGTGTGCACTTATAAAAAAGGTTAAACACCAATTTAATACATTTAGCACTGTAACGTGAATAAAAGCTGATATATCATCGGTATAAGCACCAAAATTTATATGATTTGTGCAAATATGATGTAAATGCATTCGAAATAAAATATTATTAATCAAAAATGTGATTTGATGAAAGTAACAACTTAAAAAGTATGCACGAAGTTTAGGGTGCATTTTGTTGTTTTTGGTAACGTAAATCTTTGAGCTCAGATTGTTGGAAAATGCATACCTCGTTAGTTTTAAGAAATGCATTTTCGAATTTCTCAGACAAAACCATATAAGAATCACTCATCAAACCTTTTGAAACTTTTCGCAACTAAAACCCTGCGAGCTCTCGGACTAAACTCATCAAATCAGTTACTTAGACAAACATCCTGACAAAGTTTGATGAAAGTTGAGTACATAATGTGACCACTAGAGTGTTCACAAGGTTTTCCAATATTTGGTCTATGTGACTTAGGTTTTTACTCAAGATAACCCATGCTCGAACTCATCTGAGCAATTACCCAGACAAACATTCTGACCAAGTTTGATGGTAATTGAGTACAGAATGTGACCACTAGAGTGTTGACATTTTTATCCCCATGTGACCAAAGATCAAACTCATCCCAACAATTTTCTAGACAAAGACACTGACCAAGTGTGTGACAATTGAGCAAAAACTGCGACCACTAGAGTGTTCACAAACAAACGTGGACTGACGGACGAATGGCGGACAAAAGGCGATCACAATAGCGCACACTGTCACTTTGTGACAGGTCTCGTAAAAATGTACCAAAATGTAACAAAGTGGTACCCTAACCCTTGTGCTGTGCTTCTCAGTTTTGAACAAAAGATTGATCGATATTCGAGCCACTAAATAGTTAACAAAATTTGTGCTATTTTTAGCTAAGGTGATCTTGTTTTCATCCGAGAATACTAATGCTCAAACTCATCCGAGCAATGTATTTGTTAACTTAAACACATACTACTATTTATTGAATCCACAAAAAATCATATGCTTAGTAATAAGTTATACATGCCAATTGTTTTACCGAATATTGTAACTTGGCCTTCTAAGCATACTGACATTTTAGAGGTCAACATTCAACATCAACAGACCCATTTTCATTTTAAGGAAATTAATAAGGCACTTTCACTCATTTAAATTGATATACCAAATTATACGTACGTTATCAAGTTTAACAGTTTAACTAAGGTAGAGAGATTGAAAAGAGCCATACCTTTTAAAAAGAAAGCAGACAGCTCAATTTCAAATCATTAAACACCAATTACACAGAATCGCAAAAAAATCTTCTAGCAGTAGACATTATGAGAATTGTAACATTTGACATCTAAAGATATGGTTTTGGTTTCTATTCAATAATAAGAATAACGTTGATTGATATGTTACCTTTAGGTACTCCTTATATTTCTCGTGCCAACTTTCTTTCATAAAATATTTTTGACCTCAATCTTTTCACTCAGATTGGCACTTAGTGAATGATTTTCAGATAAAATTCTCTCCAGTTCTTGTATATCTGAAGTAAAACATTCCATGCCTTAAAAAGATTCTTTTAGTAATAACTAACATAATTTTTCATATATTTCTATGACAAAGCTCATGCTCCTGATGATTGAATTTGTTGACGGATGAATGTAAGTGAGAATCGTATAAAGAAAACGGTCGGATGTTATAGAGACTTAAAAGAAAAAAATATTTACTGTGTCAACTTATGGAAAGAGGTCACTAGTGATAAAACATGTGAATCATATAAGCGTTTGAGTTTGATGTTTGCATCTGGATATCTGGATATTCATTTGAATAGTATGAATTTATTGAACAAAGCCATTGGTACTGGCGAACCTTTGTGACAAGTCTTAATACAAATGTAGTATCAATAGGTCATCCCTATTTATTGCAATCTTATTACCACATACATGCATGCTATGAAAAACAACTCTCGATCGTTTTCAATAACGAATGATAGAGATATCAATTGTTAATGTCACTGAAAGGATTATTGGAGAGTATAAATAGTTGTGTTCTCCAAATTATATTCCAAATGACTGAATCTGTCAACAGCAATTATGTCGTCAGTATGTATGAACCGACTGGAGGCAGGGTAACAATTATTGTGATACTTGTCGCGTATTATTCGACAGTTATTAAGAAATAGTCATAATATACTGTACCGGGAAAATTCACATTTGTTGCTATCAAGATCCATGTTGGAAGATATATATTTCTTGAACTATTCTTTAATCAAGATATCGTCTTCTTGATGCCATGATTATATTTGCGAACTGTGAAGAGAAAATGTTAATATAATTAACAACGTAAATGATAAATGCATTAACAACCGGACAATTGTCCGGAATTTAAATGTACTCGTCAATCATAATAAAGATTCATAGTTGTTACGGTAATTGACTATATGAAATAGGTTAACATGTAAAATTTTTTGTCTTTGTCAAATGACAGAGGATAAATACTGTTCAAGACAACGACATTTGAAGACTAATGAATGCCGATGATTGGATCTGAAAACCATTAATCATGAAAATTGGGCCAAAACAGTGATTGTGCATAGTTAAAGATGTCCATTGAACGCCGTTACTTTCAAATTTTTATCAAAAAACGCTAGGAATTGTGTCCAATATTTCACTAAAGTCGGTTTTCTATGGAAATGATATTTTCATGTTATGATAGTCAAATATTAGGAGCAAATCCTAGTCAATGCAATAATACAGTTGTGTGTCGTACTTTTCGCCCGTAAAATCTGCCTTTTATGTACTTCAAGTTGACGGACCACTGAGGATTGGTTGAACCATGTTAGTTTCTAATCGTCCTAATAATATTGTCTATAGATAGTTACATCAAAGCTTCAAACTCCGAAGTAAAACTATAAAAGATGGAGATTCTTAAAAAATCCATTTATTGCTGGCTCTCTGAGCAGTGTGCATGTTAAATCAGATCTAGAAAATTCTAGAAAGAAATTTATTGAAAAATGACAAATGAAAAGTCTATTTATCTTAGCTAGAACTGACCAACTTACCTTAAAGAAGACAAAAAATCCACTGGTTACAATAGAATTGATCACATACAATAAAACATCTTCTAATTAGTCCCACTGCATAAACTATTTCATAACTAATTCTAAGTAAATTAGAAAACTTAGAATTACAAAAACAATACAGATGTTCCTTAACAGTGCATCCATTATAAAAATCATTAAGTCACTTCCTGCCCAATGAAGAAAAGGGACAAATAAGGCCAGACATGTAACGCTAGTATGACCGAAGAAGGATAAGCGGGACTCAGGGTTAACTAAACAAACGACAACAAATAAATAGTTACTGAGTTGTAGCAAATATATAAGCGTCAGGCAGACAAAAAAGGTTTGGTTTAACGTCCTTCGTTTTATCAACGACTGAAGGTACCATGACCGAGATGTCAATAGATAAAACCAGCATACGATCCAAAGTATTCTTGCCTATCCATTTGGCTTCCCAAGTTTAAAAAAACATGAATATATTATTTTCTTGCATTCAAAAGTGAGGGTAGATCGAAATTTGCTTAATTACTTAATTTTGTTCAAACTGATATCTTGAAAAAATCTTCGTATCTTTATTTTTAGCTTTTTACATAAGACTGACACTAAGATTAATTATAAGCATGTACGTGGAAATATAGTTTAAATCTCAGCACAAATGTTAAGAAACATAAACTGCATTGGATCTTTTCATTTGGTTAATGCGCTTTTGATTTAACAACCAATACTATTACATTGTTTGTATTCTAACATATGCAATAATACTTAAAGATATATGATCCTTGGGTATCATTATTTGATACGTTTCATGGTTTTTGAGGACAGACAGATCAACTGAAAGAGTTTATGTTTTAGATTACTTTCATTTCGCTTGATAACTCACATAAATTCACACCTCCGAAGTGTTGTCTTTTTGTGTGATTTGCAGACTCTATGGTTTAAATTTACTTAACTGATATATTCATTCGGTGCATCACAATCATTGCGTATACTTCTTATTCATGTAAGTAAGATCATTGGATAAATTCAATCACATTTCGCATTGCTCTAAATATCTACATGTACATTATCTTTTTACTGAAACCAAGGAAAATATTTTCCGCAAACCAAATGTTCTTTTTATGGCCTGTAAGGCATAGAGAGAAAACGCCAGACCCACTAAATGTTAAAATGCCGAGTTAAATTTCAAATGTCAACATTTTATTGAAAGAACAAATACAGTGAAACCTTTCTATGATAGTAACGTGTGGGTAATATATGTGTACGTGATTACAAAACTGACTGTTAGTGAAAGGAGATCGTCTTATATGTTTTAGTAAATAAAGCAATCACTCAATGCGTGATAAAACTAATTAATCCCCCCACCAGTGTTTACACAGAATGGGGCAATAGGTTTGCACTCTGTCGGTATGTCCATTAGGCCGGCCGGCCTGCCTCGGTTGGTCGGTCGATTCAAAGTTCGTCCGTCCGTCCGACTGTCTGTCAGTCCGTCCGTCCGTCTGTCTGTCTGTCTGTCGACGTGAAACTTAGTAGGTAGATATATCTTATCTAGTAGAACTGCAATGCATAAGAACTGTTACTCTGCTTTGCCTGATTTTGGAGTTATTGCCACTTTTAATGTTTGTTATTGAAACTTTGCCCCGGACATAACTTTTAAACTAAAAGGGATATCAACGAGTAACTTTTTTATGTAGATAGATCTCATCAAATAGAAGTACTGTGTGTAACAGTAAAATGTTACTCTGCTTAAGGAGTTTTATTTTTACGCTTTATATTTTTCAAGGCTTTAACTCATAAACTATAAGTGGTATCGATGTGAAACTGTATAGGTAGACAGGTATCATTAATGAATTGAAGTTCATTGCAATAGAACTGTTACTTTGGCTTGCCTAATTTTTGAGTTAATGAAATTTCAAGTTTGATTATTCAACGCATTATTCTTAAAGTATTGGGGAAATCACCTTGAAACTTCAGTGCTTAATAAATCTTATTGCAGGGAAGTGCATTTTTTCATAACTGTGTCTTGCATTTTTTTATTGTATTAATATCCATTGTAGTTTTTCTTTCCTAAATAAACCTCATTGTGGAGAAATTCAGTGCCCAAGAACCAATTTTGCATAATTTTGGGGAAACTACCCGTTGTAATTCCTATTTCTTGGCTGTCGCATAACTCAGAAATTAGTCTGCTATTTCACTTGAGGTATAACCTAGTTCCCTATATATTCCCTATTCTTCAGATAAAGGAAAATAACTGGTTTGCTATTGTCAGGCGAAATATCTGACTCCCAGAGTTCTAGTCTTATACAAGATATATTTTCAGAGGATGGTTTATCAATTTTTGGACAGAATAACAAATGCAGGTCATTTCATTCTTTCTTCAGCTAACGTATATATTTTTGTTTTTACTGTATTACAACTCGTTCTGAATCGCATCTTGCACAGCAGACACATTTTAACTTCATTTAACGTTTATCATATTGTGACTTTGCCGCGGCCGTGGCGTAGCGGTTAGCATGTCTGACTTCGAATCCTAAGATCTGGGTTAGAATCCCGGTCGCGGCAGGTCATACCCTATACATGAGTTGTCGGCCTCTTGGTAGGGTAATTAGTACTGGTGATAGAAAAAAATGTCCAGGAAACATATAGCAGGAAGAGCTGGCCGTCGATTATATGACCTATTTATGTGTTGAATTCGGCGTTAAAAAAACAAAAACAATATTGTGACTAGTGTATCACAGACCGTATTGAATCGCAACTTGCTTGAAGATTTGCAGACCTAATGGCGTTTTCTTTCTTGCTCGATTATGACCGCACCTTTCTCCCACATCTTACTGTGTATTTCCCTTTGGTCAAGGCTGGACCTAAGGGTAAAATGTCAAGGTTGCTTGGACCTCACACACGTGTATACGGCCCTGCCAAGCGGATATCTCGGTATTTTTTCCAGCGGTCAATGTCATGCAGCTGTTCTTAAATTAATCATAGATCACCGGTAGGGGACTTCAGTATTGCCTGCAGTACAAACCGACCCTTGATTACACAGACATATAGAAATGAGTTTTAACTATTTAGACTTTTAGATATTATTTCAATGTAATTACTTAATATGTTTTGCTTGATTAATTGGCAGTTTGCATTTGTCTTTTTTCTCTTATAAAACACGTGATATAATAACTTATTTTGACACAGAAGTAGAGTTCAGGATTTCAGACAGGAATTGGCTGTATCCTCTCATGAAGACTTGATATCTGTCGTCGATTTTTCTGCGTAGAGGCTCCTTAAGGGGAAGTTGTTGATTGATCTTGAAAGGTCAAGCTGTTAAAACATGTTCAACCATCTAATCTGTAAAACGAGTTAACTAAAATGTTATTCAATTGTTTAATTCTCTTTCTCTCAATCTGATTAAAACCCAATCTATTTTTTTTCGCTCGCATACTCGCTAATTTAGATCTAGCCTTTTTCAAACGAAGGTCTCGTTCAGGCGACCTTTTCTCAACATAGTATTCATATCGAAATAGTTATGATACGTAACTTGTTTACATCGTCTACGTCACGCAATTTTAAATGAGCCGCCCGATCGGAAACTGTGAATAATACCGCTGTTAAATTAGCATGCAAAACTTGGTCTAAAATAGAAATTACGAAATCAAAATGTGATTAATAGTGTTTTCGTCTAGATGAAAGCGACGCACTAATTGGTCGAATCAAACTTCATCTCGACGTGACCCTCCACGAAGAAAGTAGAGATCCTGTACGACAACACCATACAGGATATCTGTTTACGGAGATTGCATTCCTCTGATCCCGTCGTATTTTTGTGAAATTGCAAGCTCATGCCATCTGTAAAATGGTCTAAATACATTAACAGGAGTGTTAAATGTTGATGTTGTTAATAATTATATTTCTTATTTTATGTGTATTTCTTAAAAATGTTTTATGGATAATATGGGTGATTTATTTCCTGCTCTTTACTTCTTTCTTTTTGAAGAAATTAACATTGCTTTATCTTCGGGGTAGAAATTCCTGACCCGACAAAGAATCTAATTTTGATCTTAGGGACATTATCAATGAAAACGATCAAGAGAATCTGAAGTTGTTGTTTTCTAGAGATGACCATGTTAGGGATGTGGCTGTTCATGGGGGTTTTACGATAATTCGTATATGTTTTTATATGGAGCTAGTAAACCAATACTTTTACAAATTGTTTATACATGATGAAAATCTCTCTCTGTGTGGCATGCCATTATTTCAAAACAGATTGGTGATTATAATGTTATGCATGCATTTTAAATCGAACATATAATCATAATAGAGGATATATGAATCAATATTGATGACACATTGGAAGAATGTTCAACCTCAAAATAAAATTTTATTGAAAACAAAGGCAATGTACCATATCAACGCGGCAAATACATAGCAGATCGCAGTGCAACATAAATGTGTCACACAAGTCAATTGTTAGCTAAAAACAAAATGTATGAGCAACTTTGTTTTTGCAAAAAAAAGTTAGAAAGCAAAAAAAAAATCAATAAATACATTTAGTAAATGGCATTTGCATATGTTGAACATGTCAACTAAAAACACGTAGAGTACATAAAGTAAGTGTGCACAGGTGTTTCAGCGTGCGCCATGTATTCTTTCAGTGTGCACTTTTGGGCGTAGCAGTGTGCACAGTTAGGTATTTCTGTGTGTATTCATAGGTATTTCGGTATAAACAAGTGGGTGTTTCAATGTGCACTAGTGGGTTTTATAAGTGCACCAGTTCGTATTTCAGAACATACACCGCAGCAGTTACTTCAGTATAAACCAGTCGGGGTATAAGTGTGTACCAGTGGGTGCTTAGCTTGTCCTTATTGATGTTCAGCTAATCCTAGTTTGTGTGTCAGTTTGTTCTGGTGGGTGTTCAGCAAGTCATTTAGCGTGTTTAGCTTGTCCTAGTCATAATATGCGTTTCAGCACGTCTCTGTTAGTGTTTCGGCTTGTCTTTGTTAGTGATTCAGCTTGTCTCTGTAAGTGTTTCAGCTAGTCGTAGTTTGAGTTTAATCTTATCCTAGTTTGTGTTTCATTTTGTCATAGTGGGTGTTAAGCTTGTCCTAATGGTGTTTCAGTTTGTCATATTGGGTGTTAAGCTTGTCCTTATGGTGTTTTAGTTTGTCAATGTGGGTGTTTAACTAGTCCTAATGGTGTTCCAGTTTGTCATAGTGGGTGCTTAGCTTGTCCTAATGGTGTTTCATTTTGTCATAGCGGGTGTTCAGCTTGTCCTAATGGTCTTTCAATTTGTCATAGTGGGTGTTTAGCTTGTCCTTATGGTGTTTCAATTTGTCCGAGTGCTTGTTCAGCTTGCCCTACTGCTGTTTCCGTTTGTTATAGTTGGTGTTTATCTTGTTCTTATGTTGTTTCAGCTAGTCCTAGTGGTGTTTCAGTTTGTCGTTATTGGTGTTTGATTTGTTATAGTGGGTAAATAAATTATTTCTGAATATATTCACTTCATCTAGTTTTCGAACTGGCTTCATTTGTTATATTGATACGTTTTAAAAATAGCCTATAGTTCTATATTTGAGTTTTCCCCCTAAAAATAAGACTTGGTCTTAATAAACATTTACATAGTATATTGCGATTCAGGTCGGTATTCTTTAACATTTTAACTGTAGATTGGTTTTCAGGTCGGTATTCGTATATAACATCAAGCATCGCAGTTCAGGTCAGTTGTTTTGAATAAATATCTGTCTTGTACATCGCTATTCAGGTCCAATTCCGTGAATAACCATCTAACCTTCAGTTGCCAAAACTTCAGCTTGAACAACGCAATTCAACTCGTTATATAAGTAATCAACGTGATTGTAAATTGCTAATTAACTGGCTATTTGTGTAAAACATATATAGCTTGCATATCTTAGCATATCATTCTTAAATGAAGATATGCAAAAAAAACTCAGCTCAAAGTATCAATTGTTTAGAATAATCAGCCTTACTGGTTATTGGTGGTAAGTTGAACTTATATTTGGTGACAATGGTTAGTTTGACTGACAACTATTCCATAGGGCAAACTGAGCAAGGACAGTCGATAGTGCACATGTCCACTGATCAAGGGGTTGTGGGTTTGACTCTCGTGTGACGATTGGAAAGAAAATCATTTCTTCGGACGTTCTTACAACTGATTCTTAATTTTGTGGGAAAGGTAGTTGTTGAGGACATGGGGAAATTCGCATTGTTACTAATTAACAGCTGAATCCGGTGATTCAGTGATTCAGCTTTCACAGGAACGTTGAGTACGTTTACGTTGACTGACCGCCTTGATCATGACCTATATGATGTGTTGCATCGGCATCAAAAATCCAACAAACAGTTAAACATACTGAAGTAATTGTATCTTCAGATTTAAAGTTTCCATACTGATAGGTTAACAAAATAATTTTGTACCTCTAAATAACCTTTGATACTACGTGTATGCGCTAATTATAATTGACGTATTAATGCTCTCTACGTAGATAAAATAACTCGACTCGACAGTTTTTATACATGCTTTGCGAAGTTATAAAGTAGGATTGTATTACAAACTTTATTATGTAACACTTGCACAATTATACGGAACGATTTAATTTAGCCTATTGCCACGTTAGAGTTTGTCGAATATTTTTCCAGCTGGTATGCGACTAGATTGTACAGTTAACAATTTTTCTGACAAGTATAATACATCTATACGTTTTAGTCATAACTGGGTTGATACGTAAGATATTATTGTAAAATTTGAAGAAAATGTTCATCAAATAGTATTTCATTTATTTACAAAACGAAGGATTTTAAAATTGTAAAAAAACTAACTTCTAATAACCAATAACAATATAGGGACCAACACAATAACAATTCACATCAATAACGAGCCACCTTCATCTCGTATAACTGCAAGACACCTTGCTCGAAATGAGATTTTGTAGCTCTGAATGATATCCCATTCTTGCCATCTTGTTGTCATGCGAAGTCTTCATTGGCTTGACAGGTCTTTCACATTTTTTTTGGTTTGCTCAAACTTTCTTAAAAGTTTCATTGAAGTCAAAGGTTTAGTCTTGAGAGTATGGGCAAGCTGAAAATGTGTTCACTTAGTCACGATTGTTGAAAGTTTCGGAATTGCATCTACGAAAATTTCGTGTAAATGTTTTAACAACTGTTAAAATTATCTGCATGTAAAATGTGTATTCTTAGGAAAGTTATGTGTATATTTATTTTTTTAATTACAAATGTGACAAACATTGATCCTGTTTTGGCGGTATCTGTGGACTTTTCAGGGACATCTGACCAGATTCCTAATTAGCAAGAGGCTGCTTTTTGTATTTGATTATATTCTCACATATTATAATCGAGCGTATCGAGATATGTTAAATTCACATGACTACATATAAGTTCATTTTTAATGAGTTTAACTTACTTTTGATCATCCGTAATGGTAACTTTTTTTATTTTTGTCTAGTCATTTGTGTATGAATTGCAAATATGTTTGATATTTTCGGCTCCGAATATTGTTAATAATTAACAATTACGTTTAAAGCGACTTAAAGCCCCCATGCGTCCGTAGGGTTACTATTGATGGTTTATTATTGTATCATGATTGTAAATACATGTATATGCAAATGGCACTATAATATAATATTATCTGTCTATTTATCTTTCTATCTATAAATTCGTCCGGCTAGCTCAATTTGTAGCACGCAATTTTACTAATCGAGGGGTCGATCCCCGGGCGAGAAAAACTTTCCTGGAGCCTTGTAATAAAAATACTTCTACGGCCATTCTCCCTCCTTACAATGATTCTCAATCATGTAGGGCAGTTGTCAGTCTCTGATTATAGTATATGCCTATTATCTGGTAAACAGTTAAATCCAGAGATTTAGCCTTTCACTTACAGTGAATGGGTTGACTGACCATACAATGTGTTACTACGCGTTAAACCCAATAAAACTATATATTAAGTTGGTCGCAATGACAATTCTGGTCATATAGCTACTAGACTTAGTTGACCAAATTATGACGAATAATGACCCGAAAAGGATCCAGAAGCTATACTTAAGTTATATGCGATATACAAGGTAGTTGATTTTTTCGTAAATACCATTCCTAAGTGCAATCTCAGACGTCACCGCCCACTTCACAGACATTTTTTTTTTTAAATAATTTATAGTGAAACAAAGATTTGTAGCAACGCGCTTGGGGTCCAGTGAACCATGGGGTGAACATAAGAGACATGGTGCGTTGATATAAAACATTTTTTGAAATATAATATGTTACATTTCTATCTCGAATCCCACCCGGGGAGGTTATACCCTTTCATGAAAATTTGACAATAATGTCGATTTTCCTCCATTAATTAGATAATATGGAGAAGATTCCGGCCTTGTGGAAGGGTAGGTGAGTACTGGTTATAGGCAGTGGTCCATTAAAGCTAGGTTAGGCGTGCTGAACGCCGTAAAATGACCTAATTTGTGTTGACACGGCGTAAACTCCAACAAATAAATGTGATGATTGTTTATATCAACGATCCTCGAACGGCGAAAATGTA